>JAREIK010000438.1:8915788-9299382 GCA_029783825.1 Sapria himalayana
CTCCGCTACCTCCGTAACGTTTCGCTGGCTTCTAATGGCTTTTTGGGACCAATCCCTGCCGAACTGTGTTCTATTATCAGCCTTAGATTCCTTAACCTCTCGAACAACGCGTTTAACGGGACATTCCCAGGACAGTTTTCCCGGCTGAAAAATTTGGAAGTTCTAGATTTGTACAATAATAATGTAACGGGGGAATTGCCATTGGCGTTAACGGAGATATCCAAACTCCGACACTTGCATCTCGGTGGGAACTTCTTCTCCGGTTCCATTCCACCAGAATATGGAAAGTGGAAATTCATGGAGTATCTTGCTGTCTCTGGCAACGAGCTTGTAGGTCGGATTCCACCGGAGATCGGAAATTTAATGATGTTAAAAGAACTCTATGTTGGGTACTATAATGCATATGAAGGTGGCATACCCGCTGTGATCGGGAACTTGTCTGAGTTAGTTCGTTTAGATGCCGCCAACTGTGGATTAACAGGGGAGATACCTCCAGAAATCGGTCGATTGCAGAAACTAGACACTCTTTTTCTTCAAGTGAATGCTCTCTCTGGGCCTTTAAAAGGTGAACTCGGAAATTTGAAAAGATTGTCGTCCATGGATTTATCTAATAATATGTTCGTGGGAGAAATTCCTAGTGATTTTGCGAAACTAAAGAACTTGAAGCTTTTGAATTTGTTTAGAAACAAAATCTCCGGCGAGATTCCAGCGTTCTTCGCAGAGTTACCAGAACTAGAAGTCTTGCAATTGTGGGAGAACGACCTCACGGGAAATATCCCTCTCCGGCTAGGTCATAACGGCAAACTTGTATCCGTAGATCTTTCATCAAACAAGCTCACCGGAAGTCTCCCTTCCGATTTATGTTCTGGCGATCGGTTGCAGATGCTGATAGCTCTCAATAACTTCTTGTCGGGTCCAATTCCGGCGGCGCTCGGAGAATGCAAGTCGTTAGCTCGGATTCGAATGGGAGACAATTCACTCAATGGTTCCATTCCGTCGGGGCTCTTTGGGTTGCCAAACTTGACCCAGGTCGAACTCCAAGACAATAATCTTAGTGGCGCCTTTCCAGTTTCCCACTCAGTCATAGCATTTAATCTGGGGCAAATCAGTTTGTCAAATAATCATCTCTCAGGCAACTTGCCGTCTACGGTCGGCAATCTGGTTGCAGTACAAAAGCTTCTCCTAGACGGAAACAAATTCTCCGGTCAAATCCCACCGGAGATCGGTAAATTGCAGCAGCTTTCGAAGATGGACCTGAGCGGAAACAAAATTTCAGGTCCCGTCTCGCCAGAGATCAGCCAATGCAAGCTGTTAACGTATGTTGATATCAGTAGAAATGAACTCTCCGGCCAGATTCCACCGGAGATCACGGGGATGAAGATCCTGAATTACTTGAATTTGTCGAGCAATCATCTTGTAGGTAGCATTCCCTCATCTCTAGCAAATATGCAGAGTTTAACTTCGGTTGATTTTTCCTACAACAATCTATCTGGTTTCGTTCCTGCAACTGGGCAATTCAGTTATTTTAACTACACTTCTTTCGTTGGGAATGCTTATCTCTGTGGCCCGTTTCTGGGTCCCTGCAAAAACGGAATTGCAAAACAATCTCAGCATTTGCATTTGGGAGGACTCTCTTCTTCTTTGAAACTTTTTCTTGTTACAGTATTGCTTATTTGTTCAATCGCCTTCGCCATTTTAGCAGTCTTTAAAGCAAAGTCTTTAAGGAAGACAAATGATTCTCGGGCATGGAAACTAACTGCATTTCAGCGACTAAATTTCATGGTGGATGATGTGTTGGATTGCCTGAAAGAAGATAATATTATTGGGAAAGGAGGCGCAGGAACAGTTTACAAAGGCGTTACTCCAAACGGAGATCACGTTGCTGTTAAAAGACTTCCTGCGATTTCTCGTTCTTCTCACGATCATGGTTTCAACGCAGAGATTCAAACATTGGGGAAAATTAGGCATAGATATATTGTCAGGTTGCTGGGTTTTTGTTCCAACCACGAAACGAATCTTTTGATCTACGAATACATGCCTGGCGGCAGCTTGGGCGAAGTACTTCATGGAAAGAAAGGAGGGTATTTGGATTGGGAAACAAGGTATAAGATTGCAGTTGAATCAGCTAAAGGCCTCTGTTATCTTCATCATGATTGTTCTCCCTTGATTGTTCATCGCGATGTGAAATCAAACAATATCCTTCTTGATTCCAATTTTGAAGCTCATGTTGCTGATTTTGGCCTTGCAAAGTTCCTGCAAGATTCCGGAACTTCCGAATGTATGTCCGCCATTGCTGGTTCTTATGGATACATCGCACCGGGTACATTTTTCTTATATCTGATTTGACGAGCAGGTTGTTCTTGTGTTGAAGCTGCCATTGTCACATCTTTCAATGTTGCTTGTTGCAGAGTACGCCTACACCCTCCGCGTGGACGAGAAGAGCGATGTGTATAGCTTTGGCGTTGTTCTTCTCGAACTCATTACGGGCCGCAAACCAGTTGGTGAGTTCGGCGATGGCGTCGACATTGTTCAATGGGTTAGAAGAACAACAGATTCGAAAAAAGAAGGAATCATCGACATCATTGACCCGAGGCTATCCACCATTCCTCTCCACCAAGTAACCCACATGTTTTACGTAGCAATGCTGTGCGTGGAAGATCAAGCTATGGAACGACCCGCCATGAGAGAAGTCGTGCAGATTCTAACCGATCCACCAAAAACACCCGGTTCCAAACCCGGAACCTCCACCACCCCTGGCCCCAAACACTCATCATCATCGACCACTGATCTTCTTAGCATTTAATTAAAACTTATCTCCTTTGGTTCTGGAATCTGGATTATGTTAGATCAGTATTTGCTCCTCTTTGTAGCCTCCTTCGGTTTCCATCTTTTCAAAAGTTTGATTTTTTCTAAAATTTTATTTTTTATGAATTGTTGGCGTATATCGCCACTAGTATCACTCGTACTCGTACTCATATTTGTATTTATTTTTTCGGGAAGAACTAAAATGGAATTAATATTAATGACGATCCCATTTGTTACTCATTCTCAGTTATTTTTTAAAAAAAAAAATTTAATTTGTGTTGAAAATTTAAATACTTCTGTCAATTTATATAAAATAATATATCAACTTCCTTTAAAAAGATATAGCATTATTTTTTAAATAATCATGTAAAAATTCAAACCATGTGGCGGTCATAGGTTAAGAAATGCTTACCGTTGGATTCTCAATTCTCTATTACTTGGCGTCACTTTGTATTTCGATTTCATGTAACTTAAAATGAAATACGCTGACGTAAACTAATTTGTATATTTTTATTTTTTTTATATAATTGAACTTTAAAAGAAAATTCGAATAAAATATCAAAAATAAATTTCCATCGGTATTAAAATATTAGTATTTGGTTATTTGAAAATTGGAATAAATATTAGTGGATTAGTCTTACGATATTCTTGATATAAATAATGTTACAATTTTTGTTACTATTAAATATCTAATTATTATTTTTTAATAAACAAAAATATATTCTAATAAGGTGGTTGATTCCCTAAAATTATTATTTTCTCTTTTATATGGGTATGTCCGCTCTTAATTGTCTGAATTGCCCTTTCGGGCATCAATTAGGATGAAGATTTTCAAATTTACCATTAGCGTCCCGATACTTCCTGTAAATTCACATCTAGCAAACTTAAAGTATAATTAAGCTGCAATCAACATTAAAATTCTAATTTCGACACTTAAATTGACATATTTCAAAATTAAAACAAAATAATATAATATATTTCCGTTGATTTCATCTTAATATATTTAGTATTTTAAAATCAACTCCAATGGGAGATCCAAAATAGGGTACCAAATATTATTTTGCAAACTTAAACAATATTTTGGAACCCCTAAACATATATTTTTAATCCAATGGTAGGTACCAAAATAAAATGATATTTTAATAATTAAATATTTTTTTAATTAAAGTTTTTTTTTTCAACCTATAAAAAATATTCTTTGAGATGCACAATATACATAACTGTTATTTTGCATCCTATCTATTCTCTCTAAGGTTGTCAAATATGACACCTCGAAATCTTGGATGGCATTTTGTCACCTCTTATACCAATTCCATTGGAGTAAGATTTTTTATTGTTTGGATGTTATTTTGATATGACAACCCTTATAGCAACTCCCATTGGAATTGCTCTAACAAGGAGATTTGTATTTTTGTACACAACACAATATAATTTAAAAAAACAAATAAATTTTTTTTAATGAGAACCTAAACAAAACATAATTGTGTTTTAAATTTTATTCCACTCATAATCAAAAATCTGATTTTGCCCAATAACTAACATGTTAGATGTTTAAAAAATTAATAAAAACAAATTATCAAAGGTCAACAACCACGTTAGGGTTCAAACCCTAAACAAAATATCAAAATTGACCATTTTGTTATCCATTATCCAACTATATGTATTAATATGATTCCCTTTCAAATACACACACACACACATACATACATACATATATATATATATATATATATATATATATATATATATATATATATATATATATATATATATATATGTATGTATGTATGTATGTATGCATGTATGTATAAACATCACTTATGTATATTTGTTGACATTTAAACAAAAATAGTAATTAATTTTTAAACTTAAAAATACACATAAATATATATATAAATAAATTATTATTTATATATTTATATATGTTTGTGTGTAAATATTTATATATGTTTGTGTATGCATACACACACACGCACGCACAAACACACACAAACACACACACACACACAATTTTAATAGTTAATAGAATTAAAGGTATCAAATGAGTCATACAATGCTATGCTAACATTACTCATTTCTTTATGGCTCAGTCGGGCCACCATGTTGTGCACAATAGTGCATGGCTACCAATCCGATAGGCCCAACATGGTCCATTTGGCCGGCAGCCAGACACATTCATGCTAAGTCTTGCTGGGTAAATACTAATCGTGCTAGGTCATTTTGGGTCATTTTGGATCATACTAGAATATACTAATTTTGGGGCAACACTATAGTGACAAGTGCCAAACAACCAAGCAGGTAGCCCAAGCTCATAAATGTGAATTAAAATTTGCATTTGCGTGTGATCAAACCCTGAGTAAACTAATTTAGACTTATAATTTATTATTTATTCAAAATATTATATATTTTTTATTTATATGACTATATATCAAAATAATATAAAAAAAATATGTGGAATGTTCATCACACATTTATATTGCATCATAAATTTAAATGAATTAAAATGTACTAAATAATTTAAAAAATTGGCATTCAACTCTGCTAAAGAATAAAAATATTTAATGAAAAAAAACTCAGTCTCGTCAACCAGTTACCTAACATGCCATGATTCATGGCTCACATGTGCCCGGCCATGAGTCATTGTGATTATAAACTATATTAATAAGCTAGGCAAGTGGGGCGTGCATGGCTCAATATGAGTGATATCTCAGGAAAGCACGATCCAAGTTCATACATGGTCTAGGACAGTGGCGTGGCGGGCCCGACTTGGCTAATTGAGGCCATGCTATGCCTATACAACCCACTTCCATTTGACACATTTAAATACAATTTATACATATAGTTGCTTAGTAAAGGGTATGTCTTGATAGTATTATTTTGGGTTCTAATCTTATTGTGATTGATAATATTTATTAAATTTATTATTATTATTTTTTTAAAATTGTTTATAAGTCAAGTAGATAGCAAAATTAAGTTTCTATTTTTGAGTGCAACAAATTCTATTTATTTTATGGGGGAAATTATATTTTGGGGTGCTTTCCCAGAAAAATTTAAAAATTTGAAACTTATTATTTTAAATTTGAAAATAATTCACCAGAATCTTAAATTTGAAAATAATTCACCAGAATCTTAAATTATGGAAAATTTGGGCACTTTATTATGTTTATCCTAAACTACCCTCGCCCTCTCACATCGGCACTCTCCCATCGGCCCTCGTCATCTTTCATCATCCCTTGCCCTCTCCGATCAAACTCAATGGAGCTCGACCGAGAGCTTCATCGAGCTCGTCGTTCGAGCTCCATGGGCTCAACGGAGCTCTCGGTCGAGCTCCTAGAGCTAGAAGGAGCTTGATGCCGAGCTCCTGGAGCTCGAAGGAGCTCTCGGTCGAGCACTGGAGCTAGAAGGAGCTCTCGGTCGAGCACTGGAGCTAGAAGGAGCTCGTCATCGATCTATTGTAGCTCGGCTAAGAGCTCCAGGAGCTTGACAAAGCTCTCAGTCGAGCTTGAAAGAGCTCAAAGCCAAGCTCCTGGAGTTCGACCGAGAGCTCTATTGAGCTCGTCATCAAACTCTAGGAGCTTAATAGAGCTCAACCGAGAGCTCCATCAAGCTCGTCGTCGAGCTCTAGAAGCTTTACGTAGCTCTCAGTCGAGCTCCTAGAGCTTTACTTAGCTCTCGGGCGAGCTTCTTAAAGTTCGAAGGAGCTCGATAGAACTCGACTAAGAGCTCCATCAAGCTCGACAGAGCCCTTGGGTCGAGCTCTTGGAGCTCGATCCCGAACCCCTGGAGCTTGATCAAGACCTCCATCAAGCTCATCGTTGAGTTGATGGGAGAGGGCGAGGGTCTATGGGAGAGGACCTATCGGAGAAGGCCGATTGGAAAGGGCAAGGGTAGTTTAGGATAAACATAATAGGTTTTAATATCCACTTTTCTTAATCATGAATTACCAAAACTTCACCAATTAGTACCATTATTTTCCTTTTTAAAATTTGCATGTATTTTTTTAAATAAAATTTTTAGAGAAATCATAACATTAAAAGTTAAAACTCATGGTAATAGATCATTTATTAATACTCATTAGATTATGTGGGACCCAATTATCAATTAATGGCCATAAACCATCAAAGTAAGTAATTATTATTATTTTCTTGATCATTAGAGCATTTCCAACCCACTCTATATTTTTTACTTTTAGCTATTTTAGCTAGACAAATACAAAAAAAATCATCTCCAACCCACTCTCTATTACACTCTCTATTTCCTAGTTTACTTAAATAGCTCAACAAATGTGAAGAGTTAATTTGAGCTCTTTAAAATTTCTTTCTCCCTTTTTTCTCTCTATCTCTCTCTATATACATGTTTGACTTTTTAAAAAATATTGAAAGTTAGATGTAAAATAGAGAGTGTGGTTGGAGTGTATTCTAAAAAATTACTAGCTAAAATAATGAATTTAATATTTAAAAAAATTTTGAGTAGCTATTTTGTTGAGTATGGTTGGAGATGCTCTTACAACTAAAAATATTTTTTGTCAAAAAATATCCTTGAATGACGCTCCTCCCTCTCTCCACACCTTTTTTTCTCCAAAACCCTAATTCTACACCTAATCCTTAAAAAATCCAGCCTAACTAATATCCTAGTTTACTAGTTTACTAAAAATATATTTAGTGGTGAGGAAAGTTCGTGACATAATTTTTATTTTTCTCGCATCAATAAATATATAAGATGAGTATTATGGTACCACTCGATAGAACGATACTCATCTTCAAAATCAAAAACCTAATATCACCGCAAGCTCCCTCGACACCGAGGAAACTGTCACGGCTCCATTGAAGAAAAATGATGAATTCTCGAGGTTTTTAGTGTGTTCAAAATATGATTCTAATGCTACAAAATTCATTCTCGACGAAGGTGACACACAATAAACAATTTATGGTAAATTTTCTATTGATTCGCATGATTCACTTCTCAAAAATCATCTCGTTAATAAGAACCATGATGAATCTGATGAATTTAAGCATTATTTGGGTAACATAGATAGATTTTTGAACAGAAATTGCAATAATCAAACTTTGGATACGCATAGTGCCTATACTGATAGTGGTTCTAGCATGAGATTTGTTTGAAAATTCCTCAAAAAGGAGTATATTCCACTCTTGATTGATGATTTTTGTAATAAAAATGAAAATAATGTGAATGTTAACACTGAAATGGAAGTTCATGTCTTTCATCTGTCAAACTCAGATGAAGTATCTAGAAATACCAATATGGAAGTGACAAATAAAGCTAAACATAATGCTACTACTGTAATGAATACAAATTCTAAGCTAGAAACTAGATATTTGAAGGAATTTAAAAAGAAAAGTAAACATAATGCCCTTCCATCTTCCATGAACTTTGGGTAAAAAAAAGTTCAGTGGAATAGCTTGTTTTTAGGTAACAGAACCCTGGAAAATAGCACAAAATTATCATATCTACCCT
This sequence comes from Sapria himalayana, assembly GCA_029783825.1. Lineage (NCBI taxonomy): Eukaryota > Viridiplantae > Streptophyta > Magnoliopsida > Malpighiales > Rafflesiaceae > Sapria > Sapria himalayana. The sequence goes on from JAREIK010000438.1 coordinate 8,924,069, forward strand.
CTAATCATTCTAGAAATACATATTTTGAGAATGAAGATATACAACAAAGTCAGGAAATCTAGAAAAACTTTTAAATTGGTTATTTCGTTACAAAAAACTTATAGTTTTGGATTACTTAAGAAGTTCATTGATTAACAAAGGAAGCTAAGTGTCCAAATGGTTCAACATTCTAGTGGATGGATTATATTTAAATTTAAATCCACTAAGGATATGGAGGAGTTATTAAAGGTTGACCCTTATTTGGTTTTCGACATACCAATACACACTAAGCCACTCCCCATTGGTTTTCACTAGGGATTAAAAGAAATGACCATAATGTTCATATGGGTGAAGTTTCCAAACTTTCCCATTCATCTATGAAACACTATTGGCATAAGTAAAGCGGCAAGTTGTATAGGGCATCCCTTGCACATGGATAAACTAACTTCTAATGCTTCAAGAATTTCATATGCTAGAAGATAGAATGTTAGTTGAAGTTGACCTTAATGAATACTTGCCTAAAGAAATATTCCTCAACTTTTTGGAGGGTTCAAAAATTTGCCACCCGATAAGTTATGAAAACCTTTTATTATATTGTAAGTTCTGCTCTTTGCTTGGCTACTTAATTGATAGATGCCGAAGAAAGCACAAAGATGAGGATGTGAATGACAATCTCCCCTCAGCCAATCCTAAAGTAGAGAATTTAAAGAAATCAAAAGAACTAGAATCACCTGCTAAAATAGGGCAGAAGCTATTCTTAAACTTCGATGATTCAGAAGGTGAAAAATCTTCTACGGAGGATGGCCAATGCTCACTAGCACAAAGCATTGAATCTTCTATGCCTCAACATGATGAAGAAGAGTAAAACCAAGTAGAAGATAAAGATTCATTCACCTTGGTTAAACCTAAGAAGAAAAAGATAGACACTTCAAAGGAAGGCCCCTCTCTAAACTTGAGAAATAAAGGAAAATCTAATCTCTATAGGAGTTCTTCCCCACATGGCCCTATCTAACCCTTTCAAAGGATGTCACAACTCCTTAAAAAATGTGAAATGCACAATATTGATTATGCAATGGAGGATACTATAAAAGGAGCTTGGTAGGTTGGGGTAAGGAGAGCCTTTTATGGCTTCTCCTATTGTTGAACTTTCTTGTTTTAAGGGTATTCTAGGGAGGGGTGGGGGCACCTCTAGGTTTGTTGTTGTTGTGGTGGAATATGCCATGGTGCTGGAGGTCTAGGGCTATTTGCCTAACCTCTCTGCGTGGCGAGTTGAATGAACCATGTTTTAAGGGCTTCGGTATGCTGGATAGTTCCTCAACAAAAAATGTGAGGTGTCCTTTTAAGGGGGAAATGTTAAATACTATGAATGGATGGACCTTATGTTTGATTGTAAAGGTCAGAATATATGTAATAGAAATATGTCTATGTGTTTTGACATACTCTAGAGAAAAGAAGAAATGTATTAGGAAAGGACCCCTCACATATTTGCTGGGACTAATGCTGAGTTGTGCGACTGTCTTCCATGAATCAAATCTAATGGTTCCCTCAGATGAAATTTTATCAGGAAATTTTAGAACACATAATGGGAAAGTTCAAAATATGCTAAAATTCATAGATGTTTATAATCTGCTTGAATGTGTATGGGGGCTTCTTGTAAGAGCAACATATGCATATGTTATAATGGGGCCGGATTATCTTGTACAGATTAAATGTAAGGGTGTATGCTCATATGTATCAGTGGGATAGAGGTTTGATTTTGAACATATCATCTTGTATGAAGGGTATGGGAATTACTGTTGTACTTCTGCTGGTGACTGTAATGTGTTCTACATATATAAAATCAAAGGGTGCCCACCAATACTCAGAAACAAAGGAGATGGGATTTTTCCTATCCATCCTAAAAATGATGTTTTTGGAATTCAAAAAGAAATTACAAAATTGGGAATTGATACAAGATTTATGATAAATGCACGCTTGATGGGAAAGAATAGGAATCTTGTCCTCATCATTTTAATTCATTTGGATATCTTTGTTCTCTGTGATTGTGTGTTGAAGCCTCATTCATTATTATCGTATGTACGGGTGGCATATGCATGGGGGTTAGCCACTGAATGTAAAGATAGCAAGGGTGGCATAATGTATTCTTATTTTTGTATGGGTGAATTTTGTAATATATGTAAGGGTGACATAGTGTACATTCATAAGCTCCTTTGTAAGGGTGGCATATTCATTTATAAGGGTGGCATATTCATTTATAAGGGTGGCATATTCATTTATAAGGGTAGCATATTATATGTTGCATTGTGTAAGGGTGGCATATGGTATGTTGCACTGTGTAAGGGTGCCATACATTACTTAAATGTAATATCGGGTCATGATCTTGTTATGAGTGAGGGTGGCATAGCATGTATAACATTGCATGGATGTGATGGATTTGATGGTAGGTACATCTGGCCTGATATGGGTGGAGATACTCCTTCTGATGTATGTTATGCATGCTACTTATAAGTTAATCATAGAAGAAGATGCGAAAAGATAGGTATATGTAGAGAAAGTTTCAAAATAGCAAGAACTTGGGCAGTACACCCATATGAAAATCACTAGTTGGAATATTCGGGGCTTTAACTGCCCACTAAAGCATAAAGAAGTATCCAGGCTTTTCAATGAATATCAAATAGATATATTTGTGATTATAGAAACAAAGCTAAATCTGAAAAAAATAAAGTATCTAATGAAATCGAAATTTAAAAATTTCGATTACCTTGACAATTTCTCTTATCACCGAAATGGCAGAATTTTGTTACTGTGGGATAGACTTACCACGAAAATAGAAGAAATATCCTCATCTTCCCAATACATTTATGTGAAAATAAAAGACATAGTAAAAAAAACAAAGTTTAGAATAACAATAGTCTATGGCCTCCACTCGATTGTCAATAGAAGATCATTATGAAAAGTCTAATTCTTGAAGGAACTTCAAATTCATCTTTCTGGATCATAATTGGTGATTTTAACTCTTCACCATCAGTATCGGATAGGATTGGTGGTAGAGTAGTCTCAACTTATGAACTACCTCGATTTCATAAATTGATGCTCCACTCTTAGCATTGAAGATATTCAATCTTCTAGATTTTCTTCACCTGGACCAATGAAAAAAAATCAAGTAAACCCGACAGAGCAATGATCAATAAGGAATGGTCTAATCCCTCACTTGATACTCATGCAATTTCCCTTCCCCCTATTATCTTATCTGATCACTACATGATATTGATATCGATTAAATTTGTTTTCAAGATAAGAGTGTCTCCTTCAAATTTTGTAAAATGTGGTTAACCCAAAAAGAATTTCTATCGATATTGCTCAATATCTAGAAACAGAAACTACTAGGATCTATAATGTTCCAGGTCGTTAAAAAGCTCAAATACTTAAAGATCCACTAAAAAAAACTTAATGAGAAATATTTTAGACACATAAGTACAAGAGTGTGCTTAACTAGACAAGCCCTCCAAACTACCCAGAGAAAGATACTTGAAGATCCTAATATATATCTTAAACCTAAGGAAACCAAATTAAGATTAAAATTGAGATTGTTGGAGGAGGTTGAAGTGTCTTTTCTTAGACAAAAAGATAAATTCAAGTATTTAAAACAAAGTGACAGGTGCACTAAGTTTTTTCTTACTCTAGCTAATGCAAAGCTATAAAGAAATAAAATAGTATCGGTTATGAAGGAAAATGGAGAATTTTCTACTTCCTATGAAGAAATTTCTGCCACTTTTATAGAATACTATAAAAATCTATTGGGGTCTTCAAAAGATAAAATACCCTTAAGCGATTTAGTTATCAATAGTGGGAGAACTCTTGCCGATTATGAACATTATCTATTATCACTATATTTCACATCTAAATAAATAAAAGAAGCATTATTCTCGATAGGAGAGGCAAAATCTCTTAGGCCGGATGGATATACCACATAGTTTTTTAAAGAGTCGTGATGGGTAATTGGTAAAGATGCTAGTGTTGTACAAAACTTCTTCCACTATGGTATAATGCTTAAGCAAATTAATCATGCATATATTTCATTTATTCTAAAAACCTTTCATGCTACTTTTGTCAAAGCTTATAGGCCTATCTCTTGTTGCAATGTCCTATATAAGCTCATATCTAAATTGATAGCTAACAGGCTCCAAGACATCCTAGGAGACTTAATAAATCTAGCCCACACAGTATATATTAAAAAAAGATTAATATTGAATAACTTCCTACTTGCTCAAAACTTGATTCAGAAATATGCAAAAAGAAGAATATTTCCTAGATGATTTCTCAAGATTGATATTCAAGAAGTGTTTGACACATTTAGTTGGGATTTCTTGAAAGAATCCCTTATTGCCTTCAATTTTCCAAAAAAAAAATTATAGATGTTATCTATGAATGCGTATCCACTGCATCTTTTTCTATCTCCATAAATATGGAATTTCATGGGTTCTTTAAAGGAGAAAGAGGACTAAGACAATGAGATCCCCTTTCTCCTTACTTGTTTGCTATTTGCATGGAATACCTATCCAGATTGCTCACCAAGGCCACTAATTTTGATGGGTTCTCCTTTCACCCTCATTGCTATTCCTTAAAAATCACTCATCCTATTGTATGTGGATAATTTAATTATCTTCTCAAGAGGTGACATCTCCTCAATTAATATCATCCTCAATACATTAGAAGAATTTGCATCTTCTTCTGGTCTATTCGTCAACCCCTACAATTGAATATCTTCTTTGGAGGAGTTAAGACAAATATAAAAAAAGAAATTCTGAAAATTTTGGATTTATTGAAGGTTCTCTTCCATTCATTTTTCTTGGGGTTCCTTTATCTTCAAGCAGACATATCACGACATAATTCTCTCCTTTACTAGCCAAAATTATAGCTTCTATACACCAATGGGCAAGCAAAATCTTCTCATTAGCTGGGAGGCTTGAATAGAGGTGTCAAACGGGCCGGCCCAGCACGGCACGGCCCGTTTTTCACGTGCCCAGCCGTGCTACCGTGCCGTGCCGGGCACGGCACGGTTTTATAAATTCGGGCACGGCACGGCCCGTGGGCACTGCAAGGCCGTGCCGTGCCGTGCCGGCCCGCTCGGGCACGGGCGCACAGCAAGGCAGGGCAGGCGGGGCGGGTCTGTTTGGACCCGACCCGCGGTCTTTTTACCGGGGGCGGGGCCCGGTTGGGCCACGAGTCACGACTCAGTGAGTCGCGACTCACGACGCAGGCACGCGTGCCGGGCCAGGCACGGCACGGCACGGCACGTGATTTGTTCGCCCGGGCACGGCACGGGCCCGGGCACGTTTTTTTATCGTGCCGGGCCGGCCCAGGCACGGTCGAACCGTGCCGTGCCTCGTGCTGGGCTGGCCCGGCCCGACACCTTTGACACCTCTAGGCTTGAATGACGATGCATGGTTATCCAAGGAATAGAGGGATATTGGTTTTCAATATTCCTCTTACCTTCCTCAATAATCAATGCAATTGAGAGTGCATGTGGAAGATTTCTATGGGTTACACCAACAACAAGCCGATTTATGCCTAAAGCTTCATGGAAAAAAGTATGCATGCCCAGTTCCATGTTCGGGCTTGGTATTCTTAGTTTGACAAATTGGAATAAGACATTCTTTATTAAAAGCCTTTAAAGAATTCACAAAAATGAAGATTCTTTTTGGATACTGTGGATTTACCACTTCTATCTTAATTCTTTTAATATATGGGATTACCAAATATCCAAGGAAAATCCCCCTTTTTGGAAATCCTTAACTTTGGTTAAAAATATCTTAATTGAAAAATCATGAGGGATAAAACAAGTTGTAATTCTTCTCAAGATATGGGCTGATAAAGGAGTGCTTATCTTAGAAACATATAAATTCTTAGTTGGAAATAATTTGGTAAAAACAAAAGCTTGACAAAAATAATCTGGTTCTCCAATCACATTTCAAACATGCCACATTTCTTTGGATAGCTAAAGCTAGAAAAATCAGAATAAAAGATTATTTATTTGCAACTCCAATGAACATGCAATGTGAATTATTCTTCCAAGCAGAATCTTTCAAGCATATTTTCTTTCAATGTCACTTCTCCAGAAGATTATGAGAGTATCTAAAATGCTGGACAACAATGAAAGAATTTATGAAATCCATCGTATCAAGCTTCAGAAGCTTAATGGAAGACTATTCAACCAACACCCTAAGAATTGCATAAGGAAAGCTGTATTTACCATAGCCATTTCTATATATGGAATGAAAGGAATCAAAGATGACACAAAGGAAAGTCCCAAGATTTAGATTCAATTCTTAGGAAGATAAAAATAGAAATTTACATTGTATTTCGAGATGATTATATTAGTTTGAAACATGTTTAGGATATATAGATTTTGATATTTTATTTTTATTATTTATCAAAAAAAAGTAATTATTATTATTATTATTATCTCACATAAATATTACACAATGATTATAATGTTTATTATTATTAATTTAGTGAAAATTAGTATATAATGTCCCAAAATATTAGTATTTATGTTTTAATATCAAATTCAAAAAAATAAAAATAAAAAATATCTTAAAACTTAAAATATTAATGTTTTTGGTCTATTAAATTTGGAAAAATTATGTTTAAGTGATCAAAATAAAATATTTACGTTTTCATTTATTATTTTTAAAATATTTTTAAAAACATACCACCAAAAATATTTATATTTTAGGGACAAAAAAAAATTGAAACCTATTTTTGCCCGAATGAGTTTCCATTTTAAAATAAAAACTAAAGAAGTTTTGAAATATTTTTTAAGTTTAAAATTAGTATAGTGGTGAGATTCAAACCCAAGACATAAAGAGTATTTCCACATCTGAAACCATCTATCTACTGACATCAAATCATAACACACACACACACACACACACATGCATAGTTTTATATATATATATACACACACACATATATTTATATATGTATAGATATATTTACATGTTTATATATGTATAAATATATGTATGTACATGTATATATGTATACATACATACACATATGAATATATATATATATATATATATATATATATTCATATGTGTATGTATGTATGTATGTATGTATGTATGTGCATATATAATATGTGGATATATGTATATATAAATATAAATATAAAGACAAATATAAATAATATAAATATAAATAAATAAATAAATACACACACACACACACACACACACATACATGCATACATACATATATAAAATTATATATATATAACTATACATGTGTGTGTGTGTGTGTGTTGTTGGGTTTGCCCAAGTTGGATATACTAGTTTTGTTTATTTTATATATTTTATTTTTTTAAGGCATGAAGCACAATAGACTAAGTAAAAGGGATAAAATCTAGTATTCTATTTTTTAATAAAAATACAAAAAAATAAAACTTAAAGCATTGTGAAAATATAAACAAAGGATATAGATGTGTGACACTGCGTGATTAATGCATACTAAATTTTTTTTGGTAGAAGTTTTTTTTAAGTAGGGTGTGTTTCAGCCACTTCTTTTATTTCGAATTTTAGTTCCAAAAGCTAAGGCACAAAGTTTCTTTCTCTCTCTCTCCTCACACAGGTTAGAATATTGCTATTTATTTATGTGATTGTATTTAAATTGTAATATGTATGTTCAATATGTGTATTGATGTTTGATTTATTTTCTATGCATTATGTGTGTAGATTAAATATATATATATATATATAAACACAGTATTTATAATTTTAGTTTGTATAGAATGAAAGCTACTGATTTTTGCTTTTATTTGTGTGGATGAGTATGTCCAGTAAGGAATTAGAGTTTTAACAACTTTGAAGATTTGAAAGTGACCTACAAAATATTCTCTTTGGTTCAGAAATAGTAATATCATCAAGTTGATTTCGAGCCATAAATCTAACGAACTGACTCTATCACTTAAAGAATAATGCGGAAAGAGAACTAGAGCATTTATCGCAAAATCCCAAGTTTACATATTTATACTAGATTTTTGATCTCTAATATTTTCTATCCTAGAAAATAAATTATAGTCTAAAATGATATTTTTTAGACATAATATACTTAATGGATTTATAGTACGTATGAAAAAGTCTTTAGCATATATCATTCGATTTGACATTATTGTTACTTACATTTATTTTCACTACAATATATTTTTTAAAATTTTATATTGAGATTTTTCTTCATAAAGGTCATTGATTTTATTTGTTTTAGTTGTTTAATTAATCAACAATCATTCTCATGATTTTGTAGTTTTAAATAAATCATGGTCCAAACCTCAAACCTAACAACTAGTATTAGAGTAAGATTCTGATTCCACCCAAAAAATGATGTGAACTTCTATTGATGAAGTTTTTCATCAATAATATTATGATAATATTTAGTTTATTTGATGTCATTTTATTGATATTTGATTATTTTAATATCAATACAATAATTTCGAACACATTTTGGGATAATTTTGTTTGAGTTGATTACTTGTGGTTAATATTATCTGTATTATTTTGAAAGATAACTATGAAATAATAAAGTAAAATGAGACTAATTATTCTATTTGAAAAAATAGAATGCATGACTAATTTTTCTATTTGAAAAAATAGAAACCTAAAAATTTGAGTGAAGAAGAAGGAGAAGACTTATATTTTAGGGGGTTATCTAAAAAATGAAATTATTTAGAAATAAAATAGTGATTATTAGATATCTAGTTTGCCTACAGTTTAAGGATGATAATCTAATGTTGGTGCACATCAATATCTTTAAATACCTTGTGAATTAACTTTCAACCATAAAAATAGACCTAGAAGTTGAGCTATTTAGCTTGTCTAATGTTGAGATCACTTTTAGACATCTGGGATAATTTTATGGTTTCCTCGAGCATGTCACAACCTGGAAGTGTTGTGTAAATGCATGTGGCCTTCAAAAATGTATTGTCTTAAGAAGCAAGGAGAAAGGATAAAGGAGAAAGGAGAAAGGAGAAAGGATAGATGTGGTAGGACCATTACGAGGCATCCACAACCTGCCCGAAAAACTCATTTTTCCAAAGGTAGGTCATGACGCAGAAAAGCAATCAGGTTTATGCCAGTATAACAAGTTAAAATACGTAAAAAAAACTATTATTCTTGAGAAATATTGGAATAATAGCACACGAAAAGATAGAGACTCGAGGGAAAGGTCAATGTCATCTCAGAATGTAACTTATGCTAATTAGCGATGATAATTCTACTAATATTGTATCTTTGGAGGATATTTGGCTTAGTGACTCGGGAATATCATTTTATATCACCATGCATATTGACTTCTTTATTATATAGTATATACACAATTGGTGATTATGACATAAAGATGAGTAATAGTGAGACATTGCAAATATTAGGCATGAGAGATATTTGCCTGCATATGCAAACCGGATATTAGTTGATGCTGGAGATGTATGGTACATACTAGATATTCATATGAACTTGATGTATATTGGCATACTATTTAACATGAGATATATTAGTTATTCTGGTGATGGCTAGTAGAAACTAGTCAAGGGTATATTAGTCATTACGAGAGGTAAGAAAGAGAACACTTTATATGACACTTACGTTAGATTGCATGAAGATCATGCAAATATTATTCATCATAAGAGCAATATTAATCTATAGCACAAAAGACATCTTCATGTTAGTTGGGACCTTCAGCTTCTATCGAGAAGGAATATCTTTCCATTTGACTAGGGATCTTTTCTTGATAGTGTATGGCTGCATGATTGGTAAAAGTCATAGATCTCCTTTTCATTCTCATCCACCCTCGAAGAGATTGAATATTTTTAATTTGATTTATATCGATGTCTACTTTATGTAGAGTAGAATACTTGGTAAGGCTCTTTATTTTGTCATATTCATTGATGATAATTCTAAGAAGGTATGGAAATGACTGGTTTTTCTTATCACACAACATGGTGGGCACGGTCATGCCGACCGTGCCATGCATAAAAAAATAACATGTGGTCGACCAATTAAAATCAGCCACGGGGCTGCATTAAAAAAATGGACAACCCCATGAATGGTTGGTTGAATTAAAAAAAACTAAACCAGCCCTGATGATTGTCCAATGGGGATCCCATCAGGCGGTTACCCAAGCCGGTTTACCATGTCGTCATGCTAGGCACACGGGTCACATTTGGCCCGAAATGAGGCACCATTCATGCCGGCCCAACATTAAATGAACCATGTCAAGGTGAAGCCTGGCCCGACCAGTGGCATGGTTTCAGACTGTGTCGTGCCAGGCCAGACACTATTCAACTGAGCATGGGCGCAGGGCCTAAGGCCATGCCCAGTCCACCTAGCACGTTTGATATCTTTATCTCCATATATTCCAATAATGAAAGAAAATATTAAGGTCAATTTGATAGTTATTATATATCCCATGGTATTATACATGAAATGATACTAACCAAGATACCACAATTACATGGAAATGTTGAAAGGATGAATTGAATTATTAAGGAGAGAGTTCAATATATGTTTTATCATGCATATCTTCCAAAGAATGTTTTGGAAGAAGGTATGCATATGGCTATTGATGTAATCAGCATGTGTTCTACCATCACCTTAGATAAAGATATTTTTAATAAAATCTAGACAATGAAAGATATCGCATATGATTACTTGTGAGTTTATGGCTACAAAACTTGCATTCATATTCTAAAAAATAAATAATCTAAACTCAACGATACTCCATGTCGATATATCTTCATTTTCTATGGACATAAAAAGTTTGAGTATAGACTATGTGACCTAATTACCAAGAAGCTTATTTGAAGTAGACATGTGACTTTTATGGAAGACTAGTTTTTGGATGGTATTCATATAAGGTGAGTTGAGAGTGATACCATAAAGATTCCTATTTTCATAGCTTTTGTACTGATTTCTTCTAGAGATTAGTCTAATCAAGGGAGAGAAATTGAGTAACTACCTGATATTTTTGAGTCACATAATTTACATGATATCTTCAAGCCTTATGATATACCTATTGATGAGGTGAGAGACCATATTCTTGTTGGAATAGGATATGAGCTAGTTGTTCATCATGTTACATATCAGTCTGAACTGAGAAGATCATCTAAGCCTCACCAGATATTCTTTAAATTCCATGATAATATATTACTCAAAAATGCAGATAAGCCTGAGACCTTTAGGAGGCCGTCTCTTTTGAGAATAAAGAGGAACAACTTTGGGCTATGTAGGAAGAGTTGATTCCTCTTCATGTCTACCAGGCTTAAAATCTGGTACCCTTACTGAAAGGAAAGATGAATTTGAAAAATAGATGGCACTTTAGACTAAAACTTGGTGATGATGACTCTCAACTGAGATAAAAGGCTTAGTTAGTAATCAAAGGGTTTATTTAAAAGGGAGTAATATATTTTGATGAGATATTTTCTCCAGTAGTGAAGATATATTCTGTTTGAGTATTTCTGAGTTTGATTGCTAGCTTTAACTTAGAAATTGATCAACTCTATGTGAAGACTATATTTCTTCTTGGTAACCTTCATGAGACTCTATACATGGATCAGCATGAGGAATTCATTATAAAATAGAAGGAAGATCTCATTTGCAAACTGAACAAGAATTTGTATGGTCTTAAATAAGCTCCTATGAAGAAATACAAAATATTTTATACATTCATGACTATTAGCACAAATCTTGTAGTCACTATTTATTTGTTAGTTATCAATTGGGAGATCATAGACTTATACTTTATTATATGTTGATAATATATTGATTATTTTTCATAATATAGTACTAATTGACAAGCTTAAAAAGGTTGGGAAAAGTATTTTTGTGAATCACATAGGCCCAATAGATAGATTTTAGGGATGAGTATCATCCATGATTGGCCTTTTAGACATATCTGATTATCTCAAAAATGATACATCAGAAAAGGTCTTGAAAGATTTTTCATGAATGAGGCTAAACCACTTTCAACTCCTTTAGCTAAATATTTTAAGTTGAGTATCGAGCTTATTCCCAAGACTAATATAGAAAGGAGAGACATGAGTCATGTTTCCTATGCCTTAGCAGTTGACAGTCTTAGATATATTATGGTCTGCACTAGACCTTATATTGAATATATTGTTAGTTTTGTCTGTCATTTTCTCTCAACCCAAGAAGATATTACTAAGCTATAGTGAAAACTATCTTAATATATTTATGAGGGACTTCTTAGCTATCTATGTGCTTGGGAGGGTTAAAACTTATTCATCTCGCATATATTGTGTTTAATATGGTCGATGATTAAAATTCAAGTAGATTAATCTCAAGTTATCTTATAACCTTTGGAGGGGAAGCTGTATCTTGACAATCCAAACTATAGAAGTGCATATCACTATTTAATATAGAGAGTAAGTTCTTTGCAGCTACTAAAGATTGAAAAAAAACTTTATGGATGAAAAAGTTTCTTGTAGACCTGGATGTACAACAATATATATATATAATACGATGCTATAGTCAAAGTGCTATATATCTCTTTAAATATTTGATTTTTCATAGTAGGCCGAAGCATATTATTGTATGGTATCACTAGATACAAAATGTATTAGATGAAAAGTTAGTTGTACCTAAAAAAGTATACACGAATAAAAATATCTTTGATATTTTCACAAAATCATTATCTTTGGTAAAATATAATTTCTTAAAGTTATGTGCTAGTATGTATCTCCCCATCTAGGGAAAATGGAAGATTTGTTAGGTCTGCTAGAGTTAGGTAGACTAGTTTTGTTTAATTTGTTTATTTTGTTTGTTTTTTTTTGAAGATACAAAACAAGGTAGACAAAATACATTTGATAAAATCTCATGGTCTATTTTATATTAAATATACAAAAATAGAATAAATATTAAACAATTTTAAAAACTTCGCAAAAATGGAAAGAACCCATTTTCACCAAGATTGAACCCATGTTGCCCTCTTTTATTGGTGAGTACCCACTTATGGTCCTTTAAAAAAATGAAAGACATGTGACACTATGAGTGAATAACATGGGTGCAACATACTATATAGAAAAATAACATAGAGTACGTGATATACAATGAGTGTAAAAAAATAGTGTGTGCGCGAGATACAATGAAGGTGCATTTTTTTTTGTAGAAGTTTTTGTTCTAGTAGGATGTTCATTTCTGATACTTCTATTATTTCAAGTATTGAATTCAAGAAGCTAAGGCACAAAGGTTTTATCTCTTTCTCCTCCTCACATTGGTTTGAATATTGGTATTTATTTTTGTGATTGTGTTTAAATTGTAACATATGTGTTCAATATGTGCATTGATGTGTAATTTATTTTCTGTGCATTGTGTGTATAGATTATATATATAATCCCAACATATTTATAATTTCAATATGTGCAGTGTGCATGCTACAAGTTTTCCTTTTATTTGTGCAGGACTGTATGCCATAAGGTATTGGAGCCTAGATAACTTTGAAGATTTGAAAGTAATGGACATAATCTTTTCTTTAGTCCAAAAATAATGATGTCATCATGTTATTTTTTCCGAGCCATAAATCTGATAAACCGACCATATCACCTAAAAAATAATGCTGAAAAATATATAAAGCATTTACCTCAAAATTCTAAGTTTTTTTATTTGTACTAATTTTTGATCTCTAGGATTTTATATCCTTGAAAATATATTCTGGTTCAAAACATAATTTTGTACATAGTGTTCTTTACAAACTTTTAGTATGTATGAAGAAGTCTTTAGTATATATCATTTGATTTGACATTATTGGTATCTGAACTTTATTTTCACTAAATTATATTTTTCAAAATTTTATATTGAGATTTTTATTCATTTTGAGTTATTGATTTTATTTACTTTCATTATTTAATTAATCAACATTCATTCTTATTATTATATGATTTCAAATAAATCATGTTCTAAATATCATACCCCAACACACACACACACACACACACATATTATTTTCACTTAAATAATGATTTGATTTTGATAGTTAGATAATTTCAGACATGAAAAAAACTTACAATGCTTAGGTTTTAATCTCATCGGTGTATTAAAAAAAAATAAAATTAAAAAAAAAAAAAATCTCATCGGTGTATTAATTTCAAAGTTCATTAAATATTTCAAAAACTGCTTAGTTTTTATTTTAAAATGAAAAATCATGGTGGCAAAATTTGGTTTTTTGTTTTTTTTTGCCCTAAAATAAAATATATTTTTTTGTTTTGATATATATTTTTTAAAATGATTTAAAAAGTGAACCAAAACGTAAATATTTTCTTTTTGGATCCCTTAAACATAACTTTCCCATTAAATTTTAAAACCTAATTTTGTCCAAACTTTATTGAAAAAACTATTACACATTCATGTCATCAGTACATTATATATATATATATATATATATCTAAAGGTATAAATTGCGTGTGTATAAACTATAAAGTTTAAACATTCCAACCTATACAGCATATACGTTTCACCATATACAGCATATACATTCCAGCATACATCATATATATTTTAGCATGTACAGCAGATATGTACCAGCATATACAACATATACATTCCAGCATGGAGCATTTACAACATATACAGCACATACATTCCAGCATGGAGCATTTACAACATATACAGCACATACATTCCAGCATATATGTTCCAGCATATACAGTGTATATACATTCCAGCATATACATTCCAGCATTGACAGCATATACAGCATATACATTCCTGCATTGACAGCATATACATTCCTACATTGACAGCATATACGTTCCTGTATTGATAGCATATATGTTCCTGCATTGACAGCATATACGTTCCTGCATTGACAGCATATATGTTCCTGCATTGACAGCATATATGTTCCTGCATTGACAGCATATACGTTCCTGCATTGACAACATATACGTTCCTGCATATACTTCATATACTTTCCTGCGCATACAACATATATATTCCAGAATATTCAGCTTATATGTTCTAGCATATTCAGATTATATGTTCTAGCATATTCAGATTATATGTTCCAACATATTGATTAGCTTATGTTATAAAATAAAACTAAATCTGTAATAATTTGAAAGATAGAAAATTCAAAACTAAAACAATAAATTACTTCATGAAATAAAATATAATCAAAATAAAATAAGAAATTGGAAATACATGAGAATAAATTTCAAAGAAATAGGAAAAATCAATTTATAGGAAAAATTAAGGAAATCTCAAAAGAGATTTCCGATGTGGACTAGGTGATTTCACCTAACCCCAATAAAATAACATTCTCCCACTTGAAAATCACTTTCTTTGATTATCAATACTTAATTCCAATCTTGTTAAGCCACTTGAAGTTCTACACCATTCAAACTTATCAGTGCTGATAGGTTGGTCAAAACATCCACTATATTTTCTTCAGTATAAATCTTTTACAAATCCACACTTCCTTTTTCTACTTTTTCTCATATAAAATGATATTATACCCTACTGTGTTTTATCTTTGAGTGATATAATGGATTTTTTGCT
This sequence comes from Sapria himalayana, assembly GCA_029783825.1. NCBI lineage: Eukaryota > Viridiplantae > Streptophyta > Magnoliopsida > Malpighiales > Rafflesiaceae > Sapria > Sapria himalayana. The sequence goes on from JAREIK010000438.1 coordinate 8,939,617, forward strand.
AAGTGTAGAGCACTTTGACTATCACAAAATAAAGTAACCTTATTTTGTTTGTATCCAAGTTCTTCCAATAGTATTTATAACCAGATTATCTCTTTATTGGCTTGTGTAGCTACAACATATTCTACTTCTGTAGTAGAAGTAGATACAATAGGCTGTAATTCTGAAACTCAACTTACAGCTCCTCCAGCAAGAGTAAAAATATAACCTATTGTAGACTTGTTATTATCAATATTTCCTGCATAGTCTACATCAACATAATCTCTGACAATAATATCTGAACTTTCATAGCATATTGTAGTATTTAATATTTCTTTTAAATATCTGAAAATCCTCTTCACAGTACTCCAATATTCTAAGCCAGGATTTTCCATGAATCGACAAACCACTTCCACTACTTTTGCAATATCTGGTCTTGTCCAAATCATTGCAAACATTAAACTTTCCATTGCTGATGCATATGATACTTGAGACATCTTCCTCTTCTCTTCTTTCTAGCTAGGACACATGCTTGAGGATACTTTGAAATTAACAAGAAGAGGAGTAGAAATTGGCTTACTATCTTGCATGTTGAAACGACGCAAGATCTTGTTAAAATAATTTTGTTGAGAAAGCCGAATCTTTTTATTATTTCTATCTCGGTAAATATGCATCCCTAGAATCTTGCTTGCTAGTCCCAAGTCCTTCATTTCAAATTCCCTAGCCAAATATGCCTTCAATTCTTGGATACGCTATTTGTTTGGACATGCTACCAACATGTCATTCACATACAATAATAAAATGATAAAATCATTTTTTTCAAACCTTTTGTAGTATGTACAATGATCTAAACTGAGTCTATTATACCCAAGACTTATGATGAAGGAATCAAATCTCTTATATCAACACCTCGATGATTGTTTCAGATCATATCGAGATTTGTTCAACTTACAAACCAAATTCTCCTTACCAATTTCAACAAATCATTATGGTTGGAACATATAAATTTCATCTTCAATTTCTCCATGAAGAAAAGCAATTTTAATATCTAACTGCTCAAAATACAAATCAAGTATAACACACAGAGTCGTTACTATAATTGTTGTAAGACGAACCACTGGAGAAAAAATTTCATTGAAGTCAATACATTCTTTCTGAGCATATCCCTTTATCACTAATCTTGCATGATACCATTCTACTTGATCATTGCAATCCCGCTTTATCTTGTAAACCCAATTGTTGCTAATAGCTTTTCTTCCAATTAGTAATGGCACTAGCTTCCAAGTCTTGTTCTTGTGTAGAGCCTCAATTTCTTCCACCATTGCTGTCATCCACAGAGATGCATCTGAATTATCTAAAACTTATTGAAATGTAGAAGGTTCTCCATCTTGTATTAAGAGACAATATGCAATGTTGCTCTCCGTAACATACTCTGAGTGCTAAGCTGGTGGTCTTTTATTACTAGTTGGACAACTAACTTATTGAGCCTCAGACACGACTTGTTCTTGTGCTTCATGCTCTAGTTCTTTCTCCATTGATTTTGGAACATCTTGTATCTGATCATTTTCTACATGCACAGTGGTAGTTTCTTAAACTTCTTTTAATGTGCTATAATCTTCAATTCTTTCTTTAAAATTATATCTCTACTGATAATTACCTTGTGGTCAGTGGTTTCCCACAAGTGAACCCCTTCACTCCTTTAGCATACCCTAAGAATATGCATTTTCTAGATTTTGGATCCAGCTTTGTTCTTTCTTGGGTGTTGTACATCACATTTGCAAGACATCCAAAATAATGTAAAGTAGAGTAGTCTACTGGCTTACTCGTCCACATCTCCATTGGTGTCTTCAAATCAATCGATGTTGATGGTGACTGTTACTCCATTTTGTTGCTTCTGCCCAAAAGAAATTGGGTAGTCTTACAGTCCTTAATATTGCTCTCATTCTTTCTACAAGAGTTCTATTCAATCATTCTATTACTCCATTTTGTTGTGACGTGTACGTGACTTTGAACTATCGTTTGATACCTTCTTACTTACAAAAAACAAGAAATCTACCAATTGTATACTCACTTTCATTATCTATTCGCAAACACTTAATTCTTTTCCCAGATTCAAGTTCCACCCATGCTTTGAATTCTTTAAAAGTTAAAAATACATCTGACTTTTTCTTGATTAGATATACCCAACATCTCCTTGAATAATCATCAATGAAGGATATAAAATACTTTCCTTCTCCATAAGATATTTCAGGTGATTCTCATACATTAGAATATATCAAGTCTAGAATATTTTAACTTCTTACATTTGCTCTTTTAAATGTCAATCTATTCTGCTTACTAGTAACACAATGCTCATAAAAAGGTAAATTTACCATTTTGAGCCCTGGAAGTAACTTTTTATTAGAAATCTTCAAACCTTGTTTTGACATGTGGCATAGTTTGAGATGTCATATCATCATTGATTCTTCTTCTTTAGTAATTGATGCAACTGATGCATCTGCTTCCTGTACTATTTCTCCTTTAAGTATGAATAAATTTGTCGTGATCTTTTCTCTCTTCCTTACCACAAGTGAACCTCTCACAATTTTTATCATCTCATTTTCACTATGAGTTTTGCATCCAAGACTATCTATTTGTCCAAAAGACAATAGTTTTTTTTTCAAGTCAATCACATGTCGTATCGCTTGAATAGTATGAATCATACCATCAAACATTTTAATTTTGATAGTACCCATACCAATAATTTTCAAAGTATAATCATCACCTATTTTCACCAACTCACCTGAGATTGGTTCATATTTGTGAAACCAATCTCTCTGAGATGTCATATGCCACGATGCTCCCGAGTCTAGCAACCATACATCACTAAATTATTTTTTACTTTCAACCATTGTTGTTACCTCACTGTATAAAATATTACATTCATCATTGATGCTTGCAACATTCCCTTGTGTCTTAGATAACCCATCATCCGCATTTCTTTTCTTAAACCAACAATCTCTTTTTAAGTGTCATTTCTTATCACAGCTATAATATTTAATATTTTTCTTACTTCTAGATTATGATCTACCATAATTCTAACTCCCACTGGGGCCACGCTCCATTGATCTCCCTTGTATCATCGTCAACGCATCTATTTGTTGTGCATTTACATATCTATCCTTTTTATTTTTTCCGTCTATTTTCTTCTTCTAAGATGGCAGAGACAGTATTATTAAAAATTAAACTATCAGCCAATGCACCATTCGTTAGATTGATGACGAGTTGATCATACAAATCAGGTAAACTCTGAAGTAAAATCTCAGCACGTTCAATTTCTTCTATCTTATGACCCAACCTAGTAAGTTGTGAAAACAAAGTATTCAAAGTGTTGATATGAACAGTTACCATGACAGATTCTATCATTCACAATGTGTAAAGTCTTATTTTTAAAAAGATCTTGTTATGAAGTGACTTTACCTTGTACAACATTGTGAGAGTATCTCAAATTTTTTTTTCCGTATTCTTTTCTGCCACACTCAACAATACTCCATCAGCAAGTGCCAAATGCAGGTCAGCAACTGCATTACTATCCATCTCATTCCACTTTTCATCGGGAATTCCAGTGAACCTTTTTCCAATTGCATCTAAGCAATTATCCTTCCTCAAAATTGGATTTATTTTTATTTTCCACAATGAAAAATTACTTCTATTGAAATTTTCTATTTCAAATTTTGATGCCATGTTTAAATTTTATGGTGAACAGTAACCGAGAATAATAATAATAATTTTTGTTATTATACTAAAAAAGTTCCCAGCTAAGTGGAGTGGTGCAATTACCCTCTTAGAAACCATAAACCTTGAGGCTCTTATCGCCCTTTTGACAAAACTTTTCTAAAATGCATTAACTACAAAAGTTACTAACTAACCTCCTCTGATACCACTGTTATAAAATAAAACTAAACCCATGATAATTTGAAAGATAAAAAATTCAAAGCTAAAGCAATAGATTATATCATGAAATAAAATACAATCAAAAGAAAATGAGAAATTGGAAATACATGGGAATGAATTTCAAAGGAATAGGAAAAGTTCTTTTATAGGAAAAATATCGGAAATCTCCAAAGAGATTTCCGATGTGGGCTAGGTGATTTTCACCTAACCCCAATAAAATAACAGCTTATATGTTCCAGCATATTCTGCTTAATTTTTCCAGCATATACAACATATACTTTCCAATGTACACAAAATATACATTTCACCTTATAAAACATATATGTTCCAGGATATACTAAGTATATGTTCTCTTTAGGGGTAACACATTTACACCGTGATTATTCAAAACTACAAAATATTAGTAATAATGATTGATTGATACTACAACTGAAACAATAATTAAGATCAATAACCCAAAAATAAAAAAAAAAATTAAATATCATAATCATATAAAGGTCCAACACTATAAAAATCAAAGTTCAAATGTAGATGTGCCAAATCAAACAATATATACTAAAAATTTATTCACACATAACATAAGTTCATCAAGTGCACAACATCCTAAATTATTTTTTGACTAAAATATATTTAATAAATTTCTAGAATATAAAACCATAACAATTTAAAATCTAATATAAATACGTAAACCTATAATTTTGAAGTGAATACTTGGTTTATTATTTAGGTGATAGCTTTGATTCATTAGATATACGACTCAAAATCAATGACATGGTTACAACTCATTTGCTGGACTGAAGTGGAGATTCTATCAATCAATTTTCGAATCTTTAATTATTATCCAAGTTTCAATCCCACACGATAATTAATCCTGAAAATAAATAATAACAAAGCAGTATTCACTTTCTAGAAATTAAAAAAAAAATAAAAAATAAAAAATAAAAAATAAAAAAAAATAAAAACCAAAAAAAAAAAATAAATATAAAACAATATATATATATATATATATATATCTACTTTCTAGAAATATGTTACAAAAGCTGAGGAATAAGCACACACAAAAATGCACAAAAATATTTAGACACCATTTTTGTCAAAGATAAACCAAGAAAAGAAAAAGAAACTTTAAGACTATAATCAAGACAATTTGTTATTCATCACCAACATGTCAAAAACAAAAATAAAAACCAAACACACACTAGGCAATAGAGGAAATGGGAAACCCCAATGCACCAACAAACATGAAAAATATAATATTTCAACAAAGGATAGAGAGAGTGAGAGAGAGAGAGAGAGATTAAGCCGCACAACAAACAATAAAGGAGAAAATACATAAACCAAGAGACATCCACATGAACACACATACCAGTAGATAGCCACCAGAACACAAACACCAATAGACAATCACTAGAACACGTATGCAAGTAGGAGAAAAAAAAACTAAAAACTAATGTGTCTCCTTCAATTTAATTTTTTAATGTTTGGATGGGGGCACTCCTTTGTGATTTTAAAAAAATATAACTTGAGATTTTATCACATCCTATTGGTCTACGTACACCATCAAGTAAAAAAAAAGACCCAAAATAACTAGTGTTCTCAACTCAGATAGACCTAACAAATCTCTCCAAATGCTCTAGATAGAAGACTCATATCAGCACATGATTTAAAGAATTTAAACTTTGCCGATAACTATGATTTTATGAATATATCCGCAACATTTCTGTTCATGTGTTCTTTTTCAAGTACAACTAATTTTTCATCTAATAAATTCTTAAACAAGTGTTACCGCACATAAATGTGCTTTGATATATTGTGAAAAATCAAATTTTTAGAAAAATATATAATAGTCTTACTATCGCATCATATGGTGTTTCTTGTCGCACATCCAAATTTGCAAGAAACTTTTTCATCCATAAAGTTTATTTGCAAATTTCAATAGCTGCAATGAACTTAGTCTCAGTGTTGGATAGTGCAACACATTTTTATACCTTTGATTATCAGGATAAGGTTCCCCTTCCAAAGGTTATTATATAATATGAGGTGGATTTGTGTGAATCTAAATCATCAGCCATATCAAAATAGTGTATCTAAAAAACATAGGTTTTAACATGCTCAAACACAAAAATAATAGAAAAGTCTCTCATAAAAATCTCAAAATAGATTTCATTGCATCCCAATAATATCTGTTCAGGTTAGAAAGAAAATGACTAACAATACTAATAAAATATGGTATATACGATCTAGTGTAAACTATCGCATACATAAGATTGTCAGCTACTGAGGCATAGAGGATATGCCTTATGTTTCTTCTTTCCTCATCGGTCTTAGGATTATGCTTTATACTTAGCTTAAAATATTTAGCTATTGGAATTGAGACTGACTAAGACTCTTTCATGAAAAATCTTTCAAGAACTTTACCAATTTATCTTTCTTGAAATAACCAGAAATGCCTAGAAAGTCTATCCTAGATGATACTTGTTTCATAGAAAAGACTTTTCCTAGCTCCCCCTTAAGCCTATGAATTTGTGATGTATCACAACTAATGATTAACATGTCATGTACATACAATAATAGTATCAGTATGACATCATCCAATTAAAGAATGAAAAATACATAATGATCACAAGATGTGTGGTGAAAGTCACGAGACTCCATGAATGAATAAAATTCTTATACCACTACGTAGGAGCTTATTTAAGACCAAATGACTCTTGTTCTATTCGCAAATGAGATGTTCCTTCTATTAGATTGATCAATGTAGAGAGTCTCATGATGATCACCATAAAGATATATAGTCTTTACATCACGTTGATCAATTTTAATGTTTAAGTAATCAGCCAAACTCGAGACTACTCAAATAGAAGGCATTTTTACTACTTGGGAAAATATCTCATTAAAATCAATTTCTTTCTTTTGACAAAACTCTTTGATTACTAATCGAGCCTTGTATCTCGTTTGAGAATCATCATCACTAGGTGATAATCTAAAGAGTCATCTATTTTTTTGCAGCCTACTTTTCTTTCAATAAGTGTACCATATCATAAGTCTTGTTGACATGAAGAGACTTCATCTCTTCCTACATAGCCTGAAGTCATTTCTCTCTATTCTCAAAAAAGATCAACTCTTGAAAGGTCACGGGCTCACATGCATCTATGATCAATATATAATTACGGAATCTAAGGGATACCTAGTGGGGCCTAGATGATCTTCTTTGTTCAGATTGAGATGCATCATCATGAACTAGGTCATGCCTAGAACTTGCTAGATTATAATTCCTCACCTCCTTAATAGCTATATCTTGGAGCTTTGAAATATCAAATATATTTTGCAACTCAGAAACATCAGGTGTAAAATGTAAAACTAACATTAATCAAGCTAAATCATGTCCATCATGATATAATGGTCTAATTGGGTGACCAAAAAATGGGTTGTGCTGGCATGATACGACCTATTTGACACCTTCCTCTTGTCTTATATCTTTTCATGTATAATGTCATGAGTTACAAAATAGGAGCGAGCTATCTTGGTACTTAAATATCGATTACTGCTCGTTCCTATCACAAAATAATAACAAGAATATTAATATTTTATAATGGTGAAAATCATATGAGTCCACCTATATAATGTTGCCTAAGATTACACAAGATCTATTAACTTCTATGATATCAAGCATAGCTTCGTAGTTTGTTTTTATATTACAGTCAATTTAATTTCGGATAGAAGATCAAGACTACAGCCAGATATTATTGAGGCATTAGCATGCAAGAAGAATTAAAAGGATTCGAGGTTGAGCAACCAGAATCGCTGGAATAAGAGTGAAGGAGTTGGTAGTAGATGATAATTCATAAGACTTTTAGGATATTAAACCTCCTGCTAGTATATCATTAGATGTTTACGCGATGATAATCAGTTTCACATTTACACTGATTGATATTAGAATTGAGCTTGAATATGATTGATGATTATTATGATATATACTTGTTATTTTTCTTTTGGTTGGATTTGATGATTGATTTTTTTTTCTTTATTAGAATTTTTGTTAATGATATTATTTTATTATGATTTATATGAATTGTGAAATAATGTCATATTTCTCATAACTTTAAATCATAATGAATAACGTAAAATGTTTAATTTGCAAAATAATATTTAAAAATTAAAATCATAAATGGGTGATTGGTCAACTGTTGACCAAGATAGCAGTAAGCAGCCTCCGAGCATGATCTAGCACAATCCGACATGTCCCGACACGACCCGACACGACCCGACATGACCCAACCCAATTCTACCTAGAACTAGGCTAGTTGAGTCATGTCAAATTGAAATTAATCAAGCCAAATCATGCACATCATCACACAATGGCCTGACTGGGCCACCAGAATATGGGTTGGGCTAGCATGATATGACTTATTTGATACCTCTCTCTTGTCTTATATCTTTTCATGTATAATATCATGGGTTATAAAATAGGAGCAAGCTATCTCGATACTTAGATACTGATTACTGCTCAAACCTGTCACATAATAATAACTAGAATATTAATACTTTATAATAGTGAAAATCATAAGAGTTTACCTATATCATGTTGTCTAAGATGGTACGAGATCTATTAACTCCTTTGATATTGAGCATAGCTTCAGGATTTGTTTTTCTATTATAATCAATGTAATTTCAAATAGGAGATCGAGACTAAGGCCAGATATTATTGAGGCACTAACATGTAAGAAGAATTAGGGGGATTCGAGGTTGAGCAACCAGAATCATTGGAACAAGAGTGAAAGAGATGGTAGTAGATGATAATTCGTGAGACTTTGAGGATATTAAGTCAATTGCTAGTGATATCATTAGATGCTTATGCGATGATAATCAATTACACACTTATACTGATTGACATTAGAATTGAGCTTGATTATGATTGATGATTATTATGATGTATACTTGTTATTTTTCTTTTGGTTGGATTGGATGATTGCTTTTTTTTTACTTTTCTTTATTAAAACTTTTGCTAATGATTTTTATTATGATTTATGTGAATTGTGAAATAATGTCATATTCCTCATAACTTTAAATCATAATGAATAACTTAAAATGTTTAATTTGCAAAATAATATTTAAAAATTAAAATCATAAACTGATGATTAGTCGACTAATGACCAAGATAGTAGTAAGCAGCCTCCGGGAATGATCCATCACAATCCGACAAGGCCTGGCATGACCCAGCTCAATTCTACTTAGAACTGGGCTAGTTGAGCCATGTAAAACTAACATTAATCAAGCTAAGTCATGCCCAGTATGACACAATGGCCTAACTAGGCCACCAAAAAATGGGTTATGCTAGCATGATACGACTTATTTGACACCTCTTTCTTGTCTTATATCTTTTCATGTATAATGTCATGGGTAACAAAATAGTTGTCAAATTGATCTTGGCATTCTTCCATACTATCAAAATACACGGAGATCCCTAATCTCTGGGAATATCAGATATCAAAAGAAGATGTCTCATTCTGGAAATCCCTAATCATTACTAGGGATATATTGATTAACAAAGCCGACTCTAAAGAACAAACAAAAACAAAGCTGAAAATGTGGGGGAAAAATAGTAGGATCATTTTGGATGCCTACAAATACCTATTTGGGATGGATACCAAAAAAAAAATAAAGTATTGGGCAATTGTGCTTCCACGTTAGTGAGATTAATATATAGAAACAACAGAAATAACAGAAAACAAGTAATATATATATATATATATATATATCAAATCCAGCAACAATCCACGACAGAATCAAAAAAACGAGAAATAAATACCAGAAATAACGTGGTTCACTAGTCGCTCAATACGACTAGCTACATCCACCAGAAAATGCTTATGCATTATAGATTAAACCAATAGAAAATCATCTTATAGTATGCAGCACACAGAACAGTCATGATAAATCCCATAGAGAGAAGAGAGAGAGACAATGAATAGTTTTCACGGGACCAAAAATAGCCACCTGAAATTAAAATTACAAAACATTTATAATGAAACAAAAAATCTCTCGGTTCATTTAACCGGAGCGGGTCGGATCATGAAACAGGTCAGGCACTGCTCCAAAAATTTCTATTTGCTGACCGAACAGCGGGACCTCCGTTATTATGCTACTACTGCATCCCCAACATTTTAATATTTTCCTTTCCTACACTTAAATGAAAATTTTAAAACAGAAACACAAATATTTGGTTAAACAAACAGATTATCAAAAACAAATTATATATACAGTATAGAGCTTGGACTAAACTAATATGGATGCGGAATCATGTGCCTAAGCATGCTATAAATTTGTAGATCGTTAAGCATGGGAATCTCAGAACTAAAGATCATGGAAATATGACACCCATAAACATCTCTTGTGAATTCTGCAATCATGTAGAATCTATGCAGCATGTGTTTTTTGAATGTAGTTTTTCCAGGTTTATCTGGAATGAATAGAAATGTTGGACTGACATTAAAGAAGATATGAACACAATTCCTTTGTGTTTAAAAGAAATGAAAAGGCTATATGCAACAGAAACACCCAAAAATAACCTTCTGGAAGCCTACCTTGCAGCATCTGTATACCACATTTGGCGGGAAAGGAACCGAAAATATTTTGAAGGAAAAGCTCAAAATGTGGAATTTCTAGTTAAGAAAATCAAAATAGAAATTTACATTATTTTTAGCAAAAAATGTAATTATTTGAATCCTTCTTAGGCTTGTATAGAATATTTTGAAAAATTTTATTACTTATCAAAAAAAAAAATGGAGATCAATTTTTTATCGACATCTCTTTCGATTCTAGCATGAAAAACTTGAAAGATATGAAAAATCGAATCTTTTATTATTAATATATATGTTCACACTTTTCTAGAGTGATTGTCAATGAATATGATAAAATTAAAAGACTCAAAATATTCTATTTTGCATGGAGTATACATCTATATGAATAAGATCGAGAATATTCCATCATTTTGGGGTGGATGAGAGTGAAAAGATACTTTTCCATGATTACTATTTCGTGTCGGCTTGACACAGACCCGTGGCTAAAAACCACCGGCTTTGGCCAGTTCGGGTTGAACAAAACATTAATTTTTTAAAAAAATTAGGGTTTCAGCAGCATGCCGTCGTGCATCTTCTCCCTTTTGGGGCTCGGCGAGCCTCACCTGTTAGACATTGACTTGTATTGACCACGTTCGGTGCGTGGTCACGTGCCATGCCCACGTGACGGCAAGGTACGACAGTCCAGGGCACGGCATAGTAACGTGCCGTGCGTGGTAAGGCACGGCACTGTAGCATGTCGTGCCCGTGCTGAGCCGCACCGACCCGACCCGTTTGACACCCCTACCATGTAGTTTGCCCACTCATGAAGAGCAGACATATGTATATATATAAACATATATATCTATTTATACATATACTTATAAACATAAACATTTACTAGGTTATACACTTAACAATATATGTATATATTTCTAACATAGTTTTCAAAAATATTATTATTTTTTTATTTTTTAAATGATAGCATGGAAGGGTGAGGACACCCTTGGGGGAAATTTGTGTTTATGGGTCCCAAAACAAAAATATTTATGTTTTGATCCGTTTTATTTCAATTTTTTTCTAGAAAAACATACAAAAAATATAAAATATTAATGTTTTGGGCATGCAAAATCAGAAAACCATTAATTTTCTAATTATAAATATTTTCAAAAAGAATGAAAACATTAATATTCAAATAGTGTGCGTGTGCGTGTGGCTTATTAGCGCACGCATGCGCACACACACACACACACATTTATATATATATCTTATATAAGTGTGCTTGTGTGTGTGTGTGTGTGTTCAAATAAAAAAAAAAGTAAAAAAAAAATCATGAAACCAATTTTAAAAAACAAAAAGTGGTTTCAAAACGAAAACAATGGTCTTAGAATTCAAAAACTACTATTTTCAAAACCAGAATTTTGTTTTTTTGAGTGATTATAAATTAAAAATTTGATGACTTTCTGATTTTGGGTGTCCAAAATGTAAATATTTTACATTTTGGTTATATTTTAAAAAAATCAAAAATAGATCAAAACGTAAATATTTTTGTTTTTGGAATGTTATACATAATGTTTATTATTTATGAGCTTTGATTTTTGTAAGTACCAAAAAATAATTTTTTTTTGTGTTGGTGTGATTTTTATTAAAATTTTAAAATGAGATAAGTTTTTTTATAAAATTATTTCAAATTCTTGCATATTTTTACATCAGATGGTCATTACAAAATTAAATAAAACAAACCAGCGCATCAATTCTTGCTACTTTTCGGGTTTTTCTATGTTTTGTCTGTCACCAAAAATTATTTACTTAAGAATTTGGTGTACCATTTTTTTAATATTAAAATTTGGGCTCATTTTTATTAATTTTTTTTTATAAATTATGCATCAAAACATAATTCTTCCTTGAACAATTGTAGTATTGTACTCATATAATCGTTATTGTAACAAATAAATAAGGAGGACTTGTGTTTTGATGTATTTTTCAAAAAATATTTGAAAAAAGGTAATCTAAAATTTTATATTTATAAAATAGTGTATCAAACTCTTGACAAATTAAAATTTAGTATACTCAATTACATTAATTCTAATTTATCCTTAACAATTAAAACTCACCCTCCCATTGCTCTTCGCCCGACATCCCTCACCCGATGCCCCTCGCCCCTAGTCTCTCACCCTCTTCATCGAGCTCTTGGTGCTCTTCTTTGAACAACACAAGCTCTAGAAATTTCCAAAGCTCTTCGTCGAGCTCTAAGGGCTACTAGAGCTCGTGGGCGTGCTCCAGTAGCCCTTAGAGCTCGACGAAGAGTTCACGGAACTTGAGGATGAGCTCCAGAAGCTCGACGATGAGGTGTTGGAGCTCGTCATCAAGCATCACAAGCTCATAGTGCTCATGGTTGAGCTCTAGCAACTCATGGAACTCAACAATTAGCTATTGGAGCTTGTCATTGAGCACCACGAGCTCCAGGAGCTCCTGGAGCTCATCTTTGAGCTCCTAGAGCTCGATGGAAAGGTCGAGGGGAGAGGGCGAGGGGCAAGGAGAGAGAGGTGAGGGGCATCGGGGGGCAAGTGGCGTTGAGAGAGGAGCAAGGTGCATCAGGCAAGGGGTAAGGGGCGAGGAATGGTGAGTTTTATTTGTTAAGGGTGAATTAGATATAACGTAATTGAGTATATTAAATTTTAATTTGTTAAGAGTTTGATATACTATTTTATAAATATAAAATTGTGGATTTCCTTTTTCCAAATATTTTTTGGAGAATGCATTAAAACATAATTCCTCCTTATTTATTTGTTACAATAACGATTCTATGAGTACAATTCTACAATTGTTCAATGGAGAATTATGTTTTGATGCATAATTTATAAAAAAAATTAAAAAAAAATGTACATGAATTTTAATATTTAAAGAATGGTGCACCAAACTTTTATATAAATAAATTTTGGTGCATTCATTTATAGTTATATGAAAATACCCTTATTTTTTAAACAATGAACTTAACTACAAACTGTCTATTCTTAAACTAATTGAGCTTAATGAGACATTGGAAGCTCATTAAGCTTCACAAGTTCCTTAACCAGCTCATCAAGCTCGTTATGAGCAAGACAAGCTTATGGAAGCTCTGCACAAGTTTCTAGGAGCCCCATTGAGCTCGCTAAGCTTCATCAGGCTCATTGAGCTCGTAATGTGCTTGTCAAATAAGCTCAAGCTCTTTACAAGCTTGTTACAAGCTTCATGGCTCACTAGTTCCTGGCAGCTCCATGCGCTCCTGATAGCTCCATGAACTCCTGGTAGCTCTTAATGAGCTCGATGAGTTCATTCGAACTTCATGAGCTCCTGGAAGCTCATAGAGCTTGTAGTGAGTTCGTATGGGCTAGACATCTTTCATGAGCTCGTTAAGCTTTTTCTAGTAGCTCGTTAAGCTTTTTCTAGCAACTCGTTAATCTAGATTAGTTTAAGAATGAGTAGTTTGTTTAAAAATAAGAGTATTTTCGTATTACTATAAAATAGTGTACTAAAAACTAATTACTTAAAATTTTGGTGTATTATTTTTTAAATATTAAACCTTGAGTTATTTTTTTTTCAATTTTTTTATAAATAGTGCACCCAAACATAATGGAAATTTCACTGGAATATGATTATTTACTTTATTTGCCGCAGTAATTTATGGCATTCGCTGTCGGTCTCGCTTCCCTTCGTGAGATGTGACTTGATTTTATGTAAGGTGATAAAAATTCCACAGGAAAGATAGATTTTCACTTTTTACCGCTATCAAATTTGCGTCGGATCTTTTGGTTGTGATGTGGGGAGTGCATGCCATTGGCACTTAATGGAAAAGGGCAAATATATACCGCTGTCAGTGACTGCCACCTCAAGATTAATGAGCAAAACTATCTTTATTATTTATTCCTCTAAGATTCTCAATCATGATAATTAAATAATGTTTTGTATCCAAACAAAAAATGAAAATGGCAAAAATTATATTTTAAGGATTGAAATAAAAAATGTTTTAGATTTGATCCCAACTCACAAACCTTTATCAAATACCAACCAAGAGCATAAAATAATTAAGTTTTGTGGCATTCAAAATCAGAAAATTTCTATTTTTTTTTAAATTTTGAATTTTTCTTTGGGGAAAACCCACATTTTTTCAAAAATCATGGTTGTTTGAAAATCAATCTCGGGCGTCTCTATAGAAGGATATGTGAATTGTGAAGCAATGGTAACAATATTCTCCACAACTTTCTATAATTATTAAAATACAACATAACTCATTATTATTATATCCAAATAAAATGTATACCAGCACATGAACATGTCATCTCCCTCCTTAAAAATAACACAAGACTGAAGTTAGTTATTATATTTAATGAGTCCATAAATAATAACTCAGAAGATAAGGTAAACAAAATTATTTGATTTTGCATATTAATTTCAGTGAATGCCAAAGAAAATTTTTTTTTATATTGATATCTTTTATTAATTGCAAATTACAATTGACAGTACTAGTATACATTAAGAAACTAATATTAATATCATTTAACTACTTTTCTATAAAAGATTCATAATTCTTCTTGTGTATTCACTTAAATATCTCAATTTGTGTTGGTGGACATCCCAACTCAGCCTCCTAAATAAAAGTAATAGTTATAATTGAAGTACTTGATACATTATAACACATGTATTATCGTCTGCATTAAAAAAATTCAAATAATAATAATTTATGAAAGATAATTTTACCAAATATATTGACTATTAATTTGTAACTTTTGAACCTCTAGTATGTTTCGAAGGTCCTAATCCTTCAAATGGTATCTCTGATCGATGATTGTGTGAGGCAATTTGGGATAAGACTGTGAACTTCTCACTATTACAGTATTCTCACCACTTGCTCCAAATATTAAGGACACTTTTAGGTTTTATATCTTTACTATATTTTTTTCTTCATTTGCCAAACTTATCATTGTATCTCAAACTAGCCACATATTTCCATGTATCATTTACCGATATTACCAAAGCATTATTCTATTTATTTTTTTTTCTTCCAAAAACCAAATAAAATAATAATACATTATAATACATTTATTTTAAGAGTATTCCATTTTAGACCAAATTAAAAAATAAGTAAATGCTTAAAAATTATACCTCATATTCTTCCCAATTAAATTATTTCATATTTAGGAACATTTTGATTCACTTTATACTCTTATAACTAGTTTCTCCTTAAATATCTTCTCAATTGTATGAGAAGCAGAAGGAATAAACCTATAAGAATTTGACATCAGCATGTACATATATATATAAACAAAACAAACCCATTATAAGCTACTAAGTTATTATTTAATTTTTTTTATTTATTTTCCAAAACTTTGTAGCACATTATTTTATATCTAACTGATAATGTTTGATAAGTAGAAAATCATACTTTGTTATTAATTGAAATTATCATATTTTAATCAAAATCATTTACTTATACTTTCATTCACATTTTTTAATTAATTTTTTTTCAAATACAAATAATGAAAAATGATAATGCATGCAAGTAGTAAATTTAAGAAAGGTATGTACTTTTTATTATCAATTATAGACTGAATTGAGAGTTTCTCATAACTTGGCATGCAAATTATGGATTGTGAATATCTAGCAGGTGTCAATGCTATAGTACCAATGCATTGAACTCCTAAGATAGATGGGATGAAGCTAATAATACATTATGGTATAAAATGAGATGAAGATGAAATATCAATGGCAATCAATTCGTGTATGTCATAATATGGTAATGTTAATGTATCCTCAATATGTATAGTAGAATGCAGAAAGACATTTGTAGTGTTGTCCTCATTGAATACATATAGATTTCTTCCTCCATGAAAAGTTAGTTGACTTTCTCTACCCCTGCCCGCATATTCAGATCCTCAGCCACTTGAATGGTTACCTTTTATACCTAAATCAAGTAAAATAGACACCAAAAAATATAGAGACAATAAAAATATTTCTTTGAAATGTCATAATAACAAAATATAATGATAAATACATTGATATTCACAAAAGAGAAAAATAAATTTCATTTAATATCCAAATTGTAATAGTTACAAAATATGCAAGACAACATAACATGTAGGTCAATGAATATATAGTCATTATCAGAAATTTCTAACAAATCATATTTATCTACATATTAATTATCATCTAATTTTGTAATTAATTCCACCTCATTATCTCCTTCAACATGGTCATCATCAATGTCCAAATTATTTCCATCTTCATTAAACAATGTTTGAAGCTCATCATCTGTCATAGGAATGATTGGATGAAGTTCCATATTCTTTTGAAATATAGGTACACATGATAGTGTGATAATAATATCGATTTCAAAAATTTTCACATCTGATCTAAGTTATATTTTATATATTGCCCATTACCCATAAGGATTTATTCTTGTGGTTGGATAAGTAATATAACAAACTTGTTTGGCTTGTACCGCAATAGTAAATAGCTCGTACTTATGATAATATTTTTTATGATACACATCCACAAGGTTGTATTGATAATGAATTATAGTACTCATATTTAGAATATGATCAAACCATTCACAATTAAATAGAATTTTCCTCTTAATTAGTAAAGTAGGATACTCCACATGTAAAATTTTAATTAGTTAACCATAAAAATCAATAGTAGATATAGTAGAGTTAGACACCATGGTGATACAACATTGTTCATTGTAGCTTTATTTGAATCATGTTTCAAAGTGTAAAATTTATATCCATTTACATTATCTATAAGTTACGTCTATAAATATCATAATGATCTTTTTGCAAGATCCTTCATTTGACTATTACATATATTTGATGATGAAAATTATACCTACAAAATAATAAAAGATAAAATCATACTTATATAATATTGAATGTAACTTTTTAGAATAAAGAATGATAAGTTATATTCTGATAAATATTTCAAACATAATTGTAAAATCTTTTTTAAGCTTTGCATCAAATGAAGCATCATCAATATGCGGTTGTCTTTGTCTTAATTCTTAGTATAAATTCTATAAAAATAATATTGAAAGTATTTTGAATTAATAAAATAGTATATTGCATATCATGACAAAGAAATGAGAATATACAATTATTATAAATCTTACTCAATATAAGGTATAACTTCCTCTCAGCTCAGCAAGATGTGTGTGTGCATGCAGCATGATACTCCTGGTCATCCAAAAAATATCTTGATGTTATTCTACCATATGATCGATCGGCATGTCTAAAAATAGAAAGCATGTTATTTTCTCATGATCCATCCTTCATGCCATATACATTATTTAGTGATAATTCATTATACTGATTAGATAAATGTGGTTGAAAGTAGTATGCACAAAATGCCAAAACCTCTTCAACTAAGTAGGCATTGCATATCGATCTTTCGATTTTGCCTTTATTTTGAAATTATGTTTCAATTTTCTAAGATATTTAAATAGATATAAATTAGAAAAATATATTTATCGAATGCATTAAAATTTTTAAATTAACAAATGAAAAATATATAACCTCTAAAATGGATACATACATATGTATTACACAAGGCCTACAATCATTGTTTCATAAGGCAACTGGACTAGGAAATGTTTCATAGAGTCAGAAGCTAGAAGAAAAAATATGCTAAAGTCTACATAAAATAATATGGATGTCATTTAGTAAATGCTTCCCAAATATTTTGTGGAATTAATTCATAGAATGTTGTGGGTATTAGCCTCTGCATGAACACATGGTTGTCATGACCTTTCATCCTAAATTACTAATACTTCTTCATATCAACACATATTCCCATGTTAGATGCATATCTTTTAGGGAATATGAGCTCCATCAGCTTTTTGCACAAAGCTTCATTTGCATCCTCGTCAAGACTATGATAAGCTTTAAGAAATTTATTCATTGATTCATCCCTATGTAACTTTGGATATAAATGAAATTCTTTCAATGTGCATTACATATAAGTTATGCCTAATTAGGTTAGTTTTCCAATAAGACAAATCCCAAAAGATACTTATTTTCTTTCAACCACTGTGATAATTCTTCGAAATTTGTATCTTAATATAATTTGCATCAGCATCTAATAATATTTTTGAACTCATATCTTTCAATTACATCTAATATATCTGCACTTGACCTCCAATGTGATGCACCTTTTACCACTTTATGATCTTTCCTAAATGCATAAATATTCATCCGAAATGGATATTTCAAATGTACAAGCTTAAACTAGTTATAAAATCAAGAAGTCTTTCCTCCTTTACTAAAATAAAATACATTAAAGTCTATCATGTAATAAGGAAAAGCTAATTTTTTTATTGTACTTCATCCTTACAAACATTGAAATGTTAGAAAGTCACATATAGTCTACTTAAGTGTTGCTCATATTTTGAAGTTATACATATGTTTCAACATTATCCTCCCATAATTATTTGAGCTCAACAATTAGGGGCTACAGAAAAACATCTAACTTGTCTTTTGGGTTTCTTAGACCATGCACGATAACATAGAAAATTTTGTACAAATCTTTCATGCACATCTATGATGGTAGATTATAAGGTACAATATTGTCATAGTTGTCTAAATGGCTAAAATCTACTTATGCATAGCCCTATTCATATATTTTGACTTTCATTTGTAAAAGATAGATAATAATTATCAAAATATTTCTAAGAAAGAGAGTCTTAGCAATGTCACATCATGTCATCTTCAATAATATGCTCTTTGTGCCAACTCATGCCATTAATAGTGGCTTAAAATTTAAATAATCTTTGCATATATATGTGTGTGTGTGTTTGTGGGTGTCTATATATATATATACAAACATATATCACTACAAGAAAAGAAGTATTTGGAAATGGAATTTATAAATGCTTAATTTTATTTCTAAAATTAAGGATGAAATTGAAATGGATTAGAAATGAAAATGGCAAATTAAAAAAAATTATAAATGGAAAAAAATTATATCGCTAATTAGCGATAGATTTTTATGAGTTTTTTAAATACATTGCCAATTGAGATGTGAAGTGGTGTTTGGATACATTTGCATGACATTTAGTGATGGAAACTTAAGTATCAATGTATTATTAGGAATGAAATGCGAATTCTACATTTAGCGATGGAAATTATTTCCATCACCAAAAGAGAATGACATGCTTAATTATCTGTTGCTATATCATTAAAAAAAATTAAATTCACAATCAATGCTGATTTCTCTCCTCCCTCTCTCCTCCTTAGTTTTCCCAAAAAACCCTAAATCCTTCTCTTAGCTTGGGAAAATCCAGTCTTGGAAGGTTAGATTGGTGCAAGTGTGGTGGTGGTGGTAGAATTTGCTTCGATACTTAGAAGCATTTTTTTTCTTAGCCACAAATTGATATAAAAGATGAGCACTACGGGACTGACCGATAACACTCCGCATTAATGCAAGCCTAAACACGCCACTTGCTCTCCTGATACAGAGGTGAATATCACAGCCCCATTGAAAAAAATCGATGTAACTATAAGGTGCCATCAAAAAATGAGGTTTGTTATTTGCTTGGAATATGATTCTGATGTTGCTGAATTTATCCTTGATGATGGCGACACACAACGGATGGTTTATGGTAAATTTTCTGTTGATTCATTTGATCTTCTACCCAAAATTATTATGGATGAAAATTTATCTCACATTATTCGAAACTATAACTATACGCATGACAAAGCCCCGAACGAAAATTATGAAATACAGGCTTCGGAAACACACAATGTCAATATTGAAGTTGATATTAGTAGAATTAACAAGTGTTCTGTTCAAAAATCTCACCTGAATGAGACTATATTACACTCAATTGATGGTGACTACAAACAAAAATAATGTGGATTACATGAATGCTAATGAACTGTATGCCTCTGCCTCTCATTTTTATTTAGCATAGATAAAATTTTCTAGAAATATGGGCACGGATGTACCAATTATAAGTAAATTGAATAAAAATTTTGGGATAAATACATTGGCCATGATTGATACTAGAAATACGAAGAATACTATGAATTCCAAGGAGGAAGGCACACACAGAGGCTTCCACAATCCCCCCCCCGTGCATCCACAAACTTTTGGTAAAAAGAAAGTGTCGTGGAGTAGTCTGTTCTCGGGGGTAACAGAACCTTAAAAAATACAATTAAGTTATCATTTATTCCTTCGAATCATCCTAGAAATACATTCTTTGAAATTGAGAATTTACAACATGGAATAGAAATATGGAAAAACTACCTTGTTGGCTATTTTGTTACTAGGAATCCTGGTAACCTATTAAGAAAGTTCGTTGATGAACAATGGAAAGTAAATGTACAAACTGTTTAACATCAAAGTGGATGGATTCTATTAAAATTTAAAACCTTAGAAAAGATTGAGGGGGTGTTGAAAGCTGGCCCATTCTTGGTGTTTGACCCGACCTCTACACATCAAACCTTTCCCCTTGGGTTTCCACTATGGAGTAAAAGAAATGGAAACCCCCCCAATTTGGGTGAAGTTTCCAAACTTCCCCATACACTTATTGAACCCAATCGAAATAAGCAAGGCTGCAAGTTGTATTGGCCACCCTTTGCACATGGATAAACTAACCTCTAATACCTCTAGAATTGCTTATGCTAGAGTATTAGTAGAAAATGACCTTAATGAAGAATTGCTCTGTGAAATCTTTCTCAACTTCTCAGACGGATCAAAAATTAGCC
Organism: Sapria himalayana; assembly: GCA_029783825.1. NCBI lineage: Eukaryota > Viridiplantae > Streptophyta > Magnoliopsida > Malpighiales > Rafflesiaceae > Sapria > Sapria himalayana. Next base: position 8,960,822 of record JAREIK010000438.1, read on the forward strand.
AGCCAGTATGTTGTGAGAATCTTCCTTTATATTACAATTCCTGCTCTTTGTTTGGTCACACTCTTAATAGCTATCGGAGGAAGCCTAAAGAAGAGGACAACATCCCTTCTCCAACCAGCCATAAAGATGAGGGGGTAGATCTAAAAAATTGATTTTATAATGCATTGGAGGTACACTAGACATAGTTTTGGAGGATGGATTAAGGGAAGCCCTTTATGGCTCTTCTTGCACCTTTTATTTGTTTTAAGGGCTTTACGGGGAGAGGTGAGGGCACCTATAAAATGGTTTTTGTTGTGGTGTTTCTTTCTGCTGCACTAGAGGTCACTGGCTTTTATATTCCTGACCAAATTGTATGGCTGTATGAATGGAGCCTAGAATAAATGGGGCTGGTGAAACTGCACATCCCTCAACAGAGTATGTGGGGGGTCTTGGGGAAAGGGGAGTCTTTATTATTTCTGAAAGTGCCTGTTGTTTATTTATAAAGGCTACAATTGTAATGGATGTAAGTTTACTTGTAACAACTTGTGTTAGTGAAGTGTTGGGATGTAATGGGACATGACCCTACACATACTTGAAGAGACTAGGGCTAATCTCTATGACTGTCTTCCATAAGTTAAAAATAAGATTCAATCTGGAACACTCGAGAATTCATAATAGGCGTGAAAGCAAAACTTTGTATGAATGTGTTTGGGGGCCTGGTGTAAAGGTTGCATATGCATATGTAATAGTAGGGATAAGCTACCATGTAAAGATAGAATATAAGGGTGTGAGCTCATATATAAAGATAGTATTTTACTATACAACATCATCATCGTAGCCATGACATTTTCTTGGAGTCATGGTTATATTATCTCTAAAATACTTAATGATAATAATATTATTTTTCCATTATAACAATCAAGTACCACACTGGTACAAATAGTTATGATAATTTCTAAAGTCACGACTTATTCGATATAAATCCAAAATGCTAAGTGTGTTGAGTTACGACATTATTTTATACAACTTTTTGTTCCATATCACATTTACTCTAGTCATGGCTTTCCAATGCCACGACTTTGTGCTTCAAATATAAAATACCAAAGTTAAGGTCAATTCTAGTATCTTGACTTTGTATTACAAAAAGTAAATATCTTATTTGCAAGAATTCTAGTACCATGACACTTTTCCCAAAAAGCAAATGCCAAAGTCATGGTCAATTCTAGTGTTATAATTTTGTATTTTAGATAGTAACTATCTCGGTCATGACAATCTCAGTGCTGTGATGCTTTACTCATAAAGCCAAGACCAAATTTGCAAGTTGTGACCAATTCTAGTACCATGACTTTTTATTGCAGAGAGTAAAGATATAAGTCATGGTCATTCCTAGTACCACAATATCAATGCGCTAGAGTAGATCCTAAGAGATAATAAAGTCATGACCTCAAGTATGTATCATGACTTCCACCTTAAAATACATAGATCTCTAAAGTCTAGAAGTAACGCTTGAAATAAATACAATAAAAATGCAATGGAGGAAAGAAAATGAGCAAAGTGTGAACCAATAATGCTAATAACCCTAGGAGATATGATTCTAGCCCTCATTTAGGGAAAATCCAAAGTAAATACAAGCAATCTTGGATTCAAATAAAGAATAATTACTTAGATTTGTACTTCCGCATTCATTGTGAATCCTCAAATCCATTAGATATCTCTTAATACATTTCATGTAGTTTTATTCTTAATGTCTTGCTAAATTGGGATCTAAGATTGGTGAATATAATTGTGTTGCAATGATTAATGATCATATGGGTTTATGTTTGTGTTAATAGTGTTGTTTGAATGTTGATGAATATGATTGCTTGTTAGAACCAAAACTTAAAAAATTTCATGAATACATAGGTTGATACATGTTGGCTGTGATAGATGGTAATAAGTAAGTTATGGGATACTTTCACATGATAAGGTAAGAAGGAAGTAATAGTATTTCTAATCTTAATGCATGATATAAACTAATGTGTGAAGACTTGAAGTTGAGCTAAATTTAGTTATTATGAGTATAGCACTTACAAAGTCAAAAGTACAATTATATTTAAGACTAATCCATTGTGTACTTTCTAGAAGAACTAATATTCAAGTAATATATGGGTTAAATAGAATATCTAGCCTAAAAGGCCATAATATAGAAGTCAATGTATCAACTATTATAGGCAATAATAGGTTTGTCATGGAACATACACAAGTAGGTAAGACTTGTATGGCAGTGATAACCTTGCAAGTTATTCCCTCTAGTATGTTTCAATATGCTAGATTCATGGGAAGATATATATTAATTATTATGAGTATGGTGCTTATGAAACAAATTATAGTACAGATGTATTTAGTATCATTTTATCTCATATTTTTAAGACAAATTGAAGATAGAGAATATAAGTACATATTTAGAGTAATCATGAAAGAAAATTAACATATTACCTAGAAAGAGTATATGTGTGAATGTCCATTGCATAAAATGATGTATGGCTTTGAATGATAGCCACTTTGTAATTATATGCAAAAAAGGCACACTAGCATTTTCACTCTAATTTACCCATTATGCGACAATTGGATATGAGATTGAGTAAATATAAGAAAAATATCATCATGCATAAGGACATAAGCCAACCTTGGAATTCAGTATCTTTCCTAAGTAGAGGTGTCAAACGAGCCGGGCTGGCCTAGCCCGGCACGAGGCACGACACGATTTGGCCATGCTTAGCCCGGCACAGCACATGAATTTCTAGTGCCCGTGCCCATGCCGTGACTTGCCGAGGCCAACCAAGCCTAGTGCATTGCCTGGCCCGGTTGGCCTGGCATAGTGACATGCATGATCTAGAAAATAGGCAGGCCCGTGTCCGAACCAACCCCAATGGTTCAAAAATTAAAAAAAATAAAAATTATTTGAATTTTAGTTGTTGGATTTTGCTTCCAATGGCTATGAGGCAGAATTCGACGGCCCACATAATTCTACCCCAAAAAATGATAAAAAAATTCAAAAAAATAAAAAAAAATACTTTTTTTTAATTCTAAATTTTTTTCTATAAAAGCCCCACCTCTCTCAAATTTATATGTTTTTCAAAAATGTAAATCTCACATTCTCAATCTCTCTCAAATCTCTCTCCTAAAATTCGCTCTCTTGAAATTTCGGATCAGCTCTTCGGCACTCGCAACTCAGGCTCGTCTTGGTATTTGTATTGGTCTTTGGAAGTTGGATTTTTGGTTCAAGTGTTTTTCATTTACACTGCTTTACGGGTCTTTTTATTTTTTTAATTAGTTAACTAAAGTTTGAAACTTTTAATTTAAAAATAATTAAGTTGGATTTTTGGTTCAAGTGTTTTTCCTTTACACTGCTTTACGGGTCTTTTTATTTTTTTAATTAGTTAACTGAAGTTTGAAACTTTTAATTTAAAAATAATTAAGTTTTTTACTTTCTTTCTTTTTCTCTACTCTTTAAGCTATCCTCTTGTCTAAAAAACCAAAAAAAAATGACAATGCAAATACTAATGAAATTAATATAAATTTAGAAAATGAAAATCTTACACAAAGGTTCGAGGCTGCTGAAACTCTGGTTTCTCAGGTCGTCTCAACCCAAACATCTAAAAACAAAAAACTAGGAGGATTTATGTAGTTTGGACTCATTTTAATATAATAAAACCAAAAAAATGTTAAGGGTAAGAAAGAAGAAATGACATAGTGCAAATATCGTCAGAAAATTTTAACTTGTAAGAGTGAATTTAGGATTAGGCACCTTAAGAAGCATGCCGAATTATACTCCAAAAAACATGGTGCATTAGATCCTATACAAACCCAACTTTGCACTACATTTTTTGAGACTTGATCCAGTTTAGTTTTAAAGTTTACCCCTTCATATACCACAGCAAGTTGGGTAGGGAAGGCATGGCCAAACATATCACATTGATGGGTCTTCCGATCCGATTTTTAAAAGATCCAAGGGTAGTGAGCATCATATAGACATATTTTCAGCCTACTTATCATAAGATTCTTAGGTCCACATCTATGAACGACATACTAAAATATTATAAGTTAGAAAAACAAATAATAATTAATGAATTTATGGCATATAGTAAAGTGGTGTCTGTGACATCCGATATCTGGACTAGTCATGATGATGCATCATATGCGTGTCTCACCACCCACTGTGTAGATTCTAAATGGACTATGAATAAAAAAATTTTAAGATTCTCTGAGATTATTCATCATCATGATGGCCCAATCATTTTTGAGTATATGATGAAGATCTTTAGATAATATAAAATTCAAAATAAAATTTTTAGTATCACATTAAATAATGCATCAAATAATGGAGTAGCAATTAGCATATTTGTTCGAAATATTAGAGACGGACCATTAGGAGAGATTTTCCACATTAGATGCATGTGTCACGTGATTAACTTGATTATTCAAGTGGGGATGAAGGTGTGTTTCCTCGCATTGGAAAACATACATAACTCACTAAAATACATTCGCATGCCTCATAGATAATAGGAGTTCGATAGTCTCTATTTGTCTGTGAATCTTAAGAAGAAATTCGAATTGGATGTGAGACACCAATGGAATTACATGTACATAATGTTGGAGTCATGTGTTGGATACAAACATGCGATATCCTACTATGTCAATAGTAAGAGTGACGAACTTATTATTGACGACACTGACTAGGCTTCAAGAATTTCATTTATAAAATTCCTGAAGATTTTTTATGACACGAAGGACATGTATTCATTGGTTTATACTTCAACGACTTGCATTGCACTCAGGTTCATATGCACCATTAGTAGTATGTTTAGGAAGTATCGTACTGGCCCGATACTTAGACTTAGCCATATGGTTATAGAGATGGAAACCAAGTACTTAATGTACTGGGCTAACATTTCATCTCTTTATTGTCTTGCTGCATACATAGACCCTAGGGTTAAAGTGGAAGGTGTAGATAACATTTTGACTTATATTTCCTTGTGCATTAACCTGGAAGACCCACCTAAAGGGTTCATTCACGAGAAATTGACTGAGCTTATCATATACTATGATACTAGGTATTGTAATAGTAGTAGTGAGGCTGTGAGTAAGGACATTGAATCCATATTTGGAGATGATGATTTTTTCATTCAGTTAGCTAGGGGGAAACCACGGAGTGGACCATCGAATAGGAGCGAGCTGTCTCGGTACTTAAATACTGATTAATGCTCAATTCTATCATATTCTGATACTAAGAATCTTGATATATTATAATGGTAGAAATCATATGAGTCCAACTTTCTCATGCTATCTAAGATGGCATGGAATCTACTGACTCCTCCAGTGTCGAGCATAGCATTAGAGTCTGCTTTTTCTATTGCAATGAATGTGAGTTCGGATAGAAGATCAAGATTACGTTCATATATTGTTGAGATTTTAGCATACATAAAGGATTGAGAGGATTTGAGGTTTAGCAACAAGAATCATGTTGTGATTAGGACTATAGTGAAAGCGGAGGAGTTGATTGATGATGATGATCCATATGATAGTGATATTGTTATTGAGGTTGAGGATGATAATGATATGCTGATGGATGATTGATGAGGTTGCCACTTGATGCTTGACGGTTGACGATTACGGAATTGTGTCACGGCGACAACAACACTTATATTATAGATATGCTTTTGCTTATGAGTTGTGCACGCGTGCTTGATTCTAATTTTTGATTTCGATGTTTTGTACTCATTTTTATTTATATTATATATGCTTTGGTTTGGCCGTTTGGTACTTGGCTTTGTGAGTGTGGCTTTGTTATTTTTGTTAAATAAATTTTGTGTTTATTTTATATTTTTGTTTATGAATTTCATAAACATTCTAAAATATAATTCTAATAAATTATAATCTAATTAATACATAATTAAAACAAATAATATAAAAAAATAAATTTTATAAATATTCAAATATTTACAATTTAGAAATTAAATATTTTTAAACATTATCTAATTTATATTTTATAATTACATAAACATTATAAACATTAAACAAATAATGAAAAAAAAATTTTAATTTTTTTAGAACCGTACGGGCCTGACCCATCACGGCCAAAACCCAATCGTGCCAGCAGAGCCTTGCCTGAAAAAACCATGCCGAGCCAGGCACAGCATGGTATAGTAACCGTGTCGTATATGGCCCAGCACGGTAGCATGGTTGGACCAGCAAAAACCATGCCAGGCCGGCCCAGAATGACCCATTTGACACCCATATTCATAAGGATAAAGTATAATTATTCAACTCGAGCAGCAATTAATTCATTATTTATTGATTGAAATGCCTACATAAGATTGAAATCTAGACTTATATCCACTTTTTTACTTGTATTACCATCATATTTGTGGAATTACATTGGATGAGAAATCCTCACCAAATTAAATTTTGGGATCTTTTCAATTAATGATAGCTTTGGAACCTTTACAAATTTGCAAAAAATGAACAATATGTTATTGTTTATATTATTGAATGTTCATGTTAATGTTGTGATGTGGAATGTTGTTGGATATGGATGTATCATAGAACTAAAATTTATGATTTTTAATATATTATAGTTTTGTGTGAATCACTATTTGTAGACAGTGACAAGTATGTCATGGGATACAGTCATGTGAATTGGTAAGAAGGTAGTGATAGCCCTTCTAACCTTAACATGTGTGACAAATATATGAGCAAAACCTATGATTAAGGTAAGTTTAATCATTACTAGTTTTATACTCAAGAAGTTGAAATTACAAATATTCTTATGATCAATTTGTTATCCATATTCTAGAAAACATAATCTCAAGATATGTATGGGTTACACAGAACATCTAACCTATGAATTTCACCATGGTATAAAAATCATGTGTTAGTCATGCCAGATTATGCCAAATAAGTCATGGGGCACATGCAACAGGGTGGTGATCCATTTGGTGGTGACAATCCTACAAGTCAAATTTTCTTGTTTGATTTCCATAGGTAAAATTAATAGGAAGACGTATATTAATTATTATAAGTATGATGCTTATGAAACCAAAAATATAAATATATTTATTACCAAATTATATCATGTCTTTAAGATATTAGAAGTTGAAGAATAACTTTATATTTGAAGTAATCATTAAGAATAGTTGATGATTTTCCTAAAAAGAGTTGATGTGCATATGACCCACAAACAAAATGATATTTTACTTAAATGGTGGTGAAATATCAAGGGGAAACTATATGGGGATCATTCTTGATATTTATATTTCAATGATGATAGACACATTGTATGCCAGGTGGGTACTTTATTATTATCACATTGATCAACCCTTCGTTCTAAAATTAAACATAATATTGACCAAATAATAGAAAAATATTCTCACACACAAGAAAATGAGTCACAATAGAGTCTAACTATCTTGTTGAAAACTTAAGTTTATTGACTTAGCTTGAGTAGTTGTTGATTCACTATTGATTGCTCGAACTACCAACTCAATCACTATGGAATCAATATCTAGACTTACATATATTTTACTACTTGTACGAAACATATACTTGTCTAACACAAAAATAATCCTCTTACATCCTCATGTATTTTTCTTTACCTATACCATTAATAATTTAGGGGTTTCAAAAAAAAATTTTATAATAAATTAGGGCAAAGATGCATACATATAGGGTATGAAAAAGACCTCATATATATATATAGCTTGAATGTGTACAAAATTCATCTTTCAAAAAAACATCTTCACACCTAAATAGTCCACTTGTATATTTTTGATGTATCTACACATGACTATTTAATCTTTTTTTTATTACCTGTGGATGAGTCAATAAGATATCTTTATGGTAAGACACCATTATATATATTTTAATCAGATCATATTTTTTAAATTTATTAAACAAGTAAATATATTGCTCTCAAATTAGAGAGTGATATATGACAAAAATAATAAAGATTTTGAATGGTCAACTTGAGTTGATATAACTATATTTACAAAATGATAGTTTTATTTCTATGTGTTTGGATAATAGATTTTGCTTAGTATTTGTTTTGTGTTTGTAATTTTGTTTTATTTCTTTCTTTTTTTGTTTGTTTTATATCCACTACATTTGTGTGAATCAACAATCTAAGATTGAGTTAATATCTCTAGACCTAGAAATTGAGAGAATAAGAAAAAATATTTTGAGATAGAAACCTGAGAGAGAGAGAGAGAGAGAAAAGATGGAGGATAATGGAAATAATGAAATTAACCAATGAGGTACAAAACTAGTTGTCCAACAGTTCATTTCTCACCAAACCTTAAGATAATATTGGAAACCAATATTGATGGATAACTAATCTAGGATTCAGATGCAACCAATATATGCAGACCATTTTGAATTGAAGCCTAGGCTAATAGCCATGGTGTAGTAACATCAATTTGGTGGATAATTTTTAGAAGATCCAAAAAGTCACATCATGACATTCTTAGAGGTGTGTGCTATTGTGAAGATGAATAGAGTTAGTCTGGATGTGATAAAGCTTAGACTTTTCCTATTGTCTTTGAGAGACAATACTATAAACTAGTTTTAGTGTTAATTTAGAAGATCGATTAAGAGTTGGGATGAACTTATGCATGCTTTCCTCACTGGGGTCTTCTCACTAAGCTCTTCTCACCTCAAGTTATCTCTTAACTAAGAGAAGAGATGAGCCACCTCAAACAAGAGGAGCATAAAATATTATATGATGCTTGGGAACAATTCAAAGATACACTAAGGAGGTGCCCACAACATGAATTTGAATTGTTGTTCTAAGATTAAACATTCAATAATGCTTTGAATGATATGACAAGGTGTATAGTTGTTGTAGCCTTGGATGATTCTATCATGAATAAGTCACTCAAAAAGACTAATTTACAAGGAAGCAAGCTAGAGTAATAAAGTTGAATCAACTAATGGCGATGTTGGTGAAGCTTGCATATTTTTTAGCAAATTTGGAGCCAAGAATGATGAAATACTTAGTGTGAGAGAAATGGTTGTTTTGAAATAGCATGAAGTGGCTGATTATGGCCTAATTTTTTAAGTAGAGGAAGCCAATATTTTGCAAAATAGAGGATGTGTATTTAGACTAAATAATAATGCTTCTAATTGCTACCATATGAATATGAGAAATCATGAAAGTGTATCATATAAAAGTCATGAGACTATGCAATAAAGTATATGATAAGTTTAAAATAATTTTAAGAGTAACCCAATAGAATATTGAATAAAAGAGGATTTTAGTTCTAAATACAACTAAATAAAGGAAGTAGAAAAGCTATCACTTGAAGAAAATAATATTATGCTACTTATGAAGACATAGAAGAGGAATAATATTTAGGAGAATTGGATTGAAAAGATTGAAATAAGGGTAAAACACATGAATATAGCAATGAAATTTATTAAGAATCAACTTAGGCAACTAGTATTATCAATAATTGAGTAGAACATAAATGAATTACCAAGTAACACTGAGGCAAATCCAAAGAGGTGTATGTCCATAACATCCACAAAAGATAAAGAATTAGAAGGTTAGAAAATAGAATACAAGTCAAAAAAAAGATGCTAAAGTAGAAGAGGAAGATATGACTGACAATGAAATGACATTTTCATTTTCCTAAGTCATACCCCCTAGAGCTACCACATCCAGTGCCTCAATATTTTACAAAGTTTTTTTTTGCCAAAATTCATTGCCTAATTAATGCAGCCAATTATTACACTTTAAAAAGTATAATTTTAGTAGGAGACACAAAGTTATAAAAGCAAAGAATTAAAGGATTACATACTATAGAATGACTATCCATATGGTACACTAAATCTCCGACCTAATATTTATTTTTTATAGTAGTATAGAAGAGAAAGTTGGATGAGCAATTTAAAAGATTTCTAAATATCTTAAAAAAGTTAGGAGTCAACATTCCCTTTGTTGAAGCTTTGTCTTAGATGCCCTGCAACATGAAGTTTATGAATGATGCCACAAGCTTCAACAAGAAATTGGAGACATATGGAATGGTAAGCATGATCGAGAAATGTAGTGTTATCATTCAACGTAACTCTTAATAAAGCTCAAAGATCCAAAGAGTTTTATGATTTTATGTATTATTAGAGAGCATACTTTCTAGAAGATATTATAGAACTTGAGATCAATTATCAACTTCATACCATTGTCCATGATAGGTACATTGAATCTTGATGAGATTACTCCAACTTATCTCTAATTATAGATGGTTGATCGATCAATCATGTTTCTAAGGAAAATTATTGAAGATGTGCTAGCAAAGGTTGAAAAGTTTGTTTTTATTACTGATTTTATAGTGATAGATATGTAGGAAGGTCAGTATGCCTCATTGATCTTGGGACTTTAATTCTTAGTGATTTAATAGGTGTTGATTGATGTCAAAAAAAGTGAATTTATATTTTGTGTGGGTGAAGATTGAGTAAAATTCAATGTATACGAACCATGAAAATTCCAAACAATGATCGAAAAAATTATTGGATAATAGATAGCCTCTTACTTACTACCAATAGATAAAAAGTAAATTTCAAATGAAATAACCTCATGATTGATTCTTGGCCCAAATAAGATGATGAAATTGGTGAAGAAGAGGTAATTATGAATGAAGAAAATATTATAGTTGACATGGATGAAGAAAATTATTATGAAGTCAAAATATTTTTCAAATTCATATGACCTTGAAGATGTGAAAGATAAGGATAAATTAATAAAATTCTCATTAAAGAACATGGTGAATTGATAAAAGAAACTTTTGAGACGATAGAAAAAAGTACAAGAAGAGAAAACTCCACTGTTGATTGTCGATGTACTTGGAGAAAGACATGGCAAAGATAGTTATCACTGAATATCAAAAAAAAATAAAAGATAACAGTTATAGAGAGCAAATGTCAACATTGTAGCTTCACAAAAAAGCTACGGCCTTAGTGAAGAGGAGCATACTCAAACAAAGTTGCAACTTTTCATAATGTTGTGACATCTACCAAAGAACATCTCAAAGAAAGCTACCCAATAGGTGGTCTCATGTTGAAGAAGAATTTCAAAATACATGCAAAGATGAAAGATTCTTCTGAGAAAATTGTCTAGATTACTAAAATTGCCAATTGAAATGAAAGTCAAATATTGGCCTAATTAAATATGTTAAACATAATACTACTTTGGCGGCAATCCAAAATTTATTTTTTGTGTTGTGTGATATAATTTATTTTTTTACAAATACATTCCAATTAAAAACATGTACATACACCAAAAAAAGGTATAATACTCAAACTCAATTATGACTTTCTTCATGATAAACAAAGTAATGGCACTCAAACCCAATTATGACCTTATTTCTAAAAAAAGTTCATGACCACATGCAAAGTCATGGCTATTTTATTTTCAATCATGACTAAAATTCTGATCCTATAAATTGAACTAACAATATTTATTTGCGAAAACTCTTCTTTTTATTTTCTTCTTTACCAATGAAACTTACTATGATATATATTCTCAAAGATAGGAGCTATAATGGATGAAGAAATACTCATTTTGAAGCTAAGTGCAAGGAACGAAGAAAATGAAATGAGTGGAGAGGCTAAAGGGATGTGAAAGAAGCAACCCACCACCAAAACATTCTCTCAAGTGATTGTGCTAGAACTCATGTTTTTGACAGAAAGAGGAAAGAGATAGATAATGTCTACCCTAACAAATAATAGCTTTGAAGGTGAGCAAGGATTTGGGAAGTTCATCCCACCTTTCCAACTAATGATGAAGATGATAAATTGGGATAGATTTTAAACCCATGTGGAAATGATGGATTGGGATAGATTTTTCATCCACGTGGAGAGGAAGGACATGATGTTTGTGATGGAGTTTTACCTAAATATAAAAAACTTGTAATACAAGAGGTACTATTTATGAGGATTTTGGGTATGTTTTGATAGAGACTTTATAAATGAGATATTTAGAATGCAAGGAGTTGTTTATGATATGGCCTTAAAAATATTAAAGACACAACCAAACTACAAGGCCATCACCAAGACTTGATGGATTATAAGAGTAGTTAGAGAGTTTCATAAAAAAATTTTGTGGACGGTTAGTGAGGGGAGAACTCATAGAAGCGAGCAAGATTTGGTTATAATTTGTGCTCTATTTTGTTGCTGACTCTTGACCTCTTTGCCATCATGCAAAACAAGGCAATATTTCTTTATACTATGGTGATAGGTTACAAAAACTATGTGAAGAAGATATTGGAGAAGTCAAATCTCAACTTCTAAGGAGAGGAATTCTCTGCCTACATTACTCATCCTCCTTGGTTATAATGCAATACCAAGCTGAGGGAGTCTCGACTTTGGATGAAAAAGATGAATGGCACCCATAGATGTTCTCCCTTGCATTGGTGGGTGTGAGAAGAGGGCTTAAAAGGGATAAAAAGAAAAGGTTGATTCTTGATTAGGAAAAATCAACTAATGTGGGCAAGAAGTTTAAGTCTTCCCTAAAGTCAACAAAAAAGCAATAGAAAAAATTAGAGAGAAGTTCGATAAAAAATCACTGCTCAAAAATTATTTTCTATGGGTAGATAGAAAGAAGACTTAGAAGAATACCTCATCCTTTTGAAGAATATGAATTTAGAGGTCGGCAAAAGAGAAATTTAAATGAAGTCGGAGCTAATATTGATGCATATTTCTTTGGTTGTAGAATTGGAGATAAGAGATAACAAGTGAGAAGAATATGTAAATAAAAAGAAAGAATAAGGAAAATTGAAGGTGGAGCAATGTGATGTATTATGAGAGATGCATCTCAGCAAGAACAAGTACTTATTTGTGTCTGCTCAAGATAAATTTTAGGATTAGGTTATAAAGATCTTTGAAGAGACAATGAAATAAGTGGAGAATAAAGTGATGGGAAGCACTAAAGTATTTGGTCAACTCTATGAGTCTATCATAAATAAGTGGAAAAAGATGATAATGGGTTGAGATATTGAGATACAAGGTATCATGAAGTATTAAGTGGAAGAATGGATAGAAGCTTGGTTACAATGAGAACCAAAATATATATACTTTTCACTAGGATCTTTTGAAAATTTACTCAACTCAATCAAAAGAAGACAAAACATGTTATAGTATGATCTCAAAGATGATGGATTGAGTAATAAGTAACAAGGGAGAGATGCAAAAAGACCCTCCATATTCATGCCCAAATATGAGCCCGCTAGAGCACAATTCATATTGAAAAATTTCGATATCAATGGTCAATCATACCATCCACCTTATTCTACATGCTGATGTGGTGTTTAATTGTCTTTTTATTGTGTGGTAGTATTCTTCTTTCTTATTGATGTTGCAAGAATTTTAAAGAGAGATGGAGACTCTTTGCTTGATGAAGAGCTACAATTTTAGTGTGTTTGTTCAACACTCAACATACCAACTTTTTTGAGTTATTTCATAGTGTTATCATGATGTATTTATACTGAATTTGAGAGTAAAATGAAAAAAAATCATTTTATTGTGATTTTATTGGAATCAAATGAATAGTAGTGAAATCATATATAATTTATGAAAAACTAAATTAAAGGAAAGGAAATTAAATAAAAATAATGATATTTTCATTGTCACAACTTTGTTACATAGGTATATATCTATTGAGTATATTCATGGCAGCTTTTCTTGTCCATGACTCTAAAAAATAGGTCATGGCAATATTTACATGTCATGACTGTACAATCTAGTTGTCACAATTTTTACACTATGTAATACTTTCTTCATAGATACGACATTATCTTTGAGTCGTGACATGTTATTGCTAAAATAGAATTTCAATCATGACATTATTCTAACGTTGTGAAAAATGTGTCAAGCTGATACAAGAAGTATTTGTATTTTTTTTGGAACCATGACATATTCATTATAGAGCCAAAATCATATAATAAAAGCAATTTATAGTCGTAGCCAACTTTTTTTTCCATAAATTTTTATGCCAGATAGGAACATATTCCATAGAAGCATTCTTTTCATCATGACTTTATATTCTAGAGAGAAAATATCTCAGTCAAGGCATTCTTGCTACCATGACTACATGTTCCAAAGCATAATTACCCCAATCATAACATTTTTGTTGTTGTGACTTTGTATTCCAAAAAAAATATTCATCATTCATGGCATTCTTACCATCATTACTTTAAGTTCTAGATAAAAATTATCATAGTTGTAGTAATATTTACCACCATGACTTTTGTACTTCAGAAGAGACCTCAAAGCAATAACAAAGTCAATGCCTCAACCTAAAATCATGACTTTCATCTTGAAAAGTTGCACAATAGCTCAATGGACACCTATGGTATAAAAGAGAGACTTGAACATTTTGTAAAAAAAAGAAAGGGGTTCAGATTTAGAGGCCAAGCGCATGCAAAACCCTAGGCAGCATGAATTATAATTCATACTTAGGGTTAAATTCAAGGCAAATGAAAGTAAAGATTGTTTGGAAATAGAATTTGAGACTTAGATCATCATGTCGAATTTCATTGGAAACTCTTAATTTGATGAGATGAATGATACAATATTTTGAGCGTATTCTTTTCCAATGTCTGGCTAAAAATGGATCTAGGTTGATTTATTATATTTTTGTTTAGTGATTGTGGTTATATAACCCTGACCTGTAGTAATGTTATATTTTCATTGTTGTTGAAATAGATATTATTTAGAATAAAGATTAAGGATTTCACTCCAACATAAATTTATACATATTAGCCCTAGTAGATGGTGACAAATAAGTTGGACGCACTCATAAGATTTTGTCTTGTTGTATATAACTTGTTTTGATAAATATTTTATATAACCGAATATGTTTCTGTTTTAATATTTTTATTAAGTGCAGGAAGAAAATATTAAAAGCCTGGGAATGCAGTAATAACATAATAATGGGGTCCAACTATCTGGTCAGTGGGCTGAACAAAATTTTGGTGTAGAGCCTGACCCGTTCGAGTGATCCAACCCGCTCTGGTTAATTAAACCAAGAAACTGTTATATATAAATACTTTTTTTTGTTTACTATTTTCCTGCTCAACGAACCCACTTCCATCATACTATATTCTCTCTCTCTCTGATTTTCTTCCCAATTGATGCACATACTATAAGAACATTTTGATTTGATTATAATCTATAAATGCATGAGTATTTTTCTGGTGGATATAGCTAGTCATGTTGAACAACTAGTGAACCATGTTATTTTTTGTGTTCTGTTGTGGTTTGTATTTGTGCTGTGATTTTCTATACTATCGTGGTTGTAGATATATATCGTTTGCTATTTTTTTGTTTTCTTATTCGTCTGAATCTGTGAAATCATAAACGTGGAAGCAGAATTACCAATAGGTCTAACATAAATAATAATCCTTCTATGATTTCTATTGCAACTTTGTTGTGATTGATAAGTCACGTGTTATGATGGATTATGATAGATAATTTATGAGATAGGTGCAAGTTGAGGTGTTTAATAAGGCGGTGAAAACCTTGCAAATTATTTCTTCTTGTATGATTTCTATTATAACTTTGTTACGGTGTCAAAACTAATCATTTGTGACACAATCATAAATGCTCATTAGGCAATTGATTTTTTTTAAATAGATATATGCAAGTATATAGATTATACAAATAGTAAATATGATGGAAGTCAAGATATTGCTTCTATAGAGATTAAGTGTAAAAAAAATACTTAGACTCTAAGGTTGGTTTACTTCCTTATGTATGATGAAATTTATATATTATTGGGGCAATTTTATTTTCAATTATTGGATGAGGGGTAGATAGATTTTAGATTGACCTAGTGTCCTATTGGCATATAGAGCGGTTATGCTTTTGGTATTTTATCATAAAAACCATACTTATTCCATTCATGAATCATCCACACATTTATTCTTTTTAGGCAATACATCAATTGTCCTTAATGATTATTTCGAGTATGCATTTCTATTCTCTAATCTCTAATATCATAAAAAATCTGAATTAATGCGGTAATAATGATGTTTATGTTTTTGGCTTTTTGAACATCATACTCATGTCAATTAACGGGCATCTTCTAATTGAATTTACCTATGAAAATTATACAAGAGAAAGTGGCTGATAGTGCTATTTTCCAATTGAATTACTTGTCACCATCCACTATGACCAACACACGACTTTAACATCATGGTGAAACTCTTAGGTTAGACATTCTACATAACCCCTACATCATCTTAAGATTAGTTCTTCTAGAAAAATAACAATGGATTAGTTATATATAATTTGTGCTTTAGGATTCATGAGATCTATACATGTATCAATTAATCTTACAATAATTTAGGATTTTTACATATAGGTTTATCTCATGAGATTAAAATAGAAGCATTTTCACTTCCTTCAAGCTGAATCTCTTGAGTATGTTATGTGACTTACTTTTCATCATCCAACATAGCCAACATATATAAATATATTTTTGAGTGGAACCCTAAATCTTTGTTCTAAATAATATCAGCATTCATCAATATTTCAAACATAATATTACCACAAATAAAATATTATACAATCATAATTACCATATAAAAATATAAAAAATAAATCCTAGATCCTTATTTAGTCTGGCATTGAGGAAGAATTTGCATTCGATATTTCATGGCACATCTCATCAAATGAAGGGTTTCCAATGACAGCCAATATGACTTTTTAAGCAGGAAGTTGTGAATATGTATTAAAGTCACAGCTTTGCCATTTCTTTGAATATTCTCTAGAGTACAAAAGTAATGATGGAAAGAAATATCATGATTGAAGTAATTCTTTTCAGGAACTCAAATTCATGATCGTAAGAATATTATGATTGAAGTAATTATTTTTTGGAACCATTAGTCATGCTAACAAGAATATCATGACTAATGAACTATCTTTCTAGAACACCAAGTGGTTGCGGTAAAAATGCCATGATGGAGATATTTTTCTTTTTAGAACACAAAGTCATGATAGCAAGAATGACTATAACTAAGACATTTCCTCTTTAGAGTAAAAAGTCAAGATATAATAGGTGTGTCATGACTAAAAATCATTTGGTGTTATGTGATTTTGTCTTTATAATGAATAAGTCATTATGCTGGAAATATCTACGACTTCAAGTACAATGTAGTATTAGTTGTTATGATGTAAAAATAAAGTTGTGATCAAAATTATATTTTAGTACTAATGAGGTGTAACTCCATAAATATATCACAACCACAAAAAAAAAGTGTTGCACATAAAAAAAATTCTAACAAACCAATGGTAGACTCATGATATACAACAATTTTCATGACTTATTTAATAGAATCATGGCTAAGAAAGTTTGTCTTGGGTACTCAAAAATATTTTGCTAATATAATGAAGTCATGACATTGGAAATATCATGACTTTCATTTTAATATTAGCCCTCCAAATTAGCTCTCCTCCATGTCCACAAATCATATTCAAATCATATCTGATTTTACTAATATTCATTTATTAATATCATGATTACCATTTAGTAAAATCCTTTCATTATAAGCCTAGTTTTAGTACAAATATAGCATCAAAACACTTTCAAACAACTTAAAAAGTCAATATGTTGAGTCTTGAATAATTTCTATAGATAAAATTCATAAGAAGACTTATATTAATGAATGTGAGTATTGTGCTTATAAAGCCTAAAGCTCAAATATAATTATTACTGCATCATTTTTTGTGTTTTATGACTTTAGAGGTTAGAGAATAGAAATACATACTTGAATTAGTCCACAATAATAATTAGCATATTACTTAAAAAGAGTACATATGTGGATGACTCGTAAACAGAACAAGTGTGGTTTTAATATTTAAATACCAAATGCATCACTATGAGGGGATCATCCTATGTAGTGACAGTGACAATTCAAGAGTGATAATTATATTTGTATGCAAAGATAATAATGGGTAATTTCATATTAATTTATTCTTGTCTTACAATCACATATAACATTATGTCAATACTAAATAAATCTTATCATACATAAGGAAGTAACCCAACCTTAGAGAATCTAATTATTTTTTTGAAATACATGTATATTTAATAACCTCATGTAGTAGTTAATTCACTATTGGTTGTTTAAACTACTCACATAATCCATATGGGTTCAATATTTATCTCATGTCTATCTTTACATATTGTACAACCCATATACTTGTCAATCCCTATTGGATAAAATAAATTGCCAGTGAACTTTTGGGACCATATCAGAAAATATAAGTTTTGATATTGTCACAAAGTCACAACAACGGATATGTATGTTAATTGGGATAGATATTTAAGGTTTCATATCAAATAGATTTATACATATTGGTCATGACAGATAGCGATAGGTAAATTATGGGATAAACTCATGAGGTTGGATACAAAGGAAGTGATAGCCCTTTGATTCTTACCTTGTAAGAAGAACCTATATGTGAAAATTAAATTTATGTAAGTTTAATTGATACGAGTATTATGCTAACAAAATTGAAGGCACAAATAAAATCATGACCATTCCATTGTACATGTTCTAGAAGAATTGGTCTTCAAATAATATGGGAGTTATTTAGAAATTAGAATACCTAACCTAGAAGTTTTACCATAGCACGTGAGTCATTTGATGGCTATCGTGTATGGTAAAAGGTAAGTCATGCATGGGACACAACCAAAAGAATGTGCTTCATAAGGTGGTGATAGCTCTATGTTCATTTCCTCTTGTATGGCCTCTATAAATAAATCATGATGGATATATGTGTTAATTAATGTGAATAAGGTGCTCACGAATCCAAAAGCTTAAACACTATTGATATCACATTATTTCATATATTTTATTACTTTTAATGTCAAAGAATAGAAATCTATACTCAAAGCGATTAAAAAGGGTAGTTGATGTTTTGTCTAAAAGGAGTAGAAGTTTTGATGACCTACAAATAAAGTAAATATGGTTTTGGTAGTAAAATACTAAATGCACAACTACAAAGAGAATATCCATAGTAGTGACACTCTATGGTTGACAACCACCTTTTATGCCAAGGGGAAAGGGGAAAATCTATATCATCCTACCTTGTGTCCAACAATCAAGCATAATATCACCTCTATAGTAAAACAAACTCATCATACACAAAGAAGTAAACAAACACTATATCTGAGTATCAATCTAAGACTAATGTTTATCTTCTCAACTCAAGATATAATTAAGTCACTATTGGTAGCTCAAACTACTAATATAATCTCAATTGGATTGATATTTAGACATATGTCTATTGTATTACTTATATGTCCCATATTGATTTTCATTAGATGTATCAAATCATCCAACTTTTAGTATTGTAATATGAACAATGAGTTTTGGTACTATAACAAAGTCAAAAAAAGTTTTTATCCCAACTACTATGGATTATTTTTAGTTTGATTGGTCAACTTGCATCAACATGGCTATTTTTGAAAAGAGATAATTTTGTTTTTACTTAAATTGATGACTATTTTTATTTAGTAATTTTTTTTGTTTGTGGTTGATTTATTTTTTCTTTTTTGTAGGCATGATAAATTATGAATTAGAGATCTGAGATATAGCCAAGACCTCTGAACCAAAAATTGAGCGAACGAGAAGACACATATTGAGATAAAAAGCTAAGAGAGAAAGCATGGAGGATTATGATAACAATGAGAATAACTAATGGAGTAAAAAAATTAGCTACTCAATAGCTCATTCCTCACCAGAACTAAGGAGAGTATTGGAGGCCAATATTGATGGATAGTTACTCTAGGATACGGATGTAACTAATACATGCAAACTATTTGTAGTTGAAGCTTAGTCTTATAGCCATTATGCAATAGTATCAGTATAGTAGCTGATTTTTAGAGGACCTGAATAGTCATGTTATAACTTTCTTCAAGATATATAATCTTGTGACTTTGTTATGCTACCTATTTTTACTTATTGGACAATATTCCAAAAGCTTGTTGGTAAGGATATTTCATCAATAAAGACATGTAAGTATATGGGTCATATAAATAGTAAAGAGAACTTTCATCTAGAAATCAATCTCATAGAGATTGTATCAATAATTTGGTAAATCAACTGTAAGACAGCTCAATTCTAGTAAAATAGATATTTTAAATTTTGATATCAATCATAGATCTATGGAATTTTTTTATTTAGTTTATGTGATATATATTCAAATAATTTAAATTATATTGGGTTTAGATACAAAATGAAAGTTGAGTTATTATATAATAACTTTTTCCCCTAATAGCATATGAGATGAGTATCATCATTTAGCTAATTCTAATGACAGTCCCCTCATAGTTGTCTCTTTAGTACTTTACTATCAATAAAATAAATTATCTCTACTCAATAATTATTTACAAGCTCATACTTTTAGGCAATTCATTAATTACCCTTAATAGTTACCTCATATGTATACTCTTATTCACCAACTTCATGTGTCATAAAGACTAATAACTAATATGATTTATAAGTATATTTACTTTTGGCTTCATACACACCATGCTCGCATAATTAACATATGCTTCACTTGGATTACTTGTCAATATACTCATGTCATGTCCCTAAAATTTCTTGTCACTATCCTCTTTAGTGATGATGAGGCTTTTATACTAAAGGTGAATCCCTAAAGAAAATACTCTATAAATTATCTATCTCAATTGAGAACTAGTTCTTCTAAGCATGCAAAATAGACTAGTGTGTGAAATAGTTATTACTTTCGACTTCATAAGTACCATACTCATATTGATTTATATACCCAAAATTTGAGTATTATTCCTAATAGTTTTACTATATATGTTTATCTCAGAAAAAACTCACTGATAGTTAAATTCCTAATTCAAGTTCAATTGAATCACCACATCCATCAATTTTTATGACACAAAATAAATCAAAAACAATTATTAATTTAAAAACTATTTATACATTACATAAATAAATAATACATGCCCTAGATTATATGTCATTTTGAAATATTTTTCTAAATCTACTCTAAAGATGAAAGGTTTGAGAGTCATGCCCACAAACTCTTGGTTTTGCTTGTCTTGCTCCCTTTCTTGCTTGTGGAGCCCCTAAGGAGTGCGAAAATCACTCCTAGGATTTGGTTGTTGCCTTTGGATTCTAATTGGTGCATGTAAATAAGAAGAATTCTAGATTTTTCTCTCGTATTTTATACTTGAATGTTTCTATATTACTTTAAGTAAAAAGTCATTACTTCAAAAAAAATAGCAATTTTGGCTTTTATCTTTTGAGCTTAAGATCACAACTCTAGAAAGTGGTCATTGCTCTAAAATTTATCCCAATTTTTTTGTAACACAAAGTCATGGCACTGGCCAATATCCATGACTTTGGCCTAAGCTAATACAAATTCATAATATTGAGAATGGATATAACTTTGGTATCTATCTCTCTCATTCATCATATGGTCATTGTTATAGGAATAGTATCTAATATGCATCATATGATCATAGCAATGAGAGTGGCCACGACACTAGCATTGGTCTCTCTCAATCATCACATAGTTATGGTACTAGAAAAAACCATTTTATTGGGAATCACCTCTCATGTGCATTATATGGCTACAACACTGAGAATGCTCACAGTGTAAAGAATGATCTTTTTGTGTCACAAGTTGTCATAATATAGAGAGTGATCATGACTCTGACCTTGACTTCTCTCGTATATCATATGGTTGTGGCAGTCAAAAAGGATACAACATTAATAATTAGTCTAACATAAAAGTTATAGTTTTGCCTTCTCTTGAGGACAAAAGTCATAGCCTTGACAATTGGCCATACTGGAATAAATACCCTATGTAATGTTTAATGACCAAAAGTTATTACACTAAATAATTATCATGACTTTGATCTAAGTATTTTTGCTTTTATAACTTTCTATAACTCAAAAGTTATGGCTTTACAAAAATTTCATGGCTCTGACTTGGTAACTATGATGTAAAATTAATATAATGGTCATTTAATTATTATAAGATAAGTATGACAATGACTTCATGATAATATCATAGACACATAGTATGTATTGCATAGTATAAAATTGTGCTAATGAAGTGGTAGAGTCGTGACGTACAAAGATTTTCATGAGCAATTAGTTAGAGTTTATATCAAAATAGATTCTAAAACTATGTAATGCTTCATAATCTATCAATTAGCCAAAAGTCTATAAAAATTTATTGATTTCATGATTATTTATCAAAATTTATAAAAATTCCAAAGTAGTGAAATTGATCTATTTATTTCTTATATTCACTCTTATGCAGCATCTAAAAATACCAAACTATTCAAAAATATTTAGTCATTTAAATATCAAACATACAACATCATGAAGATGAAAAAAGTTAGTCTAAATATAATAAAGTTGAGAATTTTCCCATTTTCTTTGAGAGGCAAGGGAAGGAGCTAGTTCTAGTTCTTTTCTATAGGATTCATTGAGAATTGGGAAGAACTTGTACAATATTTTCTAACCAAGTTATTTCCACCTTAAATTATATTACAACTAAGGGGAGAGATAAGCAAGTTTAGATAAAAAGAGTAGGAGACATTGTATGATACTTAGGTAATATTTAAAGATATATTAAGGAAGTACATATAACATTAATTTGTAGTATAGTTCTAAGTACAATTATTCTTCATTAGTTTGAACTACATGATGAGGTGCATAATTGATACAATCTTGGGTAGTTCTATCATGAACACCTCACCCCAGGAAACTTATTATTTATATGAAGAACATAATTATTAAACTCTAAATAAAAAAAAATAAATAGAAGGAAGTAAACTAGAGCATTAGAGTTGTATATTAATAGCAAAAGAGGCAAAGCTTGATTTATTTTTTAGTAAGTTTAGAGCCCAGCATGACAAAAGACTTGGTGTGAAACAAATGGCCATTTTATAACAGAAAGAAGTTATAAATTTCTAGGCAATTTAAGAAGTAGAGGAAGCCAAACTTTAGTAGAATAGGGGGTATATATTCAGACCCAACAACACTGCATCTATGCATTATCATACAAACATAATAAATCATAAAAGTTTATTATATACAAATCATGATAATGTATAGTTGAACATGAGATAATATCAAAAAGTTTAGAAGTATCTCAATGGGATATCAAATATAAGGAGCTATCACTTCCAACTATAATAACCCAAAATGAGTAGAAAAATCAAATGGAACGGATAGAAACAAGGCTAGATCCACACAGACATCATGAAAAAGACTTTTAAAAATCAAATTGGGAAATTAGTACTAATGATAAATAAAATTGATGAATTACCAAATGATACCAAAGTGAATCCAAAGATATGCATGTTTTTAATACCTATAAGAGATAAATAATTAAAATGATAGATAATAGAATAGAAATCCAATGGGAAGGCTGATGCAGAAAATAAAGTTGTGCCTGACAAAGTTGCGCATCCCAAAACCATGACATTTTTCAAAGTCACAGCACAACTCGATCTCATTGCCCAACGTATGCTACCAGCTATCACACATGAAAAATAAAAATAAAAGGAGGATATTTAGATTAATCAAATCAACAAACAGAAGTATAAACTTCTAAATAATGATTATGCAGACATATATATACTCTCCAACCTAACCTTCATTTTCCACAATGGTTTATAAAGGAGAAGTTTGATGAGTAATTTATTTGATTCCTTAATATCTTAAAAAAGTTAAAAGTTAACATATTAATCACTGAAACATTATTATATACCTAATTACATAAAGCTTATAAAGGATATCATGAATAGAAAAAAGAAATTATAAACATATGGAATGGTGAGCATGACCAAGAAGTGCATATGATTATTCAACATAAATTCTCGAGAAAACTCAAAAATTTAGGAAGTTTTATAAATTTATGCATTATTGGGAAGCACATCTTGTGGAAGGTATTGTGCAACTTAGTAATACGTATCAACTTAATATCATGGTCCATAGTATAAAGGTTGAATCTTGGTATAATAACTTAAACTTCTCTTTTGCTACAAATGGTAGGCTGATCAATCATGTTTCTGAAAAATATTTTTGAAGATGTGTTATTCAAAGTTGAAAATTTTATTTTCCCTACAAATTTTGTGGTGTTGGGCATAGAGGAATATTTCTATGGCAAGTTGATCATGGGATGACCATTCTTGATGACATGATAGGCAACAATTCATATGAAGAAGGAATAAAATATACTTCATGTGGACGAAGAGAAAGTAAATGTTTAACCTATATAAAAGCATATAAATTACATATGCTTATGAGAAAAATTACTAAAGAATGGATAGTCTCATATGCACAACCAAAATATAATATGTCGATTTTAAATGGAAGGATTTTCTCGATGATTGTTGGCACAAAAAAAATGATGTTAATGAATTATAAGAAAGTCTAGAAAAGAGAATTAAAAATTTATCTTAAAGTTGTGACATTTCTAAAAGTCATTTCAGAAGAAAACCCAAAGATACTTTACTTCTTAAGTTGCAAAAAAGTGGCTAATACCACAAAATTCCCTAGTGTAGAACATAGAGAAATTATTCAGGGGACTCTTGAGACTATAGAAAAATTACAAGAGAAGAATAGACTATTACTGATTGATGATGTACTAGGAAAGAAAGATAGAGCGAAGACCATTATCAATAATGATCAGAAAGGAAAAGAGGTTGAAATTGTTGTTTAGGAGGAAGTAATAACTTTTGCAAAAGAAGTGACTATACAAGTGGGATCAATAAAAGAAAAAGTCATGACAAGAGAAAAAGAAAATTATAAAATAGTTAAAAGCAAAAATTATTTATGCCATATTGGATAGCCCTTTTATTCAATGATCGATTTCATGGACTAGATGGTGTAAATGTGTAAATTATTGAATATTGAACAAAGAAATGAGAAAATATACAACATGCTTCGTTTCATGGACTAAATTCTAGAAAGGATCTCAAGGCACTCCTTTTATTATTTTCTATATTGATATTTGGGGTACAATCAAATTTGGATCAATCGAGTAGATAATGAAAACAAAATGATCACTGGCCCTTATGAAACTTTTGCATTTATAAAGTTGCTAGTTGGTATATGCAATGCTCCAACTACTTTTTAGAGGTGTATTAATGCAATCTTTCCTTATCTAAATAAAGAAATTATAGAGATATTTATTGATGATTTTTTTTGTTTATGGTGATTCTTTTGAAGGATATTTCTACACCTTGAAAGTGGTGTCAAAATGAGGTAAAAAGAAAATTTTGTTCTTAATTGGAAAAAAAAATTATTTCATGGTGAAAAAGGGAATTGTAATGGGACATTCAGTATCCACTCATGGAATGGAGGTGGAGAACATGAAAGTTATAGTAATTAAAACTCTACCTCACCTTATAACTATCAAGGGGATGCATATTTTCATTGGATATATTGAGTTCTACCAAAGATTTATCAATAAATTCTCAAAAATTGTGAAATCATTGTGCAAATTATTAGAGAAAGAAGTGATCTTTAAATTTGGTGAAGAATGTGTGAAAGCTTTTTGAGAACTAAAGAGAAAGTTGATAGGAAGCTTGATTTTAACAATACCACTATGTGGGGAACTATTTGTAATTATGTATATGTAAGTACTTATGTTCTTGGAGCTATACTAGGATAAAAGCAAGACATGATTTTTAGGGTCATAGAATATGCTAGTTTGACTTTAAATGAACCCGAATAAATTATACAACCTATGGAAAAAAAAATGTTGGATATGATATTTTCTTGTGATAAATTTTGATCATACATCCTCATAACAAATATTGTAATTTATATGGTTCATATATCCATGCACTACTAAATGAAAAAGAAAGAAACTAAACTAAGACTAATAAGATAGATTCTTTTACTCCATAAATTTGAGATAGAGATAACTGACAAGAAAGTGAGCGAGAATATGATAGCAAATCATTTGTTTTGATTGAAATCTGATGGGAATCAATGAGGCAAAGCTGAAATTTCAAAGAGCTGCCAAGATGAGTAGCTGTTGATTGTGAAAACTCAACCACCCTAATATGCATATTTTGTAAAATAATTGGCATGTCATGTCCTTTATACTTCTCCCACATTCAACTAAAAAAGGAAGTTTTGACTTAATAAGAAAAATTGCTCATGGGATGATCCCACATCTATTTAAAATATATGTGGATTGGGTCATAAAGTAATGTATACTAGAAGATTAACATATAAAAATTATTCTCACATATCACTCTTTTCTTTATGAAGGGCATTTTGGAGGTAACAAAACTATCTAAAAATATTGCGATCTTGATTTTTTTGGCCATCCTTATTCATGGATTGTCAAAACATGGTGCAAAGATGTGACAGATATCAAAAAATGTAATATATCTAGGTGAAATGAAATGTCATTCGATATCATATTTGAAGTGGACATTTTTTATGTATGAGAGACATACTTCATGGGATCATTCCACTTCTCATTTTGAAAATAATACACATTATTAGTAGTGAATTACATGTCTAAATAGGTTGAGACAATAGCCACACACAAAAAATGATGGCAATACAATTGTGGGTTACCTACATAGTAATATTTTCATACATATTGGCACAATATGATGTATTATAAGTAATGAATAAAGCCATTTTTGTAACAAGTTGCTTGGCACTAATTTGGCTAAGTATTTGGCACTCTATATGCTAACTTTTTTCTATTTTTTGTGAGTAGATCTTGTTGTGGTTGCACTTATTTTAATGTTTATTAGAGATATTTAACTAAATTCTTGTTTTGAGAGAATTTGATAAATATTAATAATTTAAAGCCATTATAATTCCTTTGTCACGAGTTGGGCCACCTTCAACACTTATTCTTGAGAGTTGTAGTATCCTTTCTTAACCACAACTTTACCACAAAATAGTCATTGGTTTTTTTGTATGTCATGACTTTACCACCAAGTTGATACACGTATTCCACTATGAAACACAATCATCATGGCCATGATATTTTCTTAAAATCATGGTTTTACTATCTTAACATACTTAATGGCTAAGATATTATTTTTGTATCATGGTAATCAAGTATCCACTGGTATAAATAGTCATGGTAATTTCTAGAGTCATGACTTATTTTTGATGTAGAGCCAAAATACTAAGTATTTTGAGTCATTTTCTACAGTAACTTTTCATTCCAAAAAGTATTTACTATGGATACAACTTTTCCAATGTCGTGACTTTTTGCTCTATTGAGAAATTTTCAATGTTGTGACCTTGTTTAGTACCATAAATTTTATTATATAAAATAATTATCTTAGTCACAACAATTCTAGCACTACAATACTTTGATTAAATAGCTAAGATTAAAGTCATAGCATATTCCAAAACAATTATTTTGTGTTATAGAGAGTAAATGTATTAGTCATAGTCATTGCCAACATTATAACATCAGTGTTTAAGAAAAGATCCAAAGTGATAATAAAGTTTCAACCTCAAGTCTATGTCATAGCTGTTAGTGAAATGCATTAGGTCAATCATGTATGACCATGTTTTGACTTTATCATTTTATTAATAAAGAAGCATTTTCATTATCATTTATATTATGATAATCACTTGAATAGTTAATTAATTCTAAGGCCATCAAGTATGTGACTTGATAGTAAAATCATTAAATTAAACATAAGTTCTATTCATATTATTCCTAGTCATTTATTAGTATTATTGAACTAATAATGAATTAAAGCTAGTATGGTGTTGATTAATGATTATGTTTTACTAATCATGAATATGGGATATTAAGACAACTCATAGGTACCTATTTAAGAAAAAATATACTGGATTGACCTACTATGAGAATACTACATAGATTATTATCATAAGTATTTCTCATTAGAGTAATATTGATTTAATTTTATGACCACACAATTACCATGTATTTTTATATAAATATTTTATGTTTTAACACAATCTAACACTTTCTTTAACCAGGTGATTAAATTGATTGTTATTAGATATAAAAGGAGTTATGTTAAGAATCTAAGTGATTGAGAAGGAATTTGTCCCTCATTTAATCTGAGTGAGATGTCAATGGGCCCCTTGATAAGATAAACTGAGAAAAATGCATGGTCATATTAAAGTGAATTGATAAAGAGTTATGATTATCAGTCTACTTGGAATCAAGAAATAATATGATTGAATCATATATGAGGAAGACAAAAACTAAGTCTTATATTCAATCAAGATATTATATGACAAAGGGATTATAATATTCACTATAAATTAGGTTATGTCGAAATATTGGTCTCACATGACTTGGGTAGTCATAATGTCTTGCTATATGTCACTTATGACTTGTTGCCTAAATAAAGATTTTAGACCCACTGCCAATGTCATGTGAACCTATAGGGTCACGCAGTTAGAATAGATCCAAAATGGATATGGGTTTACCAAGCCTTAAACTCTGTAATATATATATATATATATATATATATATATATATAAGGTAATTGTTATCTTAATAAATAACTAAATATATATTTTTATTTCTATTTTTTTATTTTAATAAATAAGTAACAATTATTTTAAGGTAATTGTTATATTGATTAAAGGTAACAATTATCTTAATCAAATGAGAATTAAAATGGAATATTGACCAAAAAGGGTTTTGTTAAGTAAAACCTTAATTCAGAACTCTATATATACCTCATGTTCTCTAGGGTTTCACACAACACTACATATTATTACATCCACCAAATTCATTTTTTTCAAGATGGAGAGAAAAATGAAACACAAAGTCTATTTATTCTTGATTGTGAGATAATCAAGAATGTTGCTAGCGTATACACATCCATTTTGATTGAAGGTTTATTCATGTGGATACTAGTAGAGGACACATCCATTTGGAGACATCTAAATCTGATCAAATGAGGTAAGGTTTTGGAATCCCTAAACAATCAATTAATCAAATTACATGGATCCTTGTTCTGGGTACGTATTAAAATCTTGTTTTTTCAATGCATTTGATTTCATGAAACCTAGAAGTAGTATCTAAGGGACATGTAATTCTATTAATTTGATCATGTATATATGTGATATATGTTTGGATAAATGATTCATTTTTTATTAGGGTTTTTGTTGTGTGACAATTCTGTTATAATCTGAATTAAAACAAAATAAGCATCAATTTGATTAATGTTAATGAATGTTTAATTTGATTAAATAATAATCAGAATTTTGATTTTCTGATTTACTATTATTATGAAGAACTATATGTATTCTGTTTTATCATTAAGATGGTGATTTTATTTTCAAAATTAACTTGTAACACATTTGTCTGTAAAATAGATATATTGTGATATTTTTGAATAGATTTGTTTTGATTATAGCAAATTATGGTTTTAAGTGGCGACTTACAAAAATAAAAAAATCATTTTATGATCTATTTTGAAAAGATTAGATGAATTATAATTTGATTATAGAATTTGGACCAAATTAGAGTTTTTAAACCCGAAATTTCAGACCAAAAAAGGTAAATTGTTTACCGTCACACCCACTAACCCGCTAGCTGGACAACTACATGGGGTGCTACCCCTTGACCTCGAATGAATTTGTCACACAAATCATTTTTAACATAATATTATGCAATTAAATTATTATGTAATTTTTGTCCATTATTAAATGCATGGTGCATAGCATAGCCCTTACACCAATGTGATTGGATGTAATTATTTTATTAGGATGTAATTTTAAAATATGACTTGCGAGTCATTTTTCAATTTGTTGTAATTATTTTATTTTATTATTATTATATAGTAATAGAATAGTTTAAATTACAATATATTATGTAATGTAAATCAAGACCCAAGGTGTAATACAAAATAGAGGCCCAAGATGGAGATCCAAGGTGAGAGCCCAAGAAAGACGTCCATGGAGAAGATGGCGTTCCAAGTTGAAGGCTTAAGATTGTATTTATAATATCATTTAGGATAGACCTTTGATCTTCATATTGGCTTATGAAGATAAACTTAGGTATGGGCTATGCTATGTCATGTTTATCTTATTTTGTTTATATGATATTCATGAGATGCAATGTATGTAATGCCATATGGTAATAACTAAATAAGACAAAAATTAAGTAAACCCTCATTTAATATTAAGTCACTAAAATGCCTCACATTAATCAACACTTATCAAGATTTGAATTGCTATATATAGGTTATGCCAAAGCATTGTGTATTAAGCCATCTAAATAAGATAAGATGGATAGTGGTGATATCCATATGCTTGAGTTGGTAAGAATTAACGATATCAAAATGGATTTAGACCTAGGGAATTTGATAGGATATGCTGGTACATATGATGTTTATAACCTATAACTATCTAAGAATTACATGAGATATAATTGATAAAGTGTTACATACCTAAATAGTCATACTTTAGGTGTTAAGCCAAAGCTTTCTTGAAGTAGGATAGAATAGAATATGAATCTTGGCCCACTAAGAAAATTTCAATTATTGAAATTATTTTGAGGGTTTATAATTTAAAGAAAATTTAGTGGAAATTTTAATTTTGTCTCATTCATTTATAATATGATGCTAAATGTACTTCATATATTCATTGTAGATAATGACATCAAACATTGCACCTACCATGTCACTACAATCAATCCTTTAGAAGGATAAGCTCAATGGGAATAACTTTCATGATTGGTACAACAACATAAGAATAGTTCCTAGGCAAGAAAGAGAGGAATATATCCTTGAACAACCCATCCAAGAAAAACCAGTCACTAATGCTCCTAAAGCACAAAAAGATGCTTATACTAAGCATGCCAATAATTACGTTGACGTCACTTGCCTCATGCTAGGATGCATGGAATCTGAGCTTTAAAAGTAACTAATGGAAATGGAGGCTTATACTATGATAGGCCATCTAAAGGAAATGTTCCAAGAGAAAGCTAAAATTGAAAGGTTCAATGCTATTAGGGTATTTCTCTCCTGCAAGTTGATTACTAGCAGTTTTATCAGTCCTCATGTTCTCAATATGAAGGGTTATCTTGAACACTTGGAGTAAACTTGGTCTCAAGATTGAACAAAAATTGGCTGTTGATATCATTCTCCAATCTTTTCTTGAATCTTATGATAGTTTCATCATGAATTTCAACATGCACAGTATGGATAAAATTGTTTTAAAGTTGCTTGGGATGCTCAAAACTATTAAAAAGAACATCAAGAGTAACACCAAGGATATTCTAATGGTCAACAAGGAAAGGGGTATGAAAAAGGTGGGAAAGGGCACGGGTAAGATTCCGAAAGGCTTTTAAAAGCCTAAGCCCAAGCCCAAACAGAAATCCAAAGCTGAACCCCAAGAAAAGCCACCAAAAGAGGTTTTTTTTTTTGAAATGAGCCAAGTGATTGGAAGAGAATTTGCAAGCTATATCTGGAAGATCTAAAAAAGAACAAGGGTAGTGCAACTACCTCTTCATGTATTCATGTTATAAAAATTAATTTATCTACTTCTGATTATTGGGTATTAGATACTGGATTTGGATCTCACATTTGTACTAATGTACAGGGTCTTGAAGGGAGTAGTTCATTGGTTATAGTTGAAGTGAACCTATGAGTTGGTAATAGAGCAAAAGTTGTTGCTTTAGCTATATATACTTATGAGTTAACTTTACCTAGTGGACTTATTTTAAATTTAGAAAATTGTTATAATGTTTCTACTATGAGTAGGAATATTATTTATATTTCTTGTTTTGACAAGAAATGTTTTGCAATTTTCATTACAAATGAAAAATGCAACATTTATCTTCATAACATTTCTATGGATATGCTCCATGCACTACTGGTATTTATGTTCTAGATGTTAAAGACATTAATGTAACGTCAATCTATAACATTGAAACAAAGAAGTCTAAATTTAATGACTTAAACACTACCTATCTCTGGCATTATCGTTTATGCCACATAATTGAGAAGCACATATCAAAACTCCATCAACATGGGCTTTTGAGTTCATTTGATTATGAATCAATTGAAACATGTGAATCTTGATTATTAGTAAAAATGACTAAAATACCTTTTACTGGAAAAGGTGAGAGATCTAAAGACTTATTGGGCCTTATACATTCTGATGCAAGTGGACCATTAAGCTCAGATGCTAGAAAAGGTTTCCAATACTTCATCAATTTCATAGATGATTTCATTAATATGGTTATGTCTATCTAATGAAATATAAATCTGAATATTTTTAAAAGTTCAAAATTTTCAAGAATGAAGTACAAAACTAACTTGGTAAAAATATTAAATCACTAAGATCTAATCAAGGTAGTGAATATTTAAGCCAAGGTTTATAGATCATCTAAGAGATTGTGTGATCACTACACAACTAACTCCACCAAGAATACGATAATGGAATGGTGTGACTGAATAGAGAAATCGAATATTATTGGATATGGTTAGATTAATGATGAGTCAATTTGATCTTCTAATCTCTCTTTGGGAATATTCTTTAAAAACTGTTGTGTTGTTTTGAATAGAGTTTCATCAAAAGTAGTCGAAAAAGCATGATATGAAATGTGGAATGAAAACCTTCTAGTTTTACTTTTATTAAGAGTTGGGGATGTGAAGCTTATGTGAAGTATTAGATCTCAGAAAAATTAGCACCCAAATCTAACAAATGCCTTTTTGTTGGATATCCTAAATAAAATAAAGGATATTACTTTTATAATGTGTCTGAGAATAAAGTATTTATTGCTTAGAATGGTGTATTTTTGAAAAATGAATTTATTTCCAAGAGAACTAGTGGGAGCATAGTGCAACTTGAAAAAATTCAAGACCCACAAACTAGTATTATACCAAGTGTGGAACCACATTTGGATCAACAATAACTATTGAATCTGCACAAGTAACACAAGGCCCAAGGAAGGCTGATAGGAGATGTCAAATCCTTATAAGATATGGATTTCTCATAACTCATGATAATGATGTGTTGATTTTATATGAGCCCACATCCTATCAAGAGGCCATAAATAGTCATAACTCTAAGAAATGGCTTAAAGCCATGAAATAAGAAATGCAATCCATGTGTGACAATCAAGTTTGAACTTTGATTGACCCAACTAATGGTTTAAAGAGCATTGGCAGCAAATGGGTTTTCAAAAGGAAAATTGATATGGATGGAAATATGTATACTTTAAGGTAAGATTGGTTGCAAAAGGTTTCAAACAAATTCATGGTATATACTATGATGAAACTTTTCACCAATTGCTATGCTAAAATCTATTCAAATTCTTTTAGTCATGGCAACATATTATGATTATGAGATATGGTAAATGGATGTCAAAATAACATTTCTTAATGGAAACTTACTTGAGAATTTGTATTTGACACCACCAAAGGATTTTGCTAGTCCTAAGAATTATGAAAAGGTATGCACGCTTCAAAGCTCCATTTATGGATTGAAGCAAGCATCTCGGAGTTAGAATCTTCATTTTGATGAAGCAGTCAAAGAGTTTGGCTTCATTAAGAATAAATACGAACTTTGTGTTTATAAGAAAGTTAGTGGGAGCGCAATTGTGTTTCTAGTGTTGTATGTTGATGACATACTACTCATTGGAAATGATATCCCTATTTTATAAAATATAAAATCATGATTAGGAAATTGTTTTTCAATGAAAGACTTGGGTGAAGCTACTTATATATTAGACATCAAGATCTATAGAGATAGATCTAAAAGGCTTATTGGTCTAAGTTAGAGCACTTATATTCATAAGGTAATAAACAGGTTTAGCATACAAAATTTTAAGAGAGGATTCTTGCCAATGCCACATGGTATTAGTCTCAGCAAGACTTAGTGTCCTATGACATAGGATGAGCGTGATCGCATGAGTAAGATTCTATATGCTTCTGCTATTGGATATATTATGTATGCAATATTATGTACTAGACTTGATGTCTCATATGCCTTAAGCACAATGAGTATATATCAGTCATACATAGGTGAAAGTCACTGGACAGTAGTTAAAAATATCCTTAAGTACTTGAGAAGAACTAATGATGGATTTTTACTCTATGGTAGTAAGGAAGTTTAGAAGTGGCCAAAAAAGCTATTTGGATCAAGAAGTTCATAACTGGACAAGATGTTGTTCCTAGTATATCAGATCCAATGAACTTGTATTTTAATAATAATGGGGCTATATGTCACACTCTCACTCAAAGAATGCGCAATATTTTAGAAGATTCTGAAGAAGTCCACACTTGTATGGAAGGAAAGAGATTATCCTTGTTTAGACTTATAGGGCATCTTCAAAGGTTCTATACCTCTTTCTTATGCATGTATTTAAGGAGGATGTGACCTCATTTGTAAACCATCATGTTGAGAGTTTCTTGTAAGATTTTATTATTCAATAGAGTATTTTCTTTATTTTCAAGTGTTCTCTCAAATTCTCTTTGCTTTCAAGTTGTGGGTAGACACCAAGCATAACAAGCAAGGCGAAAGTAAGGCTGACTAGGAACATCTATGGGATAAGTTGTCTAAGGTCCGCATGGGTGCTTAGCGAAAAGACTAAATCCGTGACAGTTGGTATAAGAGTGAATTTGCAACGTGTGAGAGTAACTCGGTAGATATGATGTCAAGCTCTCATTTGGAAGAAATTGTCGAGCAAGTTTGAGAAAGGGACCTTAACCCTCTCGCTAAGAGAAGGAGAAAGAAGGATGGGTCTCATGATCCTCTCACAAGCTTGGACAGTCGAGTGACTCGGTTAGAGATTGCCATGGCAGACACCAAAGAGGGGTTCGATCTCATGGAACAAAGCATGGAGAAGGTCATGGAAGATTTCAAGATGTAGATCCTAGACCTTCAAGAGAAGATTCAAGGCTTTCCAATCCCAGTGGTGTCGCTTGAAAAGTTTATGAATGTCATGGACATGCTCACTAGCTTAGAATCAAGGGTGGAGGTCTTGACCAAGCATGAAGAGGAGCTGAAATAAGAAGTGACAATCTACAAGATAGCATTGTCGGCTCGGGTTATGTCTAATCATGAGGCCCAAAGGGTGGATGTGCCAAAGCCTCACACTTTCATGGGAAAACATGATGCTAAAGAGCTAGATAATTATTTGTGGCACATGGAGAGATATTTTGAGGTAATATCACTAACTAATGAGGTAATAAAGGTACACACTACTACTCTCAATCTCACTAATAATACAACTCTATGGTGGTGTAGAAAATTTATGGAGATAGAAAGTGGGACATGCACCATAGACATGTAGGTAGATTTCAAGAGAGAGATAAAAAAGCAGTTTTATCCAAAAGATGTGGGATATATAGCTCGTAGAAAGATCAGGCATCTCAAGCACACAAGATCTATTCAAGACTATGTCAAGGAGTTCTCTTCCTTGATGCTCAAGGCTCTTGATATGAATGAGAAAGAACTCCTCTTCAATTTTATGAAGAACTTGCAAGGATGAGCCGAGTAAGAATTGAGGAGACGTGATATCCAATACTTAGCCATGGTCATGGTAGTAGCAGAGTCACTCATGGATTTCCAAAGGGGAGACTATTCTCAAACCAAGCCATCTTTCAAGGGTAGCCATGCCAAAGGTGGGAAAGACAGGGGTTACAAAAGCTATAATGCTAAGGAAGGATCAAGTGCGACTTCTACTTACAAAGAAGGCAATGGTGGAAATAAGAACAAGGATTTCAAGCTAAAAACTAATTGCTTTCTGTGCGATTGACTGGGCATGTGAATGTCCTAAAAGAAAGGCCCTAAATTTCATGATCGAGAGGGAGATCGAACAAAAGGATGATGCCTCTCACATGGGGTCAATGTAGCTATTGAATGCCCTCAAGATCAAGCAAGCTAAGAATAAGCCTCAAAGTAGGGGACTCATATATGTCGAGGCCAAGGTGAATGGGATGTCTACTAAGACCATGATAGATACTAGTGCCACACATAACTCTGTCTCAAAGGAGGAGGCAATGAGACTAAATCTCCCAACATCCAATGAATTAGGATGGTTTCAAGGTAGTAAACTATGTTGCCAAGCCATCACACAGAATAGCTCACTGGCTAACCATGAAGATTAGGCCTTGGGAAGGCAAGGTTAACTTCACGGTGGCACCCATGGATGATTTCCAGATAGTGATCGAGATAGATTTTTTTCCCCAAGTAAAAGTTGTGCCTATGCCTTTTCTACGTTCGATGGCTTTCTTAGAAGGGGGCTCCATGCATGGTTCTCACAATCATCGAAGCTAAATCTAAAATGCTTATGCTGTAAGCTATGCAATTAGAGAAGGGACTGAAAAAGAATGAGGTGGCCTACTTGATGACCTTTAAGGAAGACCCTGGTGATCCTATGGGAAATTCTATGCCCATGGAAGTCATTAAGGTGTTAGATGAATTCAAAGATATAATACCACCGGAGCTACCCAAAAGGCTCCCACCTAGGAGAAAGGAAGATCATAGGATTGAGTTCGAGCCAAAAGCAAAATCCCTTGCCATGGGGCCCTACAGAATGGCACCCCCAGAGTTTGAGGAATTAAGAAGGCAGTTGAAGGAATTGTTGGATGACGGATTCATCCAACCATCTAAGGTTGCATATGGTATGCCGGTCTTATTCCAAAAGAAGCATGATGGGTCACTGTGGATGTGTATCGATTACAGGGCGCTCAACAGGGTAACGGTCAAGAATTAGTATCTCATTCCTCTTATTGTTGATTTATTTGACCAACTTAGTAAAGCACGGTACTTTACTAAGTTGGACCTTCGATCGGGATACTACCAAGTAAGTATAGCTGAAAGAGATGAGGAAAAGACCATGTGTGTAACAAAGTATGGCTTTTATGAGTTCTTAGTGATGCCCTCTGGTCTTACTAATGCACCTGCTCCATTTTGTACTTTGATGAACAAGATATTCCATCCTTTTTTGGATAAATTTGTGGTGGTATATCTAGATGATATTGTTATATATAGCAACATCTTAGAAGAGCATGTTAATCATCTAATGAATGTGTTCTGACTACTAAGACAAAATGAGTTATACGTGAAGAAGGAGAAATATTCTTTTTCCCTTAAGGAGGTGGGCTTCTTGGGACACCGCATCAAGTTGGCAAGCTCATCATGGATAAAAGCAAGATCAAAGCCATTCAAGAATGAGTTCCCCCTACTAAGGTACCACAACTAAGGTCTTTCTTGGGCCTAGTTAACTACTATCGATGGTTCATCAAGGGATACTCAGCAAAAGCAGCTCTATTAACAGACATTCTCAAGAAGGGTAAGACATGGACATGGGGTGAAAAATGCCAGCAATCCTTTGAAGACTTGAAGAATGCTATAATGAAGGAGCTGGTATTGGCACTACCTGACCACACCAAGGTGTTCAAGGTACACACTGATGCTTTTGACTTTGCCATTGGAGGGATTCTTATGCAGGAGAAATACCTCATAGTTTTTGAAAGTCATGAGCTCAATAGCACAAAGAAGTAGTACACGGTCCAAGAGAAGGAGATGATGGTAATCATCCATTGCTAGCAGACTTGGAGATACTATCTGTTAGGATCACACTTCATAGTGAAGACAGATAATATTGATACTAGCTATTTCCAAACCCATAACAAACTAAGTCCCAAGCAAGCAATGTGGCAAGACTTCCTGGCAGAGTTTGACTACACGTTGGCGTACAAGCCAGGCATAGCCAATCACGTAGCTGATGCCTTGAGCCACAAAGAGGAGCTAGCATTTATGACTAGCCAACTCAAGGGAGAGATAATGGATCTCATAAAGGAGGGGTTGCAACATGATGCAATGGCCAAGAGTATCATCACATTGGCTCACAAGGGAAAGACTAGGTAGTTTTGGGTAGAGGATGATTTACTCTACACAAAAGGAAAGTGAATATATGTGCCAAAGTGGGAAAGAATTAAAATGAATCTTATTATGGAGTGTCATGACTCCAAATGGGCTGGACACCTAAGGAAACAATGCACAAGGGCACTACTAGAGTTTGTCTACTTTTGGCCACAGATAAGGAATGATGTGGAGACTTATGTGAAGACTTGTCTTGTGTGCCAACAAAATAAAGTGGAGCAACATTTGCTCAAGGGACTACTAGAGCAACTACTTATAGCAGAGCAACCTTGGGAAAGTGTCACTATGGACTTCATTATCAACTTACTCAAGTCCGAGAGAATGGATCTATCATTGTGATAGTGGATCAATTTTCAAAGTATGCCACATCCATAGTAGCCTCTAAAGATTACACAGCAAAAGAGATGGCCAACTATTCCTCAAGAATGTGGTGAAGTATTGGGTGCTACTGAAGGTTATCATTAGTGATCATGACCCATGTTTTACTAAAAAGTTTTGGACAAAGCTCTTCAAACTCATGGGCACGGAACTTCACTTCTCCACTAGCTTTCATCCTCAAATTGATGGGCATACAGAACCGGTGAATACATTACTAGAGCTATACTTGAGGCACCTTGTGAGTGCCAATCAGACTAACTGGGCCAAATTGCTAGATGTGGCTCAGTTCTCCTACAATCTATAGAGAAGTGAGACAACTCGGAGGAGTCCATTCAAGATTGTCATGGGGTAACAACCAATGACTCCTCACACCCTAGTCAGGGGATACACAGGGAGGAGTCTAGTAGCGTACAAATTTGCTAAGCGATGGCATGAGCAAGCTGATATAGCATGCTCATCCTTAAGAAAAAAATGCTAAGAAGATGAAGAAATAGGCTGATAAGAAAAGAAAACTTATAGAAGTTCAAGTTGGAGACTTAGTGTTTATCAAGCTTCTACCACAACAATTCAACTCCCTTCGAAAGGTGCAAAAGTGACTTATGAGGAAGTATGAAGGTCTCTTTCCTATACTTAGACGAGTTGGTAAGGTATTATACAAAATTGAGTTACCACCAAGGTTGAAGATTCAACATTTCTTCCATGTTAGCAATATAAAGCCTTATCACAAAGATAAGGAAGATTCAGGCCAAGGAGTCTCTATGAGGGCACCCACAATAGTAGTGACCTTCTATGATAAGGAGTTGGACTACATTATGGTAGATTTGAACCTAAGGAAGATCAAATTTCGGCCCAACAAGGAATACTTAGTAAAATGGCGGGGACTACCTGAAAGTGAAGCTAGTTGGGAGCCAGCTAATAATTTGTGCCAGTTTCAAAAATAGATCGAGCAGTTCTAGGTAGAAAAATCAACAAGGATGTCTGTATGGTGGGAGAGAATGTCACACCCTCACTCAAAGAATATAGAACAT
Organism: Sapria himalayana; assembly: GCA_029783825.1. Classification (NCBI taxonomy): domain Eukaryota; kingdom Viridiplantae; phylum Streptophyta; class Magnoliopsida; order Malpighiales; family Rafflesiaceae; genus Sapria; species Sapria himalayana. Next base: position 9,000,123 of record JAREIK010000438.1, read on the forward strand.
TCTAGAAGATTCCGAAGAAGTCCACACTTGTATGGAAGGAAGGAGATTATCCTAGATTATTCTAGAATCCTCTTGGATATATGTAATAGAATTCTCTAAAATTATAGGGAACCTTTAAAGGTTATAGACCCTTCCATATGCATGTACTTAAGGAGGAGGTAACCTCATTTGTAAACCACCATGTTGAGAGTTTCTTGTAAGATTTCATTATTCAATAAAGTATCTTTTTTATTTTGAAGTGTTCTCTCAAATTCTCTTTACTTCTGAGTTGTAGATAAATGCCAAGCATAACAAGCAAAGCGAAAGTAAGGCTGACTTAGCAACATCTAAGGGGAAAGTTGTCTAAGGGCCACAAGAGAGCTTAGCGAAAAGACTAAGTCCATGACATATTGCTTAAGCTAAGGAGCCTAGATCACAACAGAGATCCAAACACAAACATATACTTAGGCATTATCATCTCATTCGAGAAATCATTGAGAAAGGATACGTGAAGATATGTAGAGTACCTACAAATGATAATGTTGTAGATCCATTAACTAAGCCTTCTCCACAGCCCAAGCATGAGAGTCATGTTAGGCCCGTGAGTATTAGTTTTAATATTGATTGGCCTTAGTGCAAGGGGGAGATTATTAGTGATATGCACTAGGTCAATCATGTATGAACATGTTTGACTTTATCATTTTATTAATAAAGAGGCATTTTTATTATCATTTTATATTATGATAATAACTTGAATAGTTAATTCATTCTAAGGCCATCAAGTATGTGACTTGATAGTAAAATTCTTAAATGAAACATGAGTTCTATTAATATTATCCCTTGTCATTTATTATTATTGAACTAATAATGAATTAATACTAGCATGGTGTTGACTAATGATTATGTTTTATTAATAATGAATATGGAATATTAAGTTAACTCATAGGTAATTATTTAAGAAATGATGTACTAGATTGACCCACTATGAGAATACTATATAGATGATTATCATAAGTAATTCTCATCATTGTAATATTTATTTAATTTTTTGCCCTCACAATCACCATGGATTTCTATATAACTATTTTATGTTTTGACACAATCTAATATTGTCTTTAAGCGGGTGATTAAATAGATTGTTATTGGATATAAAATGAGTTATATGAGGAATTTTAGTGATTGAGAAGGAAGTTGACCCTCATTTAATCTGAGTGAGATGTTAATGGGCCCCTTGATAAGATAGACTGAGGAAAATGCATGACCATACTAAAGTGAATTGATAAAGAGTTATCATTTTCAATCTACTTAGTATCAAGAAATAATGATTGAATCATATATGAGGATGAAAGAAACTATGCCTTATATTCAATCAAGATATTATGTGACAAAAGGATTATAATATTCATTGTAACTTAGGTTATGTCGGAATATCAGCCTTCACATGACACGGGTAATCATAATGTATTGTTAAATACCACTTATGACTTGTAGGCCTGAATAGAGATTTCAAGCCAATGCCAATGTCATGTGAACCTATAGGGTCACATGCTTAGTACAGATCCAAAATAGATATGGGTTTACAAAGCCCATTTAAACTTTATAAAATATATGTATATACATGTGTGTGAGTGAGTGAGTGTGTGTGTGTGTGTAAAAGTTAATTGTTATCTTAATAAATAAGTAAATATATATTTCTATTTGTAATTGTTATCTTAATAAATAAGTAAAAATTATTTAAGGAATTATTATCTTAATCAAATTAGAATTTAAAATAAAATATATACCAAAAAAAGTTTTGGTAAGTGAAACCCTAATTCAGAACTTTATATACACCTCATGTTCTTTATGGTTTCACACAACACTATACATTATTCCAGCCACCAAATTCATTTTTCTCAAGATGCAGAGAAAAATGAAACAGAGTTTATTCATTCTTGATTGCGAGACAATTAAGAATGTTACTAGCACATACACGTCCATTTTAATTGAAGGTTTTTTCGTGTGGATACTAAAAGAGGATGCATCCATTTGGAGACATCTAAATCTGATCAAATGAGGTAAGGTTTTTGAAACCTAAATAATCAATTAATTGAATTATATGGATCCTTGTTCTGGGTACATGATAAAATCTTGTTTATCCACTACATTTGGTATCATGAAACCCAACAATAACATCCAACTTAAAATATCTAAGAAATTTTCTAAGCATTAAGTGATACATAGAAGAATAGATGAGAGGAGATGAAAGAAAGAATAAAAAGAGTGAAAATATGAACCACACACACTAAGAACCCTAGGCAATGAAATTCCAACTCCCATTTAGAGAATATACAAGGCAAACACAAGAAATTATATATTAGAATTAGGATTATATATAATGTACGATTTCATTAAGATCTAGGAGTAATGAATATTAATTGTATTGTGATGAATTGATGATTATATGAGTTTCTATTTGTGTTTATATATTTTTTAGATATTGATGGATATGAATGAAAATTAGAACAAAAACTAAGAGTTTTCATGAATATGTAGGTTTTTGTTTATCGGATGTGGTGGATGATAAAAATAAGTCACATGAAATACCCATATGAATTAATAAGAAGGAAGTGATAGTCATTCAGATCTTAATGCATAAAATAAATTGATGTGTGAAAGCTCAAAGTCGAGATAAGTTTAATCATTATGAGTATGGTACTTACAAAGCCAAAAGCATGAATACATTTAAGACCAACTCATTATGTACTATCTAAAAGTACTATTATTTAAGTACTATGGGGGTTAAGTAGAATATCTAACCTAAAATCTTTACCATAATATGTGAGTTGTGTGTCAACTATGGTGTATAGTGATAAGTTTTTCATGGAATACACATAAGTGGGGAACACTAGTATGATGGTGATAGCCCTGCAAGTCATTCTCTCTTATTAACTTCTGTATATGAGATTCATGGAAAAAAAATATGTTAATTATCATGGGTATGGTACATAAGAAGCTGTATATATGAACATAATTAGTATCATATTATTTCGCATCTTTAAGATAATTAAAAGTTGTAGAATAAAAATGCATATTCAAAGAAATCATCAAAGGTAGTTGATATATTTCCAAAAAGGAATAGATGCATAATTGTCCGTTGTACAAAAAAATGTGTGACTTTGTTGTTGAATTAACAAGGAAACAACTATGAGGAAATCATCTTTGGTAATGATAATCTAAGGTTGATTATCATCCTATATGCCAAGAGGGCACATAGGTATTTTGATATTAATTTACTATTCGTCCAACAAACAAATATGACATTGACAAAATAATAGGGAAACATCATCATGCATAATAAAGTGAGCCAATTCTAGAGTCTGGGTATATTTCAAATGGCCAAGTACATCTTTTCAACTTGAGTAGTAATTAGTTCACTATTAATTGATCAATTTCCTACATAATTCCTATGTGATTAATATCTTGACTTAAGTCTTTTTTATTACTAATATGACCAGTATACTTGTAGAGCTATATTGGATGAGAAATTAATGGTCAATATGGTTTTGAGATCATATCAATTAATGATAATTTTGATACTCTCACAAAATCATAACAAGTATTTAGCATTGATACTGATGATAATTTTATTGAAGTTTGATTAGGCAACCTGAGTTGACATAATTATCCTTGTGAAAGGATAGTTTTGTTTCTAGTTGTATGGATGTGATTATTGGTTAATATTTATGTTGCATTTGTATTTTTTTTATATTTTGTTTGTTTGTTTTGTAGTCACTACCACTTAAATGAGTAGAATTTCTAAGACTGAGTTAAAACCCTTGAACCCAAAAATTAATACACTATAAAGATGATCTTTTTCAACCAAATATATCAAATAGAAAAGATAAATTCATTTCTAAGAAGTAAATGGTATTTTAGACAAAACAATAATTTCTATCCATACTATCATTCATACTGGATAGACATGATATTCATACTAGATAGATGGACGCCACAACATGAATATTCCAACAAGAAATGTCAAATAGAAAAGTCATGAAGGTTTATTATATGAAAGTCTATAACAACCACCACAATATGAATATTCATATTGGACACACACATAATCATTTGAAGAAAGTATTATAGCATTACTAATGGAGATAAAAATACTAATAATATGGAAGAAGATCGAATATGATGGATGTAAGTGAAACTTGAAGACATGGACATGATTTTGAAAATTATTCAACTCGAAGTTGTAAAAATTTATGAGGATGATATGAAGAAAAATGAGATAAAAAAAAGGTTGAACAAAATAATGACAAAGTTTAGATTGAAGTGCATCAAAAAAGTTATAATACTTTAAAAAGTCAAGACTATCATCACTAAACCTATGAGGAATAAAGCCATGGAATAACTAAAGGACCCACAAAATTATTGAAAATGTTTCCCAAATAAAGAAATAAAGTTTGGGCATCTTCTACTCAGAATCATCGATCGACATAAAGAGTACAAGGCAAAAGAAGAAAACATTATACTAAAAAAATAGTATAGACATCTAAGATTGACAATGATGAAATTATACTAAAAAAATAAGTGTAGCTATGAACATTAAACATAGCATTGCCTGGAAGGTATCCCAAATTTTTTTTTCACAATTTGATGAGTAAACATGTTGTACCATGAACCATATACTTCATAACAAATCCAATAGTTCTAGATCCTATTTCTAAAATAAAAGTCTACAATAATTTTGAAACCTAGTTGGTATCCTATATGTATACTTTTTTGGTATAGATATTTGGAGGGAGATTCATTACTCAAGGATGAAAAATATATTTAGTGCGTGAGTTTGTTTGGTACTCTATGTACTATAGTATTTGAGTTATTCGGTGAGTATATTTTGTTGTATTTACACTTATTCTAGTATTTAATAGAAATATTTAATAAAATTCTTATTTTGAGAGAATTTAATAAATCTTAGTGAAATCATAGTGATTTTGAGGGAAGTGTCTTGACAATTCTTTTATCATGACTTAGGTATATCTTCCACAGTTATTCTTGAGTAGTTGTGGTATCTTTTCTTGGTCATAACTCTACAAAAAAAATAGTTATAGATTTTTTTTGTACAGCATGACTTTACCATCAAGTTGATATGAGTATTTCACTATGCATCACAATCATCATGGGCATGAGATTTTCTTAGAGTTGCAGTCACACTATCTCTAAAATACTTAACAGCCACAATACTATTTTTCCATTATGGAAACTCAGTATCCCACTAGTACATATAGTTGTTGCAATTTCTAATGCCATGACTTATTTGATACATAGCCAAAATACTAAGTATATTGAGTTATAACATTATTTTCCATCATATCTTTTCATTCTTGAGAGTATTTACCTTGCTCATATTATTTCCAACATCATGACTTTTTGTTCTAGAAAAAAATTATCAAATTCATGGTCTTTTTCAATGACATAACTTTGGGTTACAAAGAGTGATTGTCTCAGTCATGTAATCCTAGTTCCACCACACTTTTATTATAAAACAAAGACTAAAGTCACAATGAATTCCAATACCATAACTTTGTGTTATAGAGAGTGAAGGTATCAGTCCTAGTTATTCCCAATATCATGACATCAATGCTCTAGAAAATATTCAAGGAGATAATAAATTCATGACCTCAAGTCTGTTTTGTGTCTTCTAACTTAAAGTATTACATGGATTTGGAATGTATAAAATTGACACTTAGAAGAATACATAAGAGGAGATGAAAAAGAGTAGAAAATGAGAGAGATATGATCCATGCACATTAAAAACTTTAGGAGATAAGATTCTGATCTCATTTAGGACAAATATAAGGCAAGCACAAGCAATTATTGATTGAGAGTATAATTATATAATTAGATTTTCATTTGGATTTTCATTGGAAATCCTCAAATCCACAAGATGTAACTCAATACATCTCATATGATTTTATTCCTAATATCTAGCTAAATTAAAATATATGGTTTGGTAAATATACTTGTATTGTGATGAATTAATAATTATATGAGTTTATATTTTTGTTTATGTTGTTGTATAGATATTGATGAGTATGAATGTAAATTAGAACCAAAACTTTGATTTTTTGATAAATATGTAGATTTATTAATGTCAACTATGGTGTGTAGTGATAGCTAATTAATGGGACATGCTCATATTGTATGGTAAGTAGAAAGTGACATCCCTTCTAATATTAATGTGTGAGATAAACTAATTTGTTAAACTCAAAGTTGAGGTAAGTTTAATTATTGTGAGTATAGTGCTTATGAATTCAAAATTATAAACATATTTAAGAATAATCCATTATGTACTACCTAGAAAAACTAATCTTTGAGTAATATGAGGGTTAAATATAATGCCAAACATATAAGTTTTACCATGGTATGTGAGTTATGTGTCAATTGTGGTGAATGATGACTAGTATCTCCTGGGATACAAATAAGTGTGGGAGACTAATATGGTGGTGACTTTTTTAGAAGTAATAAGAAGATGTATATTAACTATCATGAATATGATGCTTATGAAGTTAAAAGTACAAATATATTTATTATCATATTATCTTATATCATTGACATAATTATAGATTATAGAATAGAAGTATATATTTAAAGTATTCATCAAGGGTAATTGACATATTGCCTAATAAGAATAGATGTATGAATAACCCTTGTATGGAATGATGCGTGGCTTAGGTATTGAAATACTAAGGTAATGACTATGAGGTCATCATCCTTATTAGTGATAGTCTAAGGATGATGAATATCTTGTATGCTAAGAGAGCATATGGGCATTTTCACACAAATTTATGTTTCATCAAAAATTGAATATGACATTGATTAAACACAAAAGAAACATCATCAAGCACATGGGCATAGATCAACCCCCCTAAAGTTTGAATATTTTTCCAAACACCGAGCATATCTATTCAACTCAAGTAGTAGTTAATTCACTATTAGTTGATTAAACTACTTATTCAATCCTCTGTTATCGATATTTTGAATTATGTATACTATATTAATTATATATTAGATATACTCGTGGAACTAGGTTGGATAAAAGTTCCTCACCCAATGAGATTTCGTAATCATGTCAATTAGTAAAAATTTTGCATCCTCACAAAGTTGCAACACTAAGCATAGCACAAGGCATAAAAGGAGACTTCTATATCATCAATGAACAAATGGATAAGCAGAAATCTCAAACAAGGATATTAAAAATATATTAGGAAAGATAGTCAATCTATCAAGAATTATCAGTATCAATGGTTGGAAAAAGTATTATGGGTGCATAGAATGACATCAGAACAACTCTAAGGTTTTCTCATAGTAGACTTGTTTTTGGAAAAGTTTATCATTATCAGTTGAACTTGAACATAAAGAATTTTGGTCAATAAAAAATATAAATAATAATGTGAAAGATGTGAAGGAGAAGTAAGTTCTTTAGATGTGTGAATTAAAAAAATTGAGAAATGAAGCCTATAACATTGCTCAAGTTTACAAAGATAAAATGAAAAAAATGGCATGACAAGAGTCTACAAATAAATTAGCTCAAAATTAGAGAAAATGTATTGGTCTTCAACTCATGTCTCAAGTTATTTGGAAGAAAGTTGAAGTCTCAGTGGTATGGACCATTTACAATCATAGTAATGGTACCCTATAGAATACTTTTAGTGAAATTAGAAAATAGAATAGAATTTAAGGTGAATAAGCAATAACTAAAGTAATATAAAGAACAACAACAACTTGAATCTAGGTTGGTGGAACATTCAGAATCATGACTGCATGTTGTCATGATACATTCAAAATCAATCCAACATGGGTGGAGTGCAAGCCAAAAAATCTATCTAGCTAAAGATGTTAAATGTAGTACTTCTTGAAAGGCAACCCAATTAATTATTTTCAACTTTTAATGAAAAAAATAAACTCATTACATCTCATTGATTCATACACAAAAATGCATATATTTGAGAAACCATATTAAATAAAAGATGTCATGACAATCAAATAGAGTCACAACATTGCTCTTTTTGTTGGTGTTCTATTCTTCCTACTTGTTGTTCTAGAAAGAATTACAGAGAGAGAGAGAGAGAGATAGAGAGACTCTTTGCTCGAGGATGAGTAAATATTTTTACCATTGAAGTTTGTTTGATACTAAAAGTATTGATTTTTGTGGTTGTTTTACATTATTTTCATGATGTGATTAAATTGAAATTAGGATTTAAATGCAATAATTTCACTAAATCATAATTTTTATGGAATTAGTTGAATAGTAGTGAAATCAGATATAAAGTAGGCATGAATGGTTAATATGGTGAAAAACTAAAATAGAGGATAGAATAACAAGGAAAAGTTGTGATATTTCTAATGTCATGAATTGTTAATACTAGCACATATCTATTGAGAAATTGGTGCGGCATTTCTTGATCGAAAGTCTACAAACAAGTTGATATAATATTTGTATGTCAAGACTTTACTATATTTTTTTCACCATTTTCATTGTGCATTATATTCTTTGTGGACATGAAATTATCAATCATGACTACATTAGTTCTAAAATATAGATTTGGCCACAATATTATTTTTATGTCATGAAAACCAAGTATCAAATGGGTACTAAAAGTTATTATATTTTCTAGCACGAGGACATATTCTTTAAAAGCCAAAAATCACATAACACTAAGTATTTTTTAGTAGTGACATAATTTTCCAGCATTACTATTTTTTCTAGAGAGGAATTACTTTGGTCATGATATTTTTTACTTTGATAATCATGTGTTGTAGAGATAAATTATATAAATCATGACATTCCTTATCTAATAAAATTGTATACTCTAAAGGAGATTTAAGAACACCCAAGATGATGAACTTAACCTAAAACCATGATGCACACCAACTCGATGAGATAATGTTTTGAATAACACTATGAAGTACATGCACAGCTTAGAAGGCATGAAATCCAACTCACAATTAGAAGCAAATACAAGCTGAACACAAGCAAGGATTGATTGGTAAATAGTTTTGAAACCAAAAATCTTAGGCCAACTATATTTGGGAACCCTCAATTTAATGAGATAATGTTATAATTCTCTCACATGAAATTTTTCTTAATATTAGGTTTAATTAAGGATTTAGAATTTGGCTTATATACATACATACATATATACATGTGTGTGTGTGTGTGTGTGTGTGTGTGTGGGTGGGGGGTGTGTGTGATAATAGTTTATAATGCATAATTATGAAATTATTGTGTTTTTAATGTTAATGGATATGGATGTTAATTAGAACAAAGATTTAGGATTTCATACTAAATAAATGTATACATATTGGTCAAATTTAATAATGATAGGTAAGTTACGGGATACAATCATGAGATTAGATATGAAGGAAGTGATACTTCTTATATTCTTACCTTCTAAGATGAACTTATATGTGGAAACCTTAAATATATATAAGTTTAATTGTTTTGAGTATAACATCTATAAATTCGAAAGTACAAATGAAACAATGACCATTTTATTATGCATATTCTAAAAGAACTGACCATCAAATAATGTGAAAGTTATGTAGTCAAACCTAAGGATTTCACCATATTGTGTGAGTCATATATTGACTATGATGGATGATGATAGGTAAGTCATATAAAACAATAAAGGTATTATGCTTCATAAGATGATGATGCTCTTGCTATTAATTGGTGTGAGTATGACACTCGAAAAGTTGAAAGCTCAAATTCTATTAATATCATATTATTTTGCATCTTTTATGACTTTTGAGGTCAAAGAATAAAAATACATACTTAAAGCAATCTTCATAGGCTATTGATATTTTACATAAAAGAAGTAAAATTATGGATGACTCAATAATAGAATAGGTGGTAAAATTTTGAAGTTGTAACAACAAGGTGATCATCATTGATAGTGAAAATCAAAGATTGAAAATCACATTGTTTCTCAATTGGGAAAAAGGGGAATTCATATAATCACCCTTTGTCCAATAATCAAGCATAACATTACCTCAATAAAAAAGAAAACTCATCATATATAAAGAAGTAAATTAATACTAGAGTCTAAGTATCAATCTAAGACCTAAGTTTATCTTCTCAAATCAAGTAATTATTACTTCACTATATGTTGGTCAAACTCATATAATTTCAATATGATCCCTATCTGGACTTACATTAACTTTATTACTTGTATGACTTGTATACTTATAAATTTCGAAAGGACATATCCATTTATCAAATATATTTTTAATGTCATGGTATAAACAATAAGTTTTGGCATAGTAACAAAATCAAGATAATATAATAGAGTGAATATTTATGCCATGGTTGTGTGGCGAAGATTGCTCATGAAGCCTGAAAGTTCATCAAATTTCAAGAGGAACATTAGATCAATAAAATAAATCTTCAAATTTACTCAATTAGGTATTTTTAGTATATTTACTTTTTGGCCTTGATTTGAGTATTTTTGGATATTAGACATTGATTTAAATTTGTGTTTTTTTCAGTGCATATTCCATTTTGATCAGAATACTTGCTTGTGTATACAATTATATTCTACTAATTTTGGATAGAATATACATTGGTGGATTTGTGATATTGGGGGTTTAGGGTTTGTTTATACACACACACACACACACACACACACACACACACACATACATACATATACACGCACACATACTTACATACATACATACATATATGGATAGATTAAGATATACATTTAAATAAAATGTACACACACACACACACATAATATAATATATTTGTAAAACCCATAAAAATTATTTTGGAATCCACTGTTTTTAGTAACTGTTCAAAAGGGGGTGAAAATAAAAAAAATTAAATCACATGGGCTTAATTAATATTTGAAATTATTCTTGGTTTTCATGCTCTGAATAAAAAGGTTGAATGATTCATGTATAATGTGAATGAAATCCTACAATAATATTGAGGCTATTGGATTTATTATATAGATTATATTTACTACTAGAAAGTCAATATAAATAATCCAATATCATGGAAAGAATAATCCAAAGTGAATTCTTCCTTGTTAGACTCTCCTACCTTTTTTTTTTGAGAATAAGAAATAGTGATTATCATCTACAGCTCATGTCATTGGTATGACATCAACAGCTAGCAAGAAATATGACTAGCAGAGGATGTTCAACGCGTTCCATCCCATTAGCACCCGAATAATTTCTTGATAGATTGAAACTAGTTGCAACATTGATAATAATAGAAACTACTTCGCTAAACTTGGTTGGGAGGCTATAGCCAAGTGGAAAACTTCTCTATCAAAACAAATTATTCAATGGCTACTCCTTTCATAATCTTGATTGAGCCATGTGATGATTCCATTTGGATATTGTCTAAAAATTGGTAGAATGATAACTGCTTTCTTGGGTGTGGGCTATTTAGAAGAAACATTTTTTGTCCTCTCGTCATATAGAGATTAAAGAGTGAAATCCAAATATAAACAGAACCTAGAAACCTAAAATATAATAGTATGTCATCTATCTTCTACAAATGGTGCAGCATTGTTTATAAATGAATGTCTCACTCAAAATGTCAAACAAATGATCAACTGAGGATATAAATAAATATTAGTTGGCTATCCAATGCAAAAAAAAAGTGTGCTACTTGATAGGTAAAAATTTGAAAACGCCATTTCTAAAAGTTGTGTATTTTTTCACCCTCAGATAAGTCCACTAATTACTTGACACTTGATCATATGAAAAGCAATGATGTTATGGGTGCTCGAAATATCTGTGCATAGTATACCATCAAATAAGGGCATTCAAAACAAACTAAAGATATTTCATTCCACTTATGGACACCTAGTCTCAACTAATAGCATGTAGCCCAAAGTAAGGACACATAATCCCACTCAAGGGCATGTAGCCCAAAGTTAGGACACGTAATCTCACTCAAGGGCATGTATCCTTAATAATGGCCATCTAGTCCCAAATAAAGATATTTAGTCGTAATTAAAGGTATGTAACCCAACTAAGTGAAATTATCCCAAAGTAAGGACATTAATCCATCTTAAGATATCTAGTTTCCAAAGCTATTATATTAGATTGTTTTTCGTATGAGGTTATTATTATAAATTCAGAAAACTATATATTTAGTGTCTAAGGCTATCATTTCAGATTGTCCGGTGTCCAAGAGTATTGTTCTAAATGGAAACAAACCGATGCCTAATGTCTTAGGTTGTTATTTCATACAAAATTTGTAAGATATATTTATATAGGTAAAATATGCTTCACATTCATGGGAGCAATATCCTATATAACTTATTGAGAGCATATAATCTAATTACCCAATCTCTTGCTCCTAGATATGGGTCTTCCACGTTGGCTGGTTACTAGATGCCTTATATAGTAGGGTTCATTCACCGACATGATTTCAACAAGTTTTTTAAAGTAATTTGGTTATACTAGTTGGGACAACTATTCTTATAGGCATTTTAAATATAGTCGAGTGAAGGATCTCATGTACATCTTCTCATTAATATTTGAGAAATGAGTTGCTTGGTCTCGTTCAACTATTATTGGTCAGCCATATATTATATAATTGGACTCATTTCTGAACTTGTGTATAACAAGAAAGAAAACCTTGAAACACGCATAAGAAGCCTAAACACTCAAACAAAAAAATATTTTTGCACATAAATATCTTATCAAGACAATTAATTATAAAGAAGTAAACTCACTTCACCCAACTAGTAAATAAGTTAGTTTTGAAAGCATAACTAAAAGACGTATCCTAATATAGATCATCATATTCTATGAAGAAAAAATATCAAAACATACCACTCAATATGCTATATTGGGTCTTTTTCCATGAGATTGGCCTTATGATCATATACATTATCATTAAGGCTAATCATAATGATGAAAACCCAAGAACAAAAAAAGCTTAATCACAAAACTTGTATAGTTGGATAAGTTATTCCCATAAAGATATTATACTACTTCTATCAGCAACCTCAATGAAATTAAGTAGTAACGAGGTCAGAAAAATGGGATGTGGCATTATCTAGAAGGCTATATTTCTTGTGAATCTTCCATATCAACTAAAAAAAGCTTGTATGTATGTCTCCTAGTAGCATTGTCTAGAAGGCTTCAAGGGTTGATTAGAAAGTATATTTTTTGATATTGAAATCTAAGGAATACTACATAATGGGACGTGGCATTGAAACAAAAAAAAAAGATCACTAAAATTAATACTACATGATTGATCATTAAAAAAGAATACTATATCAAAGAAATAGAAAAAAGTACTAATAATTACAATTTTTATCAAAGAAGAGTAATAATTATACACTTATTGGGTACTATTATATCAAAAAAATGCACATCTAGTAGCTTGAGATGTCATTTTTTTTCTTTTCAAGGATAAAAAATGGAAAAACATCTATACTTGAATAATCATAATTAAGTATATAATTTTTTTTTTCTAAAAAACTATGTAATCCAATATATGATCTAAAAGAACAAGTCAAAATATGTAGTTAATCAAATAATTTTGCTCAATATTTCCCTAACCAAAAAATTTGTTAGAACATTCCAATGTAATTGAATTATTTTAGTTATCTCAACCAAATACTAATAGTGATATACCTACACATGATATTGGGTGAATCTTATCATACTTATTTAAGAGAAAATAAATGCATGTGAAATAAATATGATAGAGTTATCATCTCTCAAAATTTACATATAGCATCTAACATGAGCTTTTTCTATTATAATGGAAATGGATAAAAAGATACAAAATTTACATTTTTTTCTTTACATAAACAAATTCATGTGGTAGTTGTTAGAAATGACATCGATGATTGAATTTATATAGAAAATATTAATCTTATATTACTTTACTTTGTATTTTATTTTAAATTTTTATTTTAAGAAAAAATTAGAATGATAAAAATTTTAGTTTGCTAAGACTATTTTGACATCCATTGACAAAAAAAAAATTGTCACTACTTCCATCATTAGAAAAAGCTGATTTTTCAATAAGGAAACCAATAGTAATAGAAATTTCGCATGTTTATGTTGCTGTTGGAAGAATTTTTTTGAGAAATTTTAGGCTTTATTGCTCTTAGCTTATCCTACTAATTTTTTTTGTTAATGTATCAAAATTAAAAAAGATAGATATCAGCATGTTTGCTGACCATGTCATTCTACTATAATATATATTTTGGAGGTGTCATTGAGGTGTCCTTATTTGAATTCTTTTTCTTGATGCAACTCAAACTAGGTATGTCACCTTGATTGCTTTGGGAAAAAACTATGCTAACATATTTCACATTCTTTATTCGTTGATTTGAAGTAATTAAGTAGATATGACATTTATACTTTCAAATGACATAAAGAAAGGAATAAGATCATTAGCAAAGAAAAATAAATCCTATATATTATGGAAAAGAATGATAGATTTGAGAGAATTGCTAAATTTATATCCCAAGAAATAGTTTCTTTATTTTTATAGATAATAAAGACTAAAAAATGTATCAAAACTCAATAAAAAATATTCACATAGCTTTGCTCATTACTTTAGTCCATATCTTTATAGAAGAGTATGCTAGACTCATCTATAAGACTAATACAACTTAGTCTCCTAACTTTGTGTGCATCTCTAGAAAAGAATATACAAAATTTTTATATAGGACTCCCATACCCTGCTCTAATGATCTAGATACTTTAGATATTTGAGGTTACTCTAAATAAGTGGATGATCAATTCATGATCTAATAGTTATTTCATAGGTAATCTTTTTTTATTTTTCTTTTCATTTTAGTCTAGAGTCTTTGAGTTTGACATTATAGTCACAAATTTCATAAATAAAGAAAAGTTAAATATGCCTATATCAATATGAGTAGCATTACGTCGCTACATTTTTTTATATTTTTTGAGTTTCCATAGTCATTTATTTGTTATTTTTTATACAGATAAACTAGATCGATATATTATTTTCAATATTGGTGATGTTTTTTCATCAGGTCGATGGATTTTGGGGATTTTGCTTTGAGAATTGAGCATAACATTCTAAATGTTTTTTTTGTTATCTTCATTAATTATTTTTTCCATATATATATATTTTTATTTTTAAAAAAGAATTCAAATCCTTTCTATATCATCTATTCAATTACATAAGATTATTGAAACTCATTTTGGTTATAATGTTAAGATAATTGTGCATGATGTATTTGATTAATTATACCTCATGAAATATTTCTTTCTATATTAAGAAGTCTAAATGATTCACTAAATATTTTATGTTGATATCTCTTCTAAAATAACATATCTAAAAGAAAAAATAGTTATAAGATTAAGATAGCTTGAATAATCAAATTAGATAGGAATGTTTTTAAACATTTTTAGGTGAAAAAGTGGTGACCATGACTTTTGTAATAACTAGATGTTCTTTTATATCTTTTGAAATTTTACACCATTTCAACTTGTATATCTAAAAGAATTGTTATTTTTTAACATAATATGCATTCTAATATGTAAGTCATGTTTAGATTTTCTTGGAAACAAAATGATAGATAGTAGCACAAGCCAAAAAGTATATTTTTCTTGATTGATAAAAAATCCAAAATGAAAAAATTTTAGCTCTAGTGTCGATAGGAATTTTTTGAGAAAATAATATTCTTAAGGATTTATCTCCTTGTAGTGGTCCTAAAAAATCTTTTTAGATCATTTCTATTTCATCTTTTATTGGAATTCATGGAAAATTGTAGTAGTACATGATCTTATTTTTTCTGTTACTTTGATTTTGTTGGATATTGGCATCAATAGATTCCTACTCAAGAATCTTTGTCGATTTTAGCATTTCCCATTTTTAAAAGAGCATGATGGCATATCTTGACATGATATGTAATCTCTTTCTATTTCCATAGAGACCATAGACAATGATAGTAGGAGTGCTCCATAACTAAACACTATTTTTCCAAGAGCATAATGGACCATCCCTTATTATATAAATGTCATAAGTTTAGATATATCGATCTTACATGTATACACATAATAATATCATGGTCATCAATCCCCATTTGAGAGTTTTCTGATTTCACCTATTGCAATTGTAAAAGTTATTTTGGATGGTCTAATTACTATATAATAGACAGAAAAATAGTGTGGTACACAATAATATATTTTTGTAATTTTATTTTGCTTCCATTTTATTTTTTTATATGCTCTGTTTTTGCATTCTCTTGATAGAGCCAAGATATCATGTTCTATTTTTGATGTTGAAACTCATCCAAGAATATGATTAGGCCCATTTGAAGAAGTTGATATTAATACTAGCAATGGTACATGAAAATCTTTTTATTCAATATTTGAAAAAGCTCATAGAAGTTTGTAAGTGAATATTCAATATAAATACTAATTATGGTAAAATGTTATATTGACTTGAGACTAGGGTTTTTTCAAGTTGTTTTGTAGAAATTCATGAGACGTATTATTGGAATACATTCTTTATGGTAATCAAGATTATCACAACTAAAATATATTTTTTCATGATGATTTATAAAGTAAAGTTATAAGGAGTTGAAGTAATATTCTAATCATTGGTTTGGTTAAGTTTTCTCTTGTTCTTTCTTCTTTTAGACTTTATCACTGTAATTAATTTTTTTTTGATTTTACAAGCTTTGCACATTTTTTTTATTCATGTATGTTTATGATATCAACATCACATGTAAAGATGAGTTAAGTATTCATCAACTCAAACAATTTCTCCAAATAAAGTTTTAGATTAAATAGTTTAAGTGCAAAGAAAGTTTCTTATGCTTGAGCAAAACCTATTACAGAGAGAAGATTGTTGTGACCAAATAGGAGGATGTGTTGCATATTCTGTCAAAGTTGAGCCTCTTGGTTTATGCGCTAGTAAAATGATCTCATCTTGATCGTAGTATATAGTTTTTGTTTACATTGGTAATATAATTCATTCCATTAGTGATAGTATGATTATACAAAAAAATAATTATATGATTGTGTATAGACTTGATATTTTGAGTATTATTAGAATAGTTAGTTGTTAAATATATTCTCATTCAAAGGTTCACAAAGATGCAATTTCTCATATACTAGATAAGTTTAGGAAGCACCAAGATTTGTGATTTCTTTTTGTGGTCATGAACAATTTCTACTTGTTAGATACTTTAATTTGAGTCAGGCATCAGTAGTTACAAATAGAAGATCTCAAATAAAATTGTATACTTCTCAACAAGACAATCTTGTTTCCTAAAAACTAAGATATAAAAAAAAAATTTTAGAACTAGTACAAATGTTGATATTCATGGGTGAAACTTATTTTGATCTTTATTGGATAATAGAATTGACATAATATATTAGTATCTTAGTTGTTTAACCATTTTTTGTCGTAATCATTTAGCTATAAAATATATTGTTTCTAATTTAGCCTTCCATTAGTAGTCAATGGATATTAAGATTAATTTTCATTTTTATTAAGGAGTGTAATTTAATAGTATTTGATTTTTATAATTTATATACCTACCATAAATATGTTGATACATATTTTCACCAGTACCTTTATATAACCTCAATTCATATTTTTTTTATTGCAAACTTGGTGCATGAATATTCATATATTGATTGAGGGAGTTTTGAATTTTTAGTTACACTTTTTATTTTTATTTTTTTGTACCTATTGAGCATGCATAACATAAGAAGGCTTCATTATTTTTTTATCCTTATTTATACATATTGCATCATGATTGTTTGTATATAAAAAAATACTTATTAAAATATTTATTTGTTTAATATTTTGTTCACTAATTCTATTCTTACAAATATATATATATATATATATATATATATATATATATATATATATATATATAGTTTTATTTTGATAACTATATAAGTTATGGTATACATGAACATATATATTTATTAGAGCACTTAGTATAGGCACTCCACTATGCATAGAATAAAAGATACAACTATTGAATACAATATCTCAATACATATGTTTCTATGAACATGATTTTTTTTTGGTGTCTCTTATTAAAAGGTTTGGTTTTTCATAGTCCAATTAATGATATGCAGTTTTGGATATCAAATTTAAATCCTCTATTACATATTTTTGATCGATTGTGCAATTTTTTATGTGCCCATTGATTGGACCTCTTACATAAAATGTGATATACATTATTCACTGTGAGATTTACATTTTTCTATTGTTAAAAATATAAGGTATGTGGAGGAACTACGGAAGTAATATGGTAAATGACAAATAATATCTTTTTTTGAGCAATGATCCATCTAATATTATCAATGGTCATTCCTCATCTAAAGTTTTTAAATCAAAATCTACAATGGTGCCTGAACATCCAATACATCTCACCATATTGAGTGATATTCATTGGTTAGATGCACACAAATGTTGCTATCTAATAATGAGTTATGATTAGTTGTTGGAGACACTCATTTATATTAATTCATTGCAATTCATTACAAACGTTGCTACAAAAAAGATAAAGGGAAACTTCAACTAATAGAATATGATGAGCGAGAATAATATGAAAGATTATTGAAAATAAACCCCAAATAAACTCAAATTATAATCAATTGCATTTCTATATTGCCTTTTTTTTGCATAACTAGAAGTTATTATATGATTACTAATTATGAACTTATACTTGAGATATATTCTATCAATTATTTTGGGAGAAAATTGAGTTTTTTTTCATGTAGCTAAAGGTGATGCCACGAATTTTAGAAAATTTAAGGCAAAAAAATAAACTACTAGCAGTCAATATTTTAGATGATGTGTTGTTCCTCTTAAACAACTACACAATCAATTTAACATATTTGGTGAATATTCTATTTTGGTCATTCTCTTACTCTATTTTTATTTTTATTTTTAACTTTTAACCAAATCCTGTGCCAATGGTTAGTTTTGCAAGCATCGTGACTAATCCTCCTTAATTTGTTCAAGGAAAAACTAGGTTACTTCATAATTGGGTGGATGGTTTGGGTGAGTTCATAATTTTATAGTTTTATCAATAGTTGACAATGATTTTTTATCATTGTAATGCAACCTATCATAATATAACAAAATAAGATATAATATAATATAATATAATATATTTCAATATTACCTAATTTATAATCATTATACAATGACCTCACTTGGATATGATAAGTTCTATATGTTGTACATTAGTATTGTACAAAATAAAAATGTAGATAATATATTATAATATAACATAATGTGATGATAATATAAAACAAAATAATATATAATAATGTAATACCTTTTAAAATGTAATATATTTTTATGTACATTATTTTTAAATATAGTATTGATTATAATCTAATCTATAATAATGTAAGATAACATAAAGTAAGAAAACACAATATAATTCAACATAAATTAATGTAAAATAGTATATCTTAATGTAATATATTATAGTAGAATATAAAGTCATTGATTATTGCTCAAAAAATTCATATATCTTTTGTTATGTAGCCATTGGGTGATAATTATTACAAATTAACCAACTGACATGTTAATGGATTCATATCATGATATTCATCATTCTTGTAAAAATTATGGCATGTTCAAAATTTTTATTTTCATTAAATAAGCCTAAGATGTTGTGGGAAGTAATCAATCTAAAAGAAATAAGAAAAGCAAAAAAAGTTTAGATTGATGAATAAGTTCATAGTCTTATTTGAAAGTTGTCAAAGAATCATATATTCGAGTAGTAAAGGAAATAAAAGAGATTGTGAAGATACATTTTTGCAATGGCTAGTGAAAATATCATAATCTACTATGAATTGAGGCATTAAGATAGAAGCTAAAGAAAGCCTCTTTTATGGTTTAGAGCCCCTTGCAAAATCAATGTTAAGCTGACAAACTTTGAATTTTTTATACTATTTTTATACTTTTTGTAGCTTTTCACATTTTTAAGAATCAGTAATTTTGAAACACATGGTTAATATTTATAGAAGTATAAATAGAGATTTGCATCTCAGATAAAATTTTTTTTGTTGAATTTTACATTCAATAAGAAGGGAATCACATATTCTCAGTCTTCTATTTTCTTTCATTTTCTCACTATTAAAGCATCTATTGAAAGTAAAAAATCTAGATAATGAGTGTGTACGCATTTTTTTTCTTGAAAAAAAAAATGTTTGAAGCAAAAATATATGACAAATTGAGAGGATTGAACTAGATATCGAAAGAAGTTGTTATCATTAAATTAATTATCCTCGAAATTTATGTTTTTTCTTTTTGGATTACTTGAATGACTATTAAATGATAAAGCAATATTATTCAATGAAAGTTTATCAATAGATGCATTGAATTTTGATATTTACTATCCATGACACATTAGAAGATGATTTGTGATGAGTTTTGTTGTGGTTGAATTAATCAAAGGGTTTGGGTTACCAATTAGCTATCATTCATGAATCAAATCTTCATACTAAACCTAATATCAATTTTGGGGAAAATCATGAATTTCAACCCCAATGTGATGGATACAAATCCAAACTTACAATTTTCATGAAACTACCATCTTGCAAATTCCAACATCTAGACATTTATTATTGTTGCTTGTTTCTTCCATTCATTCTCTCCTTATTTGTTTTTTTAATTAAATCTGAAATTTCTAGAAATTTTAACTTAACCATTATTTTTTTTGCAATTTCATACAAAATCACCATTCTTCCTAATCTTTACATTATATCACTCATATCTTACATAAAATTATATGTAAGATATGGTAGAAACCTGTGACTTTGTTTAGATCAAACCTAAAACTACTATAATATGGTAACAATAATTTACTTTGTCTACATAAAACCTTAGCTACCTTAGTTTAAATCATTTATGCAATACGAATTATTTTAACATCACCCACACATCAAATTAAGTGAACACTTGATTGATTAGGCATGCAATGCATTGTAAATAAAAGTATTCCTTATTAATTGAGGGTGGATTTATCTCCCCCTTCTTCTCACATAAGTTTAACATTACTAATTCTCCTAATATTTTTTTAAAATCACATTTCTTTATTCCCTTTAGTTAAAATATGTAGGTTTTGTTTTTAATATAATAGGTTTATTGAGTTTTTATCATTATCAAAATCTATGCACATTATAAATATTATGAAGGTGAGTCATATGAGTTTTAGTTCTTCAAGTAATACAATTCTTTCATTAACTCTCATATAATTTTAAGTTATGCATGTCATCTTTTATTACCTTCAACATAGTTTTTGAATGACTTATCCATTATTCTATATTTATAATCAACTTGATAATCTAAATATTTTTTTAATTCAACTAATTTATGATTCCATGTTGATATATTTAAACTAATTATAATATCTATCTCTATTATTATCATCTATAGGTGTGATTCCTATATATTATTTATCCTTTCATTTCTGATTTTACCATTATAAAATTTATCACACAACTATGTTAACATATACATCTCTACAATTACCATCTTATAGGTTTCTTATAATAGACTAATATTCTATACTATAATGAAAGATTAGTTGAATAATTTCAACAAATCTACTTTATTTCTTTGGTCTAAATCATTTAAATTTGTTGTATTATTTTAATTTATAAAAACTACATATTTAAAAAAAATTATATTTTGAAATATTGTCATTTTAATCTCGTTTGAACTATCTTATTCTCCCAATTCAAAAATGTCACAAACTAGAAATTTTGTATAATATCTACAAAAATTCTAAATAAATATTTTGTTATATTCATAAAATAAATAGAATAATTATGAATTCATGAAAACTTTCTATCATTTGCAGGAAGTATTGACAAATTACAATGACAAGAATAATTATAATTTAACTTTTTAAATAAACATTTGGTATGGTTAAGGATGTGAAGAGGGTTGGTATTATCAGAAATTTTATAGAAAACACATATAAAAAATTAAATTATTTACCTCAAAAAAGTTAAATACTTATATGTGATAGTAGTCACTTAAACACTTAATAAATTATAAGACATAATTAATTAATCTTAGGTAGGCAGATGTTATAAAACTTCAAAATGTAAAATAGTAAAGGTTTAATTATTTTATCATAATAAATGTTTATTTAAATTTTATTATCTTAGATGTTAATAAAATTATAAATCTTTAAAGGGTTAAGAGAAATGTAAAAGTTAAGACTTCATTGTCAACTTTTAAGTTACAAGAAAAGATTTTTCAAAAAATATAACCACTTCTTTCTCTCATGGCGATGACATAAAATATAACCACTTCTTTTAAGGTTTTTGAATGTGGCTGCCACTTTCACTGTTCACTTCATCTAACAACTTGTCCATATTGTATACCCGAGAAAAAATCATTTGCTCTCTTCCATTAAAACCCACATGTGTTCCTGTTCTTAAGTTTCTCATCGAGGGCTCCTTCCCATCTTTTTTTTATGTTGATTTTGCTTTGAAAGCCATATGAATTACTTGCATTTTGTCGCCGTAGTTATGTTCTGTCTAGCTTGGAGCTCGCACTTTAAAAAGTAAATATAAAAGAAGAAGAGATGATGAGCATTAATGGATTCATGTTTCATTCTTCAGAATTTTGGGGAGTTGGGTAGTTGAAAATCATCGAGATAGGCAGAGCATACAGATGGCTGAAAGGCTTGTTTGAGATTAAGAAAGAAAAGTAGATAGAGATCGTCAGGAAAATTGTGGATGTGACGAGCTCCATGTTGGGGTACAATAGGAAGGAGAATAAGAGATGGACTTTTGAGAAATCAACTAGAAATTACCAGGGCTCTACCAGCCTAGAGATTCTGGCGAGCTGTAGTTCGAGGAATGCCACCAAGAGAGATAATGACTAGCTCAGATCTTACCTAGCAGAATCATAGCAAGATCTGAACAAGCTTGCAATTACAGTCACCACTGCAACTACCACTATTGCAGATGCTACCATAGCAGTGACACAAGAGGCTATGGCAGTGGTCAAGCTCACCAGCCATGAAAGAGGGACTCTTCTCATTGATGGGATGCAACGGTGGGTAGAAATCAGAATTCAATGCATTTTTAGAGGCTAAGAGAGAAAGAAGGTATTTAAAAATTTTTAAAATTCAATAGCTAGCATTGTGAATGCCTGACATTGCCACCCTATTTCAGACCACTAGTTTGGTTATATTTTTCAAACCAGCATTTACTTCGAATTTTTTATTTTAAAAAAGTTTATTTCCGTACAATACTCATGTTACTTGTATTTTATATTATCTTCTGCTTCTCTTCATTATCTTCTTCCTCCCTCCCATTCTTCTTCTCATCCTTCTTTATTTCTCTCCCTCTTTCTCTTCCTCCTTTTCCTTCTCTTTCCTCCCCTCTTTCTCCTCCTTCTCCCCCTCCTTCTTCCCCTCCTCCTTCTCCCCCTCCTTCTTCCCCTCCTCCTTCTCCCCCTCCTCCTTCCCCCTCTCCTTCTTCCCCTCCTCCTTCTCCCCCTCCTTCTCCTTCTCCTTCTCCAATTCTCCTTCCTCTTCCCCTTCTCATTGTCCTTCTCCTCTTCCTTCTCCTATTTTTTCTCCTTCCCCTTTTTTCCTCCTCCTTTTCCTCCTCCTTCTTCTACTCCTATTTCTCTCTCTCTCTCTTTCTCTCTCTCTCCTCATCTTCCTACTCATTCTCCTTTTTTTTATTATTCTCCTCCTCCTCCTTTGAGTATCTCTTGATTTTCTTATTATATAGCAAAATATTTTGAAAAAACATTTGAGAAGATAATTTTTTATCCTCTCATTCCTTTCTCAAGATCAAGAAAGAGAAGATTATATCGATCACCCTTTGCCATTTTGTAATGTAGATTTAATCTTTTTTTTTACAAGGGTGTGCATACATATCCCCCATATTAAGGGTCATTATTCAAATTTTAAGTGTCCATGTATAATTGAATAGAGTGTGGGAAAGTAAACTTTGAAAACATGAAAGGAGATAACCATATATACATTTAGTATAAATGTTAGTTTTTAAAACAAATACACACACACACACACACACACATTTAGTATAAATACATATATAACCATTCAGTTACATATACATCTAAGTATATAGGTATGCAAAAAAAGTATATGGGCATGTAAAATTTTAAATAGAAGTACAAGTACATAGGTTTAAAGTATGGTATTGTGGGATGTACATATGTATACACATGCATAAATTATATATAAAAGTTAAAGTATAATGCATGATATGTGTATCTACATTGAGTATTCATTTTGTGAAGTTAGAAAAAAATTAGCACATAAGTAGGGAATTATATGTATATATGTAAGTAAAAAACATGTTTGAGTTATGTATGTACCTTTACATTCAATAAGACTATATGTATACATATATATTGAAAAATGATATGAATTTTTTTAGATTGATGATATGCATGTATAAGAGTATATGTGTTTATATAAATACATATATATTACTATATTTATGAAGGTGTTTGTGCATGCTCATGTATATGTAGTGTAAGTAAGGTTCCATGCTATGCTCAAAAGGCATGTATATGCACATAGAATGTCTATATTTGTTTCTTTGGGCATGTTATTATATTTATAAAAATAGTTACATATTAGACTTAGATATAATTCATGTGACATGAAATATATATATATATGTATATAGTAATTATAAAACTTAAGCTTAAACTGTATTGGTCTTAAGTATTAAAATCGTGTGTGTGTGTGTGTGTGTGTGTGTGTGTGTTGTGTGTGATTTTATAGGCATATGTTTTTACTCAAAAATTGTATATACATTAGTAGTATGATAAATATAAATAAATATATGTGTGTGTGTTTGTGTGTGTGTGTGTGTGGACACAAAAATCTTTATGGATAGGTGATCATAACTTAAAATTAGTTAAATGAAGGAATAAAATTAATGTACAGTGTGAATTTGACCAAGAATTAAAATATGTATTTAATAATGCTAATGATTAAACTATATATGTATATTTGGGATAGAAAGTAAAATGTGATTTCATATGCCTGTGTAAAATGAAGTAACACATACACACACTTAAAGTTAACTTGAGATGATTGGCCTTTAGGTAAGCAAGCTTCCAAAGAAAAACAAATAAGAAATTTTGTTGATTATTAATTATGTTAATGTTTTAAATGTTATGAGAATTAATGAAAAAATTTATGATTGAGATTATGTTAGAAAAAGTATCACTAGTGTTGATGAATGTAAAGAAACACTTTTAAGAAAGAATAAGTTTATTATGCTTGGTAACTATTTTAGTTGACCCTTATATGATCCAAAGGTACAATAGAATAGAATGATGTTTGTTGGCATGGTATCAAAATCATTATTATTATTATGGCTTTGGTATAAAACTGCAACTGAGGAACTCCACTTCATGTTATTACATTAGTATTGAAAAAAACATGTTTGTTATTATGAGATTGGTTTGTGGCCTATCCATGAATCATGTTTGTCAGTGTCATGATATTGAAGTCATGCTTATTATTATAATAGTGACATATAAAGCTTTGGTAGGTTATAAAATCATTCTTAATATCCATGAATCATGTTTGGCCGTTAGTTAGAATAGTATTGACTATGTGTTTTCTATATATGTGTGACTAAAGTATGGATCTGTTAATTTTTTGCATAGTTATTTAAACATAAAATTCTCAAGAGAAAAATTATTTCAAAATGGGAAAGGTCAACAAATTAAATATTTTGCATTGCATACCTATAATGCAAGTCAACAAATTAAAAAGGGAAAGTTCTATTTTATGAAATGCAATCGACTTTTGTTATGAAAAATAATACATAAATGTGTGATTATCAGTAATATGGTAGTCCAATTGGGACATAGGCAAAGAACACTCAACCATGGGAATATGAGTTTGATACCCAAAAACATTGGATATGATTCCCTAGGGTGTCTTTCCCAAACTCTCTAATCATACCATTAGGATGAGAATCTTACCTGCTCCAACCACAAAACCTAAAGGCATATATATGGGTGAAAGAGAAATAGAATATGACGGATTGAGAGGAAGGAAGACAAAAATATATACATGAGTTATTTAAATTTATGATTTCATTTTAATAATTAAAATATTTAAATTTGAAATTCCACAAATCTTTTTGTAACTATTTTGGCATCATGTTAACTAATTAAAATCTATCTGAATAATGATTTATAAGCTGAAATGGATATAATTTAAAATATGTTGAATTTAGATTGAAAGTGTATGAAGTATAATATATGTATTATGCCTTAACAATATCAAAAGCTAAATTTTAAAATAAATTCAAATGAAAAGAATTTGAATAGCTCGATATCCATATGTAGATCAAACATAAACACAATCAAAATTCTATATTATTTTTTAAAAAATGCTCAATTAAACCTTGTATATTAAAAATATAAATATTTTAGATTATACAAGTTTTTTTATAATTTTCATGAGACAAACATATGCTTATATATTTATAAAACATACAAAATCTAATTAACTAATTTTAAGAAATGAATTTTATATATTATATAGAATATAAATTGTAAATGGTTGGAACTATGCTTATGCTGAATACTATTTAATTATTTTGAATCTTTGTTGAATGCATTGTGTCATTTTAATTATGATTGAATTTGAAATGAGTTGTATTTGTATTAAAATAGTATATGCATGTGTCCTTTATTTTATATAGTAAATGATTTGGTACATAGAGTTCAACTTATACATAGTAGATTAAATTATCAATTCCTGTAGAACATAATTGTTGTTCACAATCTAAATGAAATTGGATATACTATTGGTAAGATTGTAGTACAAAGTTTTAGTAGGTCTTTCATGACTATAGAAGATCAAATTCCAAACTTTTGTGCTAGTATACTTATGTGTATTAAATGTGGCCACCATAGCATGATTATTTTATAGTGACATATAAAATAAAATATATCACATTAATATTATAAATGTATTGCTCTAAATTTTGAGATAATTGATAGACATGTACACATATTAATCTATGAATTAGACAACTTTATTAGCTACATGGTAAATATTAATTATTGATATAATTTATGTCAATTTAAAATGATTGTTGATACCACTTGAGGATACTTATAATTTTTAATAATATCAAATCTTACAGATAGATTTTTATCTAACATACCAAATAAGTTAAGTATAATGTCTTAAAAAAATAATAAGTGATTCATTAAATGAGATTTGCTAGTAATATGATTTAATTGATGGGCATTTATAATCTTAACATGTGAAGTTTATTAAGTATTTAATAATAATTAGCTTAAATTATTTCAAATAAGTGAGTAAGTATAATTATAATTTTATAGTAGAATAAATTATAATTAATATAAATAGTACCATAAAATTTACATTGATAGACCAACTTCTTATTTATGCTATGGTCGCTTTTATAGCCTTTTCTAGTGCCATTAGAGATATTGTGTTATTAAAGATTTTGTTTATTTATTAAGAGTATATATATGTATATAAAATTAGATTAATTGATTTGATTAAATCACATTAATTGATTTTGTTAAAATTAGATTAATTGATTTAAATTAAAATAGGTTATTTGATGATATATATATATATATATATATATCTATATATTAAATAATTAAATCCTCAATAATAATAATAATAATAATAATAATCTAAAAGTTAAAAACAAGACATTGACTTTTAAAAGTCGATGTAATGGGAAAAGTTAAAAAGGATACATGGGAGATGACTCTACTTCTAGTTGCAAAATAAAACCATCTTTTAAGGTATATTATCTTTCACAAACAATGTTTAATTCCATCCTAAAAACTCAAATGCTTCAATATACACATTTTATTAAGAAGATGGATTATAATCCAAACAATGGTATTAAGCCACATTTATGATAATAAATATAGATGAATTAGGTTTTAATATGAATAGAGGTATAGATTAAAGCCTTTAATTGAACAAAACTGCTCAACTATTTAAGTCTTTTAATTAAGTGGTAATGAATTTGGGTGTGTTAATGTTCGTTAATTTTGGGGTGGTAATTTTGTATTTGTTTTGTGTGATGTTATAATCACACAAGGTATAATAAATATTCATTTTTGTAAGTAAGTTAGATGAATTTGTGAACACCTTTATGGAGGCATAGGCTTGCAATGACGAATGGTGACTACGGTGAAGTTTGTAGTTGTGAACAATGAACTTGGAAAAGCTCTTGGTGGCAAAAAGCAACTATGTTAGAAATTACAGCAACATATTTTGGTACCCAAATGATGAAAATTCATCACTCTTGAAACATGATGATGTCTAAGAAATGTTCATGTGGATTTTGGTTTGGGTGTTGTGGGTGATGCCTCCAAGCCCTTGCAATTTATAGTAGTATGTGGAAACATAAATAATGGGTGTATATTAAAACTTGTATGATGATTGTGTGCAAATAATAGATATTTCACGTATCGCTCGTACATACAAGTATTCAAATAATAGACCATGATTTTTGATAATAAAAAATAAATTAAATTTTTATTTCAAGATAAATCTCTTGAAGGGAATTACTAATTTTATTTTCCTAAAAACACTTAAATCTTATAAAAATACCTAATTGGGAAAGGGAATTTATCAAGAATAAATTTGATAGTCTCCCTTATTTGTTTGTAAGTAATGTAAGTTGATTAGTATGTTGGTCTTGGTGCCTTACCCCTATTAGACTAATTGATTAGTATATTGGGCAAGAGATAATTCTATTAATTGTTTAAAACAAATCACTTAACCATTTGAAGGATTCATTTTAGAATAATTCGTATGGAATTATTTGATTGTATACACTTAACTATAAATTATATCATTTTTTTATCCAAGTCACAACCATTATTTATTGGACCAAAGCAATATCATCTATTTAGTTTTGTTTGGTATGACCCATTGCCTAGATAACAAGATTAATAGAAATTAACTTGTCTAAGCAAATACTAGATAGTAGATGTTCTCCCATCAAAACATTCTATTCATGGTGTATCAAATCGATGATGAATTCATTCAAGAATTGGTAGAGGAAACCAATACTTGAAATGGAATTTAAAGCTAATCAGCTCATTGTAAATTTTATATTTTTATGACTTTCAGCCCACTCACCACTATTCTCAAAAAAAAACTCAATGGGATGAATTAGATAGATTGGAAAAAGAATCTTCATATTATTCAAACTATTTAGAACTACAAGTTTGTACTCATATATCTTTGTCAAGATAAACTTCATGAAGGGGTAATCAAATAAGAAGCCGAGGCATATGAGAAATGGGAAAAAATTGATGTGATATCAAGATATTATATTTTGGCTTCTATATCAAATATACTCCGACATCATCATCAATCCATGTCTACTACCTATGAAATGATATCTAATCTCAAAAAAATATTTGAGAATCAAACTTATTTTGCTAGGAAACAAATTATGAAGGATATGATAAATTTTTTAATGGCTAAAAATATACAAGTAAGAGATCATATTATAAAGATGATTGGCCTTCTAAATGAACTAGAGATCCTTGGATTTGAAATGGACATGGATTCCTAGATCAATATCATTCACCAGTTACTACCACATTCATATAAGTACTTTTTCCTAAATTATAATATGAAAAAACTTGAATGGACATTGGCATCTCGTGCTCTTATTATTGAAAAGATTTATTCTAAGCTGAAAGGTAAGAAGATGAAAAAATTTCAAAAATATGTTCATGTTCCCCTAGTAACTTCTAAATCACAAGTAGAAGTGAAAAAAGCCTAAGGATACATATTTTCAATGTAAATAGTCAATACATTTGAAAAAGTAGTATCTAATTTATATTAACAAGGTGAGCTATCAAGATTAATCACATTCACTAGTAGTTGAGACATGTTTAGTGGTAGTATTTACCAATACCTAGTATGTAGATATGAAAACCACTAATAACATTTACAACTCTTTGTAGTAGTTCCAGAAAACCAAACAACTAAGTGATATTGATATTGATCTTCACATGAGCGATGCTATGAAGATGACATCTACTATAGTGGAAGATTACTATCTTCACTTTAAGAGAAACAAAATTTTAACTTTAAAAGATTTTCTTTTTGTACCTTTCATTAGAATGAAATTGACTTGTGTTTCTATTTTGGTTAAAGATGAATATTCATTTTTATTTAATGATTCTATAACAATCATATTTAAAAAAAGGTTTATCTGCTATGGTTCATTGATTAATAATTTTTATATTATTGATCTTGTTCCTCCTTCACTGCAACAATATGAAATGAATAATACTAATAATTTACCATATAAGAGAAAACAATCTTCCCACGTAAACCAGGCATATCTTTAATATTTGTGATTAGGTCATATAAATCTAAAATGGATATTGAGATCAGGTAATGATGGATGCTTGGGTTCATTGAAAATGAAAATACTTCCAGCCTATAAATCTTACTTGAAAAGAAAAATGACCAAATGGTATTTTGTGAAAAGAAAAATGAGCCAAATAATAGTTGGAACTTATTCATTTTGATTTGTGTGGGCCTATGACTATCTAAGCAAGATGTGATTTTGAGTATTTTATCATATTTATTAATGATTACTTAGGGTATGAGTATATTTATCTGATACATCATAAGTTAGAAACCTTTGAAAAATTCAAAGGGCGTGGTAAAAATGAAGAAATACCTCAATAAATGTCTCAAGATACTATGATCTAATAATGGTGGCTAATACCTTTTGAAAGAGTTTCTGGGCTACTTATTGAAACATAGGATTATATCATAGTTGTCTACACATGATATTTAACAATAGAATGGTGTAGTGAAAAGAAGGAATAAGACTCTCATATACATGGTAAGATCAATTGTGAGTAATTCAAGCATTCGTTAATCCTTCTATGGACATACATTAGGAATAGTTGCTTATATTTTTAACTTGATACCATCTAAGTTAGTGCTTTCCATTCTAACTAAATTATGGATAGGATGAAAACCTAGTCTGAAATAGAATCATCTTTAAGGTTTCCCAACATATGTAGAGAAAAGGAGAGTAGATAAATTAGAACCAAGAATAGAAGTTTGTTTCTTTGTGGGATATCCTAAAAGAACAAAGAGTAGCTTTTTATGTTGCCCAAATGATAAGAAGATCATTGTTAGTACTAATGCTTGGTTTTTAGAAAAGGATTATATAATAAACCACATGCACAAAAGTAGAATTATTCTAGATAAATTTAAAAGAGATAGTTGGTACAAACTTCTTCAATACTAGTAGAACAAGAAGTGCTATCACAAAATAATGTTCCAAACATCTCATGACCTTATAGTGATAAAAGGATTTTTAAACAAAGTATTAATGTCGAGACTTATGAACATGTCATTTACATGTTGATTGCACAAATGGAGTATACAGTTAAAAAGTGTTTCATTATAGTAGGAGGTTATTCATCAACCTATATAGTATATACTTTTGGGAGAGTCTTATGATAAAATCTCTGACAGGTAGATACTAATCCCAATAACTATGATTCAGCACTGAAATATAATGTTGTAGAACTTTGGCAGAAGGCTATGAAATTAGAGATGAAATTCATACACTTCAATCAACTTTAAGATCTTATGGAACTACCTAAATGAATAAAACCCATCTAATGCAACTGGATCTATTATAAAGAGAGAGAAACAAATGATAACATTGAGTCTTATATGGCTAGGCTTGTTGCAAAAGATTTTACTCAGAAAGAGTGAATTGGTTAAAGGAAACCTTTTCCCTAGTAAGTATGCTATAATCTATTTAGATTCTATTATTCGTTACAGCTCATTATAATTATGAGATTTAGAAAATGATCATAAAAATTATATTTTTGAATGGAAATCTTAAAGACTATATCTATATGATAAACTTGATGGTTTCATAAAAAATAATCAAGAGCACACGTCATGTAAACTAAAGAGTCCATTTATGGACTCAAACAAGTATCTAGATCTTGGAATACTCATTTTGATCAAGTCATTATGTTTATGGCTTTTATTAGTATCCATATAAGTATTTCATATACAAAAATTGTAGTGTAAGCATGGAGGTATTTTTGTATTGTTTTAGATAACATCTTGCTAATTGGAAATGATGTGGGAGTGTTATCTTTGTTCAAGGTCTAATTGTTTAGTCAATTCGATATAAAAATATTAGGAGAAGCTAATCATAATATTGGGATTAAGATTTTATGAAATCATAAGCAAAGAATATTAACTTATCTCAAAATATTTATATCAATCAAATTTTGACCTATTTTAGTATGCTGGATTCTAAGAAAGTCTTTTCAGACGCAGAATCACTATATTAAAGAATTAGTGTCCCAAAACACTTGATAAGATAGATAAAATAAAGAGTGTTCCTTATGTGCCCATCATAGAAGACATAATGTATACAATGATTATAGGTATTGTCGGTAGATATCCATCTAACTCATGACAAGAATATTGGATAATAGTAAAACATATAATTAAGTACCAGAAAAGGATGAAAGACTACATGTTGGTATACTAAGTAGACAATCTTGTACCCTTAAGGTATATAAACTCAGATTTCTAATTAGATAGGAGATTTAAGAAAGTCCACCTTAGGTTATGTGTTTACCTTAGGAAGTGGAAACATAAGTTGGATAATATCAATCAATCTTGTATTGATGATTCTACCATGGATGCTAATTGTGTGCCAACCTTTGAGGAGTATCAAAAACTTTTTGATAGATTTTGGAGTCATCCCTTTGATGTAATTGCCTATTACACTCTACTATGATAAAAGTGGGGTGGTTACTAACTCAAATGAACATATAACCCATAACAAGGCAAAGCATTTTGAGCGCAAATTTTATTTTATAAATAAAAGATATCTTGTAAAGAGAAGATATAATGGTAACCAAAATAGCATCGGTGGACAACCTAACATATCCTTTTATGAAAAGCCTACATGCTAAAACCTTTGAAAGGCATGTGGAAAGAATAGGAGTAAGATGTGTAACATCATGACTTTAAGTCTAAGTGAAAGATTGTTATAACTATATTTATATTGAAAGACATTTAATTGTTTTGAATCTTTGTTGGATGCATTATGTTATTTTAATTATGATTGAATTTGCAATATGTTGATTTTGCATTGAAATAAAATTTGCATGTCTTATTTATTCTATATAATAGATGATTTAGTGTGTAGAGTTTGACTTATGCATAAAAGATCAAATTATAAGCTTGCAAGACATAAGACTATTATTCACAATTTAAATGAGGTTGGACACACTATTAGTAAGATTGTAGGATAAAATTTGAGTGGGTCTATCTTGACTATAGGGAATGATTAAATCCCAATATATTGTACTAGTACACTTCTATGTATTTAATGGGACAACCATGGTATGATTATTTTATACTAACATGTAAAATAAGATACATCACGTTGTTATTGTAAATGTTATTGCTCTTAATCTTTAAATAATTAATATGCATACAAACCTGTTAATAAATATTTTGATTCATAAAGGTGAGATATATAAATAAATTTATATACCCTACGAGTTGAATAACTTTATCATTTATATGATGAATATTAATTTTTGATAAAATTCGTGTCATATTAGAAAGATTGATGCTATCCGCTTGAAGATGCTTTTAAGATTTAATAATGTTAAATTATGCAGATGGATTTATATCTGACATATCAAATAAATTAAGTATCAGGTCTCAAAGAAACAATAAGCAATTGAATAAATCAAATTGTCGATAATTTGGTTTAATCGATGAATATATATAATCTTAATATGAAAATTTTAATAAGCATTAAATAACAATAAACTCAAATCATTTTGAATAAGTGAGAGAGTATAATTACAATTCTATAGTGGAATGATTTATAATCAATATAAATAGTACAACAAAATTTATATTAGAAGCTCGATAACTTATTTAAGCCTTGGACCCTTCCATAGCCTAATCAAGTGCCATTAAAGATAGTTTATTATTAAATATCTTATTTATTTGTTAAGAATATATATATATATATATATATATATAATCAAATTAATCGGTTTGATTAAATCTCATTAATTGATTTTATTAAAATCATATTATTTCATTTAAATTAAAAGCAAATTACTTATTTGATTATATATATATATATTAAATCAAATCTTTAAAAGTTAAAAACATCACATTGACTTTTAAAGGTCAATTTGATAGGAAATGCTTTTTTTTTGTTTCGAGTTTAAAATGGAAACATATAAAGATGCCCATGATTCATCATTTTTCCTTCCTCATGAAGGACTCGAAGAGGATATATGAGAAACGACTCTGCTTATAGCTGGAAACTAAAACCACCCTTTAAGGTATATTTTATTTCGCAAACAATAATTTGATTTTATCCTAAAAACTCAAATTTTACACTCGACATCAAGAAGAGGAATTCTACCCCCAACAGCAAAGAACACAGTCAAACCCAATAAGTATTTTATTTTAAAAATATCATACTAAATTAACAGGGTGTTATATTTCTGCCTTCAGTTGATTAATATTAAAAATCCTATTATATAATGTGTTATGTCACATACAGCATACCTACTTTTTATATGGAATTTTCATAATTTTATTGATTATAACAATATTATATATGAATAATATATACCAAGATTTTTTCCATAATTTTTTTTAAGCCTTTTACAACTAAAATAAAGAGGTAGATGCTTAAATCAATCATTAATGTAATTCCATTGAGATGAAAAAATTATGTGACATTTCACTTATGAAGTTTACTTATTACAAGACTTATCTGTAATGATAATGATTAATAAAAGATATTTCCTTTTATCAAAATATTTATCAAATTATTATCAAAAAATTGTTTCTCATGTACTTAATTAGTAAAGATTATGTACTTAATTGTGCCTTATGTCTAACTTTTATATAATAATAATAAAATTACAGTAAATTTTCATATTTTATCTTGGATTCCAAGGTGGCTATTTTTGAAAATAACCAAAACAAAATTATTTTTTTAAGGTTTTCACATATTTTGAGATGAGAATCTTGGACTTAAGTATGGTATTATTTTCAATTGAATTGAAGTTCATCATCTCAACATCAATAATATCATGGTAGTTCTATTGACAAGGAAGAATGCTTTTACCCTTTGATTCATAAGTTTGATTCCTAGCGATGCCAAATGCACACTAAGGGTAGCATTTGTTTTATCATGCATTGGGATGATTGTATTACCTGCTCTAATACATGGAGCACCAAGACTAATATATGGACCGAGTAATAAAATCAACTAGATTTAAGGGAGTGATAAAAAACCCACCTCCAAAACCTTCTTATTAGAATAGAAAAAAAAATAACTCGACTACCAAGCTAGAAAATTATCGAGAAGAAACTATATTTTGTGGAATCTCATGTGATGTTTATATTCACTTATCTGTTTATCAACTTAATTCTTGATTAGTATTACACTTTATTTTGAAAAATTTAAGTTTTTCATTAGTATAATTCAGTTAAATAATAATTTAATACAACACACACAAATTTGTAAATTATATATTTTTGTATGTATGCATGTGAATGAATGAGTTTGTGTGTCTACTTACAAAGCTTTTTTGTTTGTGATAATAATTTCTCATATGTTTTATTTAATATATTTATATTCAAATAACATTTCAAATCATATGATTTAAAATTCAGAAAAATATTTGTTAAATCTCACATATTAGTTTAGATAACACATACAAGCTCTACAATTATGATTTTTTCATTAGTGAAAATTCAAATATCAATATATCCAAATTGAGGACAATGTGCTTCACCATGTATACATGTGGATGTGAAATGAGAGTGAATATCAAGTTATATGTGATATTTATTGAGGTGCATGTAAGACAAGATTATTTGAAATTCACAAATAATATTTGTCTTATTTTTCTAACATTTCAAGATTGAAATTTAAATTCAAAAAGAAAATTTATTTTAATTTTGATGGCATTATCTTGTATTCAAATAATTTTGTTGTGATTGGTAGGGGTGGGCAAAAAAACCGATCAAACCGATACTCGAACCGAAACCGATAAGTCCGAACCGAAAAATTAGGTTAACCAAACCTATGGTTTAGGTTTAAGTTTTTTTTTTAATTTTTTTCGGTTTAGGGTTCGGATTCGGGTTTTATCCAAAAAAAACCGTGGACACCGGTTAACCGAACCGAACCTTAGACATATACTTGTTTTAATATTTTACATTCAGTCATAAGTTATAACCCAAACCCAAACAAACCCATTGGTAGCCCTAATACTCTCTCATTTTCTAACATCTCCATCTTCTCTCTCGTGCAAAGAACGACTCCTCTTCTCAGCCTCCTGCGTGCCCTCCTCTAAGTAGACAACAACTTTGTTGTTGGACAACAAATCTGCCTGAGAAAGAAGGACGGCTTGACGACGGCTGGTAAAGATTGATCGGTTTTTAAGTAAACTGCTATTTTTCTATTGTTATTTGCTGCTACAATTTTCAGTAGTTTTTTAGGCTTTAAACTGCTATTTTCTATATTTTTATCACTGCATTTTGTACTTCCATTTACTGCATGTTGCTGTTTCTGCAATTTATGGTTAAAAAACTTAATATTATAAGACATAGCAATGCATTTTTTTTTAGTAAAATTGATGATTTAGTGTGCTTTATATTTATTTTTTTATGGTTAAAAAACTTAAAAATAATGAAAATATGTAAAACGGTTAAAAACCGAAAACCGAAAAACCAAACCGTATTTTAATGGTTAATCGATTTAACGGTTAACCGGTTTAACGGTTTAGGTTTGCAATATTAAAAACCGTTTAGTAATGGACTAGTTTCCTATTAGGGGTCATGGACCGGTTAACCGGTCCATGCCCACCCCTAGTGATTGGAAATAATATTGTTTCTATCAATAAATATAAACTAAAATTGCTTTCACGGATTGTGCCTGGGGGTTTTAATGAGCCAAAACAAGATCGAGCAAGAGTAGGATTAACTCGGCTAAAAAGTGCAAGAGTTGGAGCTCGACTAAAGCTCATAACTCTCCAAGCTAGGCTAAAGCTTGAAACTCTTCGAGATAGGCTAAAGCTTGAAACTCTTTGAGCTAGGCTAAAGCTTGAAACTCTTCTAGCTTGAAGAGTTGGGCTCGACTAAAGCTCAAGATAACCAAATACAAGCTTGGTTTGAGACTTAGATCGAGAACAATTCATCTTTGATGTCGGCTCGAATCAATTTTGAATTCATATTTATATTCAAACTAATATGTTCTAATATTTTTTTCCTACTTATTTGTAGCCTTTAAGAGAAAGAAAAATGAACTTAAAACTTAAAAACAAAAAATGTTAAATACAAACTATAAAATACACCAATTTTAAGTAAAGTTACATCATACACATTTCATAAGTCCCAACTTTTGGGTTTGCCTGAGTTTTGGGGCAGACTAGTTTTTTATTTGATATAAGTTTGGTTTAGTTTTAATTTAAAATGCATATTTTTAATATTAATTTCATATATTGAGAATCATTGGGATGCTTTTCATAAAATGTGTGTGTGAAAATAACATTAAATGAAATTTAAATGTTAATGTTTTTTTTCAACAATATATATTGTTTTTTTTTTAACATATGAAAAAAAGGTCGGGTGGATGGGAAGCAAAATATCTATGAAAAAAAAAGGAGAGCTAAATTCTTCTTTCCGTGTTGTGCTATCTTAAAACAAAATAGGAAAAACTCCCATTTTTGTTTTTTGCTTTGTCTTTTGTAAGGGTTATAGAAGTTTTTTAAAATTCTTTTTGTAACAAACTATGGAGGAGATGAGGGCAGTTTATGATATTCTTTTATACCCAAAGAGCTTGCAGAGGATGTGTAGTGTTCATGCGGGTATTCGTGTAGTTGTTCATGTAGAAGACACAACTCATAGGTGCTTTAAAAATTTAATGAAATTAAGGAGGAGAACCAAATCCAAAAAATAATTCTTCAAAGATTTAACTCAATTGGGCGTTTTTATTACATTTTACATTTCATTCTTCAATTTGTGGTTATTTTTTGGATATTAGAGTTTGATTTTAAATGAGTGTTTTAATTTTCAATAAGTATTTTGTCACCTCGGGGCATAATAATTATTTGTGGTTATGGTTGTGAAATATATGATTTGATTATATATATATATGTGTGTGTGTGTGTGTGTGTGCATGCATGCATGTGTGTGTATTTGAAAATAATGTATATTCAAACATAATACATATATATATCTCGAACATAATATATTTGCAAAACCCTAGAAAAAAATCTTTTAGGTACTCAATGTTTTTTGTTATGCATTAAAGGGGTAAAAGAAAAATCACAAATAAATTAATTAACCTTTGTTGGAACGAGAAATTTTTTTGAAATTATTCTTAGTTTTTGCGTTCCATCTCGAGTCAATCTCAGTACAAACTCGCAACAAACATAAAATAATACAATACAAACATG
The DNA here is from genome assembly GCA_029783825.1 of Sapria himalayana. Taxonomy (NCBI): domain Eukaryota; kingdom Viridiplantae; phylum Streptophyta; class Magnoliopsida; order Malpighiales; family Rafflesiaceae; genus Sapria; species Sapria himalayana. The sequence goes on from JAREIK010000438.1 coordinate 9,038,674, forward strand.
TACCACTAAAATGTAAAAAAATGATTGCCCAATCTAGCCATCATGTTGTTTTGGACATTACATGAATTTGGTACATGGGCCATGTTGTGTCGATGTCATCGTGAGAAGTTGTCTTGACATGGCATGATGTCCTGCTTCCTTAGTTGGGCATGTTAGGTTGGGCTAACAATGAACCATTAATGGTGGGCAAACAACTAGTGTAGTGCCCAGTGGGAAGTGGGGAGGGTAGTGGCCTCTACATTGCCACTAGTGACAAGTTAGCCTATAATGACCATGCTAACCAGTTACAGCATAGTAGCCAACCAGTTCAACTCTAATCCAATAGCCATGGTAATTGTGCTGCACTATAACACTAAGATCCAATGTGATAAATAAATGAAGTTAATAAATTCGAAGTAGATCAATTTCAAAGATATCCCAGCTAAATTTGATTTTCTAGAGATCTAATATATTATATTTTTGATGTGTTGATTAGTTTGTCTTTCAATGCAGATCAATATTCACACACACACACACACACACACACAAATATAAAATATACATACTATTACTTTTTTAATGTCCCAATTATTTTTATTTTTAATTATATTAAAGTGTATCCACATTATTAAAGTTCATTTTATATATATGTTTTTGGGCATAAGAGTTGAGACTAAGAAAAAATTTAGTTTTAATCTTGGAAATTTTAGTCAAATTATAGTTATATTTATTTTGTGTCAAGATATTATTAATTTTTATAATATTTACTATTTGTTTTTTTTTAAAGCATAGAGAAGGGAGTAGGAAAAGAAAAATAATATTTTAAATTTTTTATTTGTTATTGTTTATTTATTTATTAATCTAAAAATAATAAAATAAAATAAAATAAATTCAACATTATGTATATCTTAACTTCATGCGTGCAACATATTTTTTTACCTATATCGTATATCCTTGTGCCTAAAAGTTCCAGCTCATCACCAGAATAACTCAAGTGTTCTTCCAAATTAAAATAAAAAATATAAGTAATAAATGAAAACACAAACATGATACTATATTAATATTAGAATTAGGAGATGAGAAGAGAGAAAATTATAAATAAATTATGAATATAAAATATATTAATATACTATCTATATAAATATATATCAAAAAAATATAGTTTTATTTTTTAGACATAAATCTGATAACTATCAAATTTTTGCCATTAAACAAAATTTTTAATAAGTATTTTTTTTTTTAATTAAGACTGTTAAGACAATGACACGCATTGTCATGTCATTGTCTTGTTAACAAAGGTTAAATGAAAATCAACCATTTAAAAGAGGCCCCTATGACACGTCTCGGCATGTCGTGAGTCATGCAATGGGCCATCATGAGTCATGCAATGGGCCGTCATGAGTCATGCAATGTGCCATCATGAGTATGGTCTAAACACACTTTTGGATTATGTTATGTCAAGTCTGACACAACCAAATCAGGCTATGTAGTGGGTCATATATAGGTCATTCTAGCCCACTTATAAATGTTCATGAGATAGGTCTTTGAGCCTATTCACGAGGACATGTCTTTGAGCCTCTTCACCAGACAAGTCTTTGAGCATGTTCACGAAATAACTTTTTGAGTTTAGAGATGTCAAATGAATTGTCATATTGATAGAATCCTTTTTTTTTTTTTGACATGTTTAGGATATCATGTCATGTCTGGCATGATAAAGTGTTTATCACAATATGTGATGCGCCGGCACGGTTCAATAAAGGAGTAATCTAGCATAATTCATTAGCATAATTTTTGGGTGGGTCGTGCCAAGATGATTCAAGTTTGACCGGGCTAACTTGGGTCAAGCCAGGCTGGGCATAGGCTTAGTTATGATGGTAAGTGGCACTTTTAAGTATGATTTTAAATACTATGTTTGTGGATTCTAGTCTCTAGATAATGTGTCAAAGAAATCTGTCTTGTCCGGCATGGAACAGTTTGACACGGCTCGGCACGGCACGACATGGCATGACACGGCTCAGAACGGCACGGCTCGGCACGGCTCGGCACGGCTCGGCACGGCTCGGCACGGCTCGGCATGGGTCGGAACTGCTAAACCATGCCATCCCATGGGTAGGGCCCAGCTACCAATCTTTGTTGGATAGACAGCTCTTTGATCCTGTTCACGAGACATTTAATGATTAGTAGATTTATTGTGCCGGATTTCTCTGAAATCCTGATTCCTGAGCAACTTTAGGCAGACAATTTTCGCCATGGACAAGGCGGATTCCGACCGTTCAGACCATGCGGAGACTTTTGTGCCATACACACTAGGCCAAACCCTAAGTGGCCACAAAAATGCAGTCTCATCCGTGAAATTTTCATCCGATGGCCGTCTTCTCGTGTCTGCATCAGCTGATAGCACTCTTAGAACATACTCGCTCTCCCCTTCAAATCCACCGACGGCCCCAGCTACGCCGCTGCATGAGTTCCACGGGCACCAGCAAGGAGTCTCAGATGTTGCCTTCTCGACTGATTCTCACTTTCTTGCATCTGTTTCCGATGACTGTACTGTACGCTTCTGGGACGTCACGACAGGCTCCTTGATAAACACACTGCATGGCCACAGTGAGTACACCTTCTGCGTCACATTCAATCCGCAGTCCAGCATGGTGGTTTCAGGTTCATTTGATGAGTCTGTTAGAGTTTGGGATGTCAGGAGCGGTAAGTGCCTCAAGGTTCTACCTGCCCATTCGGAAGCTGTTACTGCGGTGGATTTCAATACAGACGGCTCTTTGATTGTTACAAGTAGTTTTGACGGACTGTGTCGGATTTGGGACACGGGCACTGGGCATTGTATAAAGACTTTAATCCGTGACGAGACTGTACCTGTGTCATTTGTGAAGTTCTCGCCTAATGGAAAGTTCATCCTTGTTGGGACTCTAGATAATGCCCTGGTGAGTTTTTCTCTTTTTTTTCCTGAATGTTTGTTGGGATGTTTCAGGGGTGGCGGTTAATAATTCCATTGGGATATATATTATCTAGATTTTTGCCAGTGCCTAATTTTTTGGGGTCAGTAAAAATTCAGACACGAAAATGTAAACATAAGTAGGGATGTTCTTTTCTGTTGCATACATGATGACTTCTCTGCTCTAATGATAAGCAGTACAGCAGCTGGTTCAGTTCCTTTTCTGGCTTTAGAAATGTAGTGGTTGCCTGATAGGGCATCAACTTAGAAGTTCCAGAATGTGTGGCTTAATGGGCATACCTTTTTTCCATGTGATGCGTTACATCACGTCCTTCTGTTGTAGATGTGTGTCAGCTAAATACCCTCTATATGTCTATCATTGACTCATTTCAAAATACCTTTGGTTATTCTGCATTTTTGATGCTTTATATGAAGCCTTGCATATAGTGGAAAATAAGAAAGAGTGTGACATTCTCACATGTGTTGCATGACATTGCCACTTGGGGTGCAGTGAAAAATGCACAAGAGTTGCGATACATTTTGGATGTCGTTGGCTCAATAAGATTGCCTAAGAAAGTGGATGAGAGAGTTCATAAGGTATTCTTTAGTTGGCAAGAGATTCTGGGATTTTTGGGTATTAAATAGAAAATTCAATAGAGTTAACAAATATTTTTAACTATGATAAGATTCAACATCACAATCCTACTAGAGACCAAATTAACAAGCTATAAAAAAGTAATGAAATAAGCATCATTATATACAAGCTTTGGTGCATAGGCATTAATCAAAAAAGCAATAAAATATGAATCATAGCAAATAATAAGTTCAAAAATGGGGTGGTATAAGTTAAATGAATTTAAAATCATAGCAAATAACATTTCTATATAGTTGTTTCTTGATGAATATAAAATCATCCTTGTCAATGTTATGTTTCACAAATAGAATTGTGAGATAATATGAAGTAGAAGTTTCAAGAGAATTTATAATAATTTAGATAATTCATATCCCTAGTTGAAATAATCTTTATTTGAGTTAATTAATTGATGTGATTCTTTGGATTAAATTAATGTTGTTTTTGAATAGTATATAATGACTATGATTTTGGAAATTGAAATGAAAAAGAGATTATTCTAGAGTTATTGTAATATATGATATGATATATAGATTTATTAATGAAAGTTATAACTATTACAAGTTAATTATGAGAATGTAACAACTCAACACAAACTTGTACTATTTTTTGCTTTATGATAAAGAGGGGATAACCATGCACTACTAAGACAATAATGTCTTGGAATTTGTTAGTGAAAATTCAAACAATTGAAAATTGTTTCTTGGCAAGAAGTTTTGATTGAAATACAAGTGATATACAAGTTTAAATGAAAACAAAGTTTGGAAGACCATAAATTATGGATATTTTTCTTTTTAAATTGTGAAGAACAAACAGTTCTATTATGTTTCTAGTAAATAAATTTAGTGATGATATAAGGTTCAAAAAGCAATAGATTGAGTAACATGCATGAACTTTTCTCACAATTATGTGTCATTATTTTTTTTTATTAAAGGAGTTTTGAAGACTTATTTTTGTTTTTATTTTTTGGTGATGGTGTTATTATTGTTAATAATAATGAGATAGGAACACCTTAGGATAGTTTATTCTAACTTAGTTTTAAATTAAGAAGTTTTATAAATATATATTTTTATTGAATTTATGCTACAAGTTTTTAAAATGAATGATTCTATTTTAGTGAATATAGTTTTGGAAATAGAAATGAAAAGGATACTATTTTAGAGTTGTGATATAAAATATGATATTTATAAATACTCATTCCAACCAAAGAAGTAGATATAATTGTAATAAATAGATTTATTTACGAATCAAGTAGCAATTAAAAATTGTTGTCATGTGGGGTTAGAATATCACCATGACATGTGGTTAGATAAAAAAGGGTTGTACAAGCTAGCATGACATGTTTGACATTGCTTATTGTTTATATAGTTATAAATTTTAAAATTTATGTAAATTTATAACAAGATAAAAATAAATTATGATATAAATACTTGAATGGTTTGATATATATTGAGTATAATTAAATATTAAAAGAAAATATAATTAGTACCACACAATTAATATTCTTTCTTTGATATATGTTGACTTCAATGGGCAACTTCATAATGAACGTGTAGATTCACTTGGAGTGAGGAAGATAATTTTTTTTTGCAATTTCTTGTAACTAGTACAACACAATCAATAAAGAACATGCCTTTCCTAGAATCATAAAATCTAATTGTTACTCATATATACATATTTTGCTTACCTAATATATTACTCGTCTATGAGAAGCTATAAGAGAAATTATTTGAATATTATCATTTTGACTATTGGTGTTGATGATTTACTTAGATGGACATTGCTGAAAGCTTGGTTCTCTTAAGGAGATGTGAAGAACAATCGAGAGAGAATGCCCATGAAACTAAATGAAAACTTTAATCCTTCAAGATCTTACAGATGTAATATGTTATATCACATATTGATTAGAAATTTAAAAAGTAATAAATAAAATACAAAAAATGGAAATGAAAATAAAAAAACAAAAATGTGAGTTGGCATGCACCCACATGTGTGCAAGTTCAAAAAAAATATATTTAAATAAATATTTAAAAAATATTATATTAATTTGCAACATTCTTTCCTTTAATATAAAATTTTTCAAGTCTTAGTAGTTTTTGAAAATAGACATGTTTTTTTTTTGGTAGTATTAAAGTAAATATACTTACAACTTGTTCATTTGTGTTGTAATAGGTTAAGAAAATCTCTATCTGTTTTATTGTTTTCCTAATAAATGATATTTCAAGTCTATGTTATAACACAATTTTTAGTAATAATTATTATTGAGTTTTTGAAAATAGACATGTTTTTTTTGGTAGTATTTTAGTAAATATACTCGTAACTTGTTCAATTATGTTGTAATAAGTTATGCAAATATCTATCTGTTTTATTGTTTTCTTAATGGTATTTTAGGTATGTGTTTTAAGCTCTATTGTGAAGAACAAAATTTTTAGCAATAACTATTATGGATTTATTATCATAACAAGTCATTGTAATTTTATGGTCTTCTTTATTTAATATCATTTAATATTTTTCTTATTTAATAATTTGAGTAGTGTAGAGGTGTCGAATAGATCATGTCATATCTGCACAACTCATTATAGTGTTATATGATTGTGTTATCATACTATGTCAGGCATGACACTATTGTCCTGCATAGTGTAGGGCCATGTTGTTGGGTTTGAATTGGGTCGTGCTAATTTGATTTGGTTCAGGCCAACATGAATTGTTTTTTTGGCTTATTGTGAGGGTTGGGCAGTTGGGTTTTATTCTTAAATTTCAATATAAGTATTTATTCAAAATCATGATAGCCTAATTGTGACTTCAAATTATGTATTGATATTTTATTTGTCTTAAATAAAAATTAAATATGTTATTTAATTTCAATAAGTTTTAATGAAATAAATGCATAATATAAATAATACATAAATTAATAAAAAAAAATATTAAAACTTAAAATAATAAAAATTATAATTTATATATCTAATACATCAATAATTTATAAATTATAATGAAATAAAAAAATAATAAAAATAAATTAGCACTTGCATTGTAGTATAATTTTAGTTTCACATGAATCAAGAATTATTAATAATTAATAAATATTTCTAGGACAGAATTATCGATAGAGACGTAGAATTTTATCATTATGAATGTGTTAGAAGATATTGCTAGTATCTTTAATATCATTGATTTCCAAGTCTCATGAATTATTATTTGTCATTATGTATTATGTCTTGTCTTGAAAATCTAATCTCAAAATATTTTTAATCATTCATGTATGTAAATGTTTATATGATTTTTTGTTATAATCTTGATCTCATTTAAAATTATATGTGATGTCTTAAAAAAAGTAAATTTTAATACTATGTTAAATATTGGATGAATCAATAAATTTTGTGTCATCTTAGATAGCATGAAATAAGTGAATTTATATGATTTTTATTATAGTAAAATATTAAAATTCTTATTATCATTATATGATAGGGTAAAATATTATTTGATATTTAAATGTTGAGATAATTCATTTATATTCAATGGATCATCTCATTATCTGCTTCTGCTAATTAAATGAAAAGAAATTATTAATTTTTTAATGGTATTAGAGGTATCAATTGAGTTGTACTGTGTTAGCATAACTCATTTTTGTTAGACACAGATGTGTCTTGCCAAGCATGACATGTATCATGGGGACATAGAAATTATCTAATTGGCCCAATATTACACGAGAATCATTTGACCGGCTCAGCATGGCACAAAAATCATTTGATCGGCCCAACATAATATAGTGGCACGATCAAGTGCATGGTCATACCAGACCTTCCTTGTATAATTTTGTGCGTGAAAATATAACGGGTGGATGACTTACATGGCTAGCTAATTGCAATTGGCCACGTAAGTAAGATTTGATTTTTGTAGTTTGATTTTTTTAAAATTATAACTTCCCTTATTGGGCGATCACTCAATGAGATTTGACTTATTATCCTTAGCTGGTCCCTGGTCTTCGGGTGGCTGTGCTAGTGGATTGTGCCTTCAGGCTATGCACATAGATCATGCCTAGCCCGACATGAGGTACTTGTGCTGGCCTAGCATGACATGAACTGTGCCATTGGGTGGCATAGCCCGAGGTCAGGCACGGTTTTGGACGGTGCTGTGCTGAGTTATGCATGGATGAACTAGGCCATGTTGTGGGACATGCTCAGACTGCTCGGCCTGGTTGATATCTTTTTATGGTGCATATGTTAATATTTGTAGTATGACCATAAGTATCATATGGATGAACTATACATGGTTGATATCATTCATGCAGGTCTACTTCATGCATATAGATATGTATGTTAATTGTTAAAATATTTTTTTAATTTTTTTTATTTTAATCTTAGGATTCATACATACAATCAAATAATATATATTTGGAATAAAAGATTAGTATCTTAAATACTTGATTTTTATCTCAATACTCATGATACTAAATACATGATACCTTTTATATTTGCTAAACATATTATAAATATTGTATATGCATCTAAGTATAATGAAAGTGGTGGTATATAAACAAACACAAGTGCATTGTGGTACAGAAAACATTTAGGTATTTAATAAATAAAATTTTTATATTTCAGTTTGAATCATTAATAATAAGCTTATTATTTTGATTATTAATATAGTTGAATATTACGTGTTGGTAGTAAATATAATACTTTAATATAAGATAGATCTAATTCTAATGATTTCTCATATTTGTTTGAACTTTTTTTATTCTCATAGACAAATATAAGTTGCTAAACTTTTATTGTATGCTAGGTATTTTAAAGTATATTATTGAATTTCTTATTTTTTTAAGTGAAACAAATAATTTTTATTTTTTCATGTATTATGAGATTAATCACGTGACACATGTATGAAATATTTAATATAATAGTTTTTTTAATAGTTTAAATAAACATACTAATAGTTACACTTTTATTAAAAGTATTAAAAGTGATATTAAATATTTTATTTTAAATTTTATATTTTCTAAAGATTTATATCATACACTCTTATATATCAGAATTTTTAAAAGGATGAAAAATTTTAGAAAAATTTAAAATTTTTTTATTAATTTTCATTTAGACTATATGTAGTGGATGGTGAGATATGCAAATACCATATTGTCATGATTATTTTATATATTGATGTCACGAATACTATTTTACTAAATTTTTTAATTGTATTAATTATTATTTATTTTGTTAGCTTATAATATTTTTATTATGTTATTTTTATATGTGGACTCTAATTCTAGGATAAACAGGTTGTAATACTTACTATTTCATGAACCTTCAAAGATTTAATCGGGAGTCTCATAATTATAATTAATTTGCTCATGCATTCTCTACAAAAATCATTGTGATATATAAAGAGTGTCAATAAAGTTGAATTAAATTCAATTTTAAAAACTTGGCCGGGTCAGGTTGGCAGGCCCGGTTTTAGGCTGACCAATCGGGCTATCATGCCGTGTCTGGCTCGACACGATTCTGTGAATGTCATGAAATTTGTTGGGTTTGACCGGGTTTGGCCTGATTTAGGTAGGCCAAAAATTCTAAATTTTTTAAAAAATTAGAGTTTTGGTGGCGCGTCGTTGTGCCTCGTCGTGCGTCTTCAATTTTTTGGGGCTAGGCGAGCTTTGCCCGTTGGGCATCAGCTCATCGTGACCACGCTCAATGCGTGGTCACACGTGTTGTGCCCTCATGCCAGGAACTCATGTCGTGCTACGCACGACATGATGGGTCGATTCCTCGGCAAGGCATGATACGACTTGTGTCGAGAGTGCGCCCGGCATGGGCCTGGGCATGACATGCTACCTGCCATGCCGGGCTCTGGTTGGGCCCGACCTGTTTGACACCTCTAGGTGTATTGATCAGTATATCTTTTAATGTACCCAATTCTATATACATTGTTATATGTATTTATATTTTTTATAATGTATATATTATGTTTATTTTTTATTGATATTTATAGAATTTTTAATTTTTATTATTTTATAGTGTATTCATATTCTTGATATTCATCTAGTTTTTTATTTTTTATGTGATATATGTGTTTGGTTTGAGTTTGATGGAGAAAACATAATTTTGGCATTGGATCATTTGATAAGTTTATTATTATTATCTATATCTATATCAATATCATATTTATTATCGTTAATTTTATTATGTGATATTTTTTTAATTATTTTTATTTTTTAAATAAATTATAAAAGTCAAAAAAAAATCATAAATAAATAAATAACAAAAAAATTAGTACTATACTTTAGATTGCTTTCTTATAATTTTTAATCTTGAGGTAAGTTATGGCGTTGCATATGTATATCCATGTCATCGTCTCTCCCATATTTGCAAGTGCAAATTATAAATAAAAAAAACTAATATATGTAAAATTTATATTTCAAAGGAGATACTAAAAAGAGAGAATCGAAAAAGACTGTGAGAGTCAAAGAGGAGAAAATTTAAAATAAAAATTTAATTTTTTTTTCTTTATTTATAGAGAGAATTCAAATTTATTAATTTTTTTATTTTATTTGATTATTTTAATTTAATATTGACTAGGAACAATGACAAGGATAACATATAAATTTAGAATATGTTATCTTGTATAAATTATTATTATTATATGTCAATCAATCCGATGTAAGTGATAAGAACAATGAAATTGTTATTATATGTTGTACCTGTTGGAATCAATTCGATAACATCTATAATATTACATATTTTTTTAACTATACGGGCTAACAGGGACAATGAGAAGTCATGCATGTCATTGTTCTTATCAGAGTTTATTGCGTGAAAACATATCGTGTGGGCTAAGGAAGGCGTGACTACCAAATTGTGCAGGCCACATAAGCAATATTCGACTTTTTTTTTTTTTTTAATAAAAATTTGCTCTATCAGGCAATTACCTGAAGGTGACTAGACTCGTGACCTGTGACCCAATTAGTTGGTCATGGGTCACTGGATTGATTGACTGTGCCATCGGATCAGGCATGTTGGTTGTGCCTTGTTCGATAAGAGGCACAGTTTGTACTAGCTCAACACAGCATGAGCCATGCCATAGGCCAACACCGTCTAGTACTAAGCATGGGTTTGAACCGTGCTGTGTTGGACCAGGCATAATTGAATCGTGTTGTATTGTGGGTTGTTCCCTAGCCTCCCATCATGGTTGACATTTCTACAGTGTTGACAAGTTAGGCATAAGTATATCTTAATTTAAGTAATGGATAAGACAATAATGACTTGTATCTTTGAAGCCCAAAATATGATTACACACCCACTAAAATCTATATATTTAGATGTGCTCTTACAAACTTCTGGACGCCTCAATAACTATCACAATGATCATATAGCTTAATATTTGTTTCTTTTGAAATAATTTAATCAAAGGTTCATGTTGTACTAAGATATTTCAGAATTCTTTAAACAATTCCAAGATGGAAGTGACTTTAAAAGTGCATAAAACAAGATTGATAAATCATAATATACACAATATCTGTTCTAGTAGTAATTTACACAAGGATGCCAATCAGATTTTTATATAGACTCTTATTCACTCATTAACTTTTAATTCTTGTTTTTGATTAATGATCAATCGAGTAGTGATTGATTTGTAGGTATCCATTATAAATTTTCTAGTACTATATGAATATATTTGAGTTGACTAATAAGTACTCTTCTATTATCTTGGAATATGTCAAGCCCAAAAAAATGGGACATGAAATATATCAGATATTTAATATTTTTTAATCATATTATTTATAAACAGATTAATAAATTATCAAATTATCCATATATAAGGCCATAATTAGTATTTTTGATATAATAGATATATGTTTATTTTGTATACCAAGCACGAGGTATTTGCTTTAGCCTATGTGAAGTTTTCTGAAGTTTGTCCGCCAGTTTCTTATTCTCTTTCTCTTACTATAAAATTAGGAGATTATTGGTGCTATATTTTCTTATGTAAATTATCATTTAGAAATGTAGATTTGACATTCAGTTGTTATAAAGCATATTCTCTCTGTTCAATTTGTGAAATTACTAGCATTATAGTGAGATAGTCTCAAGTTTAGTGATCGGAATGGAGGTTTTAGAGAAATATGATTTAGCTAGTTCTGAATATTTTTTAGCTATTAATCAAGCCTTACAAGTGGATTTGTTATTGTCCACAAATTGTTTAATCTTTAATATTCATTTGACTTTCATAATGTGTTTATACATATATTTTTTTAACTAAGTTTCAAGTTTTATTTCTTTTAATTATTTCTATTTTCTTTTTCATTGTACTTAGCTAATTATAGTGTTGTATAGTCTCTTCTAAATGTTGAGGCTCTATAATGGTGGGAAATGAAACATGAGAAAAATAGAGTTTTTTTGGAGAGAAGTTATCTTAAGAATTCAAAGTTATTGATGTTGGTACTTGTGAAACTATAGAATTAGGGGAAAATACCTCTTTTTCAATTTGGATTTGATCTGGATGTACAAATAGTGATGCATGTATTCGAATGTCATCTTTCTAGCTTGAATATTCATCAAATATATCATTTTTTCTTAGTTGAAACTTATTTTTTTCAAGTTTATGTAGTATGTATCGTTTAGATTGGAGATTATATTTCATTAAAATTTATTTTTAGCTTATTTTGTTCAGTTTCTTTCATTTTTTCTTGAATATTTGAGAGTAACATAAGTTCCTAAATAGTCTTAAGTGCTGAATAATAGTCTTCTTTCTATTGCAGACTTCAATGGGAGTGAAATTAGTTAAGGTTGAAGTGGATCTTATGTTTAGTAGATAAACAATATTTTTTAATTGTTGCTGTTACAACCTAAAAATATTTTAGAAAATTCTTTTATCATTATTGATTTGATCTTATTTACTATAATTTAATTATTTATCTTTACTATACCATTTTGTTGAAATGTATAGAGAGTTGTAAGTTGTATTTGAATTTCTTTTTCTTCATGATAAGAGATGATTTAATTTAAGAGTGATTTTTTTTTTAATCACTTTGAATATTTCTATCAACTTTCTCAAAAGTCTTTCAATTAGGCTCTAAAATTTTTTGAATATAGAATGTTTATGATTTATGTTGAAATAAGTAAAACACACTTTTTTTGCAATCATCTATAAAAAATTTAAAGTATTATTTGAAATAGTTAAAATTAATATTGGTCTATATATGATAGTGTGAATGAATTTAACATTATATGCGTATCTCCAAGCAATTCCTTTTTGAAATGATTGCCTAGATTTTGAACCTCCTATTAAATCTCAAAGTATCATTTATATTAGTAAAATTAAAATTTTTTTATTAATTAGGTTGAAAGTAGATTTGTATTATATTAAATATTATAAGATTTTCTGAATAATTAATCAAAAAAATACATGTTTGTAATCAATTTTGCTATGCTATTATGCTTAAAGTTATTGTGTTAAATTAAGGGGCTCAATGAATTTGAAGTTTATTTAATTTTAAAGATCTCATTGCTAAATTAGATTTGCATAAAATTTAATATAATATATGTTTTCCTGTATTGATTGATATTCTCTTAAGATAACAATGTTATCAGTACTTATATATATATATATATATATATATATATTGTGTTGAATTTTTCTTGATATCTCTAATATTTTATTTTTAATTATATTACAATGTGTCAAAATTATATTATCAGTACTTAATATCATTATTATTTATGTTTAGGTTGAATTCATTTTTATTAAATTTATTGTTTATCAATTTTTTATCTATAAGACTTGATTGGATGTAATCGAAGATGCATTGTAATTTTTAATTTTTTAATTTATTTTTTTAATCTAAAATTTACTAAATAAAATTATTTATTAAAACATAATAGTAATATGTACTCTAACTTTATATTTGCAATAAATACTTGATATATACCTTGTATTTTTGTATATGGAAATCATAACTCCTCACAAATCAATATTGCTACTCTGTCAAATTAAAATTCTAAATTATTTAAAAAATGATATGCATATGACATAATATGTATATAAGAGCAATGAGATGAGAGGAGATGATATAAATTTATAAATAACTATGAAAACAAAATATATTTATTAGGTATTTATAGTTTTTTTTATTAAAATATTTTTTTTTATTTTTTTTAATAATATTTAAGGTAGAAATATGATAGTCATCGGATTTATGTACTTTCCAAAGTTGAGATGTTTTGTAATTTCTTGAATTCTTGATAATCAACTCTCAAATATCTGATGATAACACTTTCTTGAAAATAAGGATAGTTTTTATTTTCATACTTTAGATGACACTTTTCTTACTCAAAATGTGGAATCGAGGCTGGGCTAAAAGCTGAATTGAAGGTATTTGAAAAAGATATCAACATGAGTTCTAGATCTGAGATTTTTGTATTGAAACGTTGAGATCAAGGTCATAATTTGCTATTCGGCTTTAATATACACTAGATCTGAGATTTTTGTAAAGAGAGTTTTTATTTTTTTCTATTAGATCCTGAAGTTCTATACTAATTTCTTAGAATTGCGCTCAATTTTAACTTAACTAAAAGATCAAGTATCACCTATGTGAAAAGCGATTTCGAGAACCTTGATAATGTTTAGAAGGAAGATGTATGTTAGAAGGAAGTGAAGAAGAGAAACACATCCAGGCTTCTGGATTGTAAGCTCTAATATCAGATATGGATGTTTTGCTCAGTTGAACATTGCCGAGATCTTAGCTCTTTGAAGGAGATGAGAAGAACAATTGAGAGAGAAGAGAGGAAATGCATGAAAGTAAATGAAAAGTCAAATCTTTTAAAATTTTATAGATGCAATATGTCATGTCGGATATTTATTACACATTGAAAACAAAGTAAATAAAATATTAAAAAAAAGGGAATGAGAAGGAAAAAAAAAGTAAAAACATGAAGTGTCTTGCATCCACATGTGTGCATACCCAAAAAATATGTTTAAACAAATATTTAAAAAATATTACAGTAATTTGCAATAATTGTAAAAAAAAAAAAAGCTCATTGTAAGTTTTATTTTCTTATTGGTTTGTATTTTCATCAAGTATGGTCTTCACAATGAAGACATACTTAACACTTAATTATTGATTTTTTTGTAAGATCTAGATATAAGTTTCTAAGTCTAGTTAATAATAATATTACAAATTCTATCTAATAAGACTTTCAATTTAAAATAATAAAGAATAATTGAAGTAAAAATATAAATATTAAAACTAATAAGAGAAAACCCTAAACTACAGTATATGTACTCCGATGAGAATAAAATTCTTATAGAAAATATGATGAATTGTAGAACACTTTGCAATTTTTTCCATTGAGCTATTGGAGTTCAAAGTTAGCTTTACTTGTTGGATCAACTAGCTACGATGACTCCTCTTTTGTTGTTGATGTTGATGTTGATATATCCTCTTAAGTATAAACATATTTTGGATTCTCTAATCTCTTAGTTTTCATTAGAAGTAACTAACTCGTATTCTTTTGCATGGTTATGCTCATTGATATAGTCACCAATCTTGGTAGTCATATTTAGTGAAATGACAAAGCATTTCATCAATTTTATTAAAAATTATATATTGGGAAACTATTAGACCAATCATGAATTTCTATGATGGTGATTGCATACCTAAATGAATGATTTTCAATAGTTATGTGATACAATGTCATTAATAATTAGAATTCTAGTTCCAATAGGGCATGACATTAATCTCATTATAAAAATTAAATCATAAACATCATTTAGATTTTAATATATAATAATGATTTGTTCTTGAAGAATGTATTATCAGCATAGAAAATAGTTCTTTTATTTATGGAGAATAGCATCGGCATTTATTTTTTATTAGTGTTGCTAAAAAAATATATTTTATAGGACAACCTATTATTTTATTCTTTTGGAAAAGAAATTTTAACAATGCATCTACTTCTAAAATCTAAAGATATATGAGGGTAAGTAGTGGAACACTTCTATTGAGCGAAGGATTTTAAGAAATTAACAATCCAAAAGAACAAAAAAAGATATATGTTTCATTAAATGATTTGCAGTCATCACACCACATCTTAAAAACATATTGAAACACTTGTGCATATACAAAGTATTCTTTTGATTTCAATAAGTTATCTATTTTTCTTTTTGGGCACCTCATTTTAGGATGATAGTCTACTATAGATATTTAGTGTGCTATCTCATGCTTAAGATGTGAGGAAAACTCATATGAATTGAACTCAAGAATGTTATTGCTTTTCATTATCTGAAATTCATATATATATTAAGGTATAATTAATTTATGAAAATTCTAAAAATCATTTTTCAATGTCAGTACATATATGCCCATTTAAATTGAATAAATTTTTTAATTAAATAACAAAATTGATCATGAATGGATATTGTTATAGGTTTAAACTTGATATGTTTTCTTAACTAAATACCAACTATAAGCTTTTCATATATCTATGCGAATAAATAAAAAATAATTTTTACTAATTCTCTCTTAATATGTTATGTATTTTAATTGGATATGTTTTCTTAACTTATGTTTTATAGTTGGTATTAGTGTATTTTGCATGATTATCATTAAAGGTATTAATTTGGCTAGTGAATAGTGATCAAGTTAGGAATGTAGAAGTAAGACATAAGTTCTAGCTAAACATATAATAGATTTCTTGAATAAAAAAATATGCAATCTAACAAATTTTTTCATTAGGAAAGGTATATTTGAAATCTCTTGATTCTGTAATAAAATATTAAAAAGAGAATTAACATGATTAATCAGTTGTTTGGTAATATAATCATAACTATAAAGGCCCAGTGAGGTGTTTATGGTTCATTGCATGTTTCATACAACTGGAACACATGTTTTGTAATTTGTTTAAAAGTAAATTCTTAGTTATAATTATAATTAGAAATATAAATAAGATACAACTGTATCATTAAAATTTTTTTTTCTCATGTCTCTAAATCTCAATATATTTAAAAATTTATGATTTTCTTATAAAACAAGTAATCATGTGTTGAAAAAAGTGATTATTATTTTATGTTTTGTAAGGATAAAATTTAAAAAGTTAATTTAAGTTTAAATCTTTTTTAAAATCTATTATTAAGGGTGAAGTCAAGTGAGAAGATCACAAATTGAATATAGAGAGATTCCCTAAGAAAACATAGCTTGCATACCAACTTAGATAACCCTAATTTAATATTTTGTATATTTTATAAAAATTATCAAGTAAAATATTTATAGGCATAAATACCATTTAGTTGGAGTATTTGAAAATATCTTAAGTCCACATCATATATCAGCGAAGATATTAATTATTTAATTTCAAAAAAAAATAGAAAAATGTAAAATATGTATTAAGAGAGAATAATTAACGTGAATATGAATGTATTTGATACCTTGATGGATTTCTTATAAATGCAATTGAAATGAGCGTGACTGAAACATCAAGTAGATTTAGTAGTCGGGGAAAGGGTAGTGGTGTGATATCACTTTCAAAGAGAGTTAAATAAAAGTGTATATTGAGTTAATTTGGTACTCATGGTCTAGAAGTGAAGGTTTGTGATTGAATCTTAGTGAATTTGTTAGTAAATTTATTCATGGAAATGGATTTATGTATGTGTGCTCTATTTTTGTTATTTTGTTAATATATAATATAAATAAATTTATATAGGGTTGATATTGGAGAATAAACACCACTTCTATGTTAGATTTTTGTGCTGCACATTGTCTTGACATTATTAGAATATATTAGAAATACCAATTAAGAATACATTGAAGAAAGTTATTGTACCTAATGACTATTTATAATACTAGTTATTATTGTTCAACTTGATGAAATGCATTGTCGGGCAAATAGAGTTGTTTTGAATTGTGAAAATGCATTTTGTAATTGTTTTTATCATGTTTACTCATTTATATAAGTAAAATAATAATTTGAGAAATATCTTTATTAATACTAATTGTTCTAGGAGTAATTGAGCTTACGAGTTGAAGAGGAAAATAGTGTTGATGAGATACATGAACTTGACTAGGAGATGATGATAGAGAATTTCAATGATATTGAAGATGAATACAAAGAGATTTTCTAACTCTTTGATGAGAAGTGAGAGAGTGAACTTTAATGATAATTATAGATGCATAAAATGCACCCGATAGTTGATAAACAATAAGTATAGATGTATAATGAAACTCATGGAAGATTTGACAAAATAATTAAATGTAGAAATTTAAAATTGTGTAGTAATGTCCATTGAATTTTTTATTAGTTAGTTATCGAGATTTATAAGATCATATTATCAGATTAGTAATTTAATATTTATTTTATTTGAATCATTTTATTTTCTTATCAACTGATAAAATTATATATAATACTATTATTATTATTATTATTTTATGATTATGCTTATGTAATATAATTTAACTGATACATTTTTAAAATATTATGGATTCACGTTTAAAGATACAATAAATTTGATCGTCAACACCTTAATAATTTGATATATAGTAAGCATAACTGAGCATTGAAGAAGAGATACACTCAATGTGAATCTACCAATATTATTTTCATGATTGATTTTGATGATAACAATATGTGATTAATAATAAGAATTAATAATGCAAATTTAAATTCACATGGATATGTGACTGATGATTTGATCTTTGATGGCAATATACTTGGTCCTATGTCATTGTTGCACATGAGGCTGAGGATGTGTTGAATACTAACGCTCTTGAACGATCTAATAGCATACTTACAATAGAAGAGCTCATTTCTAGTTTTTGGATCTTGCTTATCATTTCTTTGGTGCACAATGACATCGATAAAGATACTTTTTCTGAAGATGGAATAACATTTTCAGATTGATGCCGATGATATGGAAAATGATTTAGTAAATTTACATAAGTAATATTTTTCATATTATTTATTTTTCTTTTTCATTGTGTTATGCTATCTTTGTTTGTAAAGTTGACTAATTTCTTAGATTGTTGCAAATCTCTTGATAGTCAACTACTTACAGATATTTTTCATGTAAATTTGTTACACAATACATATAAGATGTTGCATAATAGAGAAGTAATTTAACTGAGGTCTTCTTTGCTGTCTGAGAAGACATGTCCCATTAGTCAACTTTATATGCCTAATTAACATCCTCGCATTGAGAGTTTTTAGATGATTGATATTCTCATTTAACATCTTCATGATGAACATCTTCTTGGATCTAATTATTATCTTTATAAAAAATCTAGATACAAGTTTGTAAGTTCAATAATAATATGAAATTTATTAAGTATGATAATGTAGGAAATCTGAAACTATCAAGAGAATTACAAAATTTAAATACAAATTACTCATATGGGAATGTGAAAGAATCAGAGAAATACGATGAGTAGAATAGGTGTCTGGTGCATTTCTTAAAGCAATCAAGTCATATTTCTTTGAAGGATCAATAGGTGGTAATGAGTCTTTGATTGTATCATAGTTTTTTATAAATTCTTCTATTATAAATATATGTCTGATCTCATGCTTGCTATATCTTTTTGGGTAATATTAATGTTACACTCATATTTGGCAAGACTTGATAACATGATCTCGTCAATCTAATGTAGTTCAATATTTTGATAAATAAATTAATCAATTTCTCTAGAAATCAATCAAAGAAATCAATCAATATTTTGATAAATAAATTTATGAATTGTGCTAAATCAAAGAAATCAATCAAAAATTTTGAGAAATCAAATTAGGATTTTCGTATTCAAGTGAAAATCTATTTTTTTTTTTTTTGTTTCCAAATGATTGAAAGGAAAAGATAAAAGGGAGAAAAATGTGTTAAAAATAGTACTGATGTTGTTGATGGTGTTTGCTTACTGTTATCCTCTCATGGTTGGCACAGTCTTGACTATTCCAGTAAATGATGTTTTGATACTATTATGGTCATGTTGAAAAATAGATAAAAATACATATATGTTTTCTTAACAACTTTGAATATATATATTTCAGGAAAAAAAATAAAAATTATATGTGAGAACTCATTGATATATATATATATATATATAGATAAAAATATACATCTTTCATTAATATCTTTAAATTTATATATTTTAAGAAAAAAATTAAAATTGGATGTGATATGTCACTGTGCAACATGAATAAAAATAGTACTACCCACATATATATTATTTTGTTTTTTTGATATTATTTTGCAAAATTGTGTGACTTCTAGATTAGATGATCTTTTAACTGTTTGACTAAATTTAATTTCTTACTAGTTCTTTTTTAACATCCTCCATAGCAAGTTAAGTTTTTTCTATTGAATGTAAGATATGTTAGTAAATCATACTAGAGTTTTTTATTTGATATGTTATCTCATTATTTTGAATTGATTTTATTTAATTTCTAAAGATATGTAAGGATCTAGACAATGTGATATGCTCACTCATGAGAAATTTAGTTGTTTCATTATCTTATTTGTTGATTATTATTGATTCAAATAGCTGTATTTATATATAAAAGTTTATTTTTTATATATGTATATTTTTCATAAAATGATAAAAAATATTTTGGAGTATCTCATCTGTTTTATCATTATTTACTCAGTATGTAATGATTGATTAGACATCTTGTACTGATCCAGTGATGCTCAATTTTAGAATAGAATAATGGAGAGGAAAGTTATATATTTGATTGAAACTATCTAAATACTATTTATTCACAAAAAATTGCTGAATTGTTGTTAGGGACACAATTTTAATCAAAAAATATCCAATCAATTTAAGAATTTTTTTTCTGTTATTTTTATTTTAGAAATTTTGTCTTTCCTCTCATGTATGAGTGTACATGCTTTCTATAAGGCCTCTCACACGAGCGTATAATCCTTATTTGTCTTTATCTCTGTGTTTTTTTTTGTAACACATTGCCATTCAAAATGTCACCAGGCCTCTGGGATAGAAACAAAACTATCCCACGAGGATCAACCTAAACTATCCCCACGCTGGCATTCGTCTTTGCTCTTGGAGGTGCAAGCTCATGAGGATCGGACTCGTGCCCCTAAGAAATTTTGAATTCAGCATCTCCACTAGTTGGAATGCAAGTGTTGTGGGTAGCTTCTAATTCTTCTTATTTCTTAGCACTGTCATCAGATATTGATCCGTGCTCTAGGCTCTAGCTAGGCTAGCTTCTTGTTTCCTGTTGCAACCACTTCTCTAATAAGACTATTTTAGACATTTTTGTTCATGATGAGCATGATTTGCCTAATCATGCTGATGAGAGATTGTGTACACTCGATCTTAGTGTTTGTATTAGGGAAAGACATGTTGCTCAACCTATCATTGATCTCTAATAGGACTACTTCACATTCATTATTTTATTTTGGTTCTTTTTATAATTATTATTATTTTTTGTATACTCATAATAATATAAAGATATTCATGTATCGTTCTA
Organism: Sapria himalayana; assembly: GCA_029783825.1. Taxonomy (NCBI): domain Eukaryota; kingdom Viridiplantae; phylum Streptophyta; class Magnoliopsida; order Malpighiales; family Rafflesiaceae; genus Sapria; species Sapria himalayana. The sequence goes on from JAREIK010000438.1 coordinate 9,059,681, forward strand.
AGATATGTTTATATGTTACATTTATGCAGACACAATACATTGATTAGCTAAGTACTTTAGTTCTAGTTGTTCTCTCATGAGTTTTTTTTAATATTCTCTCTCATGCTTTCCTCTCGTCAAGCCCATCCCATAATATCTCTTGGTCAGGTAAGAAACTTGTCCCAACAATATGAATAGAATAATTAATAAAGATACCTTGATGCCCATATCATGAATCCTCAGGAATCAAACTCATGTTCTCAAGATAAGGCAGTCTGTCTCTTTGCCATTCGAATAATCAATATGGCTAATAGTTGAGTTTCTCCCAAATGCTCAATGGTGACTTGTATTAAGGCTCAAGGGTAGGGTTACCGGCATATTCTAATTTGGTTCATGGTCGTCATTGTTATTTGGCAGAGGCTCTGGAACTTCTCTATCGGGAAATATCTCAAGACGTACACAGGCCATTCGAACTCCAAGTACTGCATTTCCTCTACCTTCTCCATAACCAATGGGAAGTACATTGTTAGTGGTTCTGAAGACTGTTGCGTGTACATATGGGAACTTCAGAGCCGGAAAATTGTTCAGAAGTTGCAAGGCCATGCTGATGTTGTTCTGTCGGTAGCATGTCATCCCGCACAGAACATGATCGCTTCTGGTGCACTTCTCCGTGACCAAGACGTCAAGATTTGGACTCAGTTCCCGCAAGACTGAATATTTTTATTTTTATTTTTAATTTTTTTTTTGCCTCCAGTGTTAGCTAAGCCATTGAATGCATATCAATGTTTTGAAAAAAAACTTGCTATGGGAGTTGTGATCTGTAAATATTTGCTTTGGTTGAGGCAGGAAATTTTTGTTGAAGCCACAATGCTGTTCAAAACAACAATCCAAATTCTCTCCGTTCATCTTAAAGATTAATTTGGTTTTTGCTGGTTGTAGCCCCCTTTTTTTTAATTTGTTGGAGAATAATCTGTTTTTGATTTGTTTTGATTTGATTATGGAACTTTTGTTTCTAATTTTTGATTTCTAAGTTGATAAAGTAAACATATGACAAATGGTTGATTTAGTTTTTTCAAAGTTCAACTTTTTTTTTAATGTAAAATGGAGGCTGTGTGGGCTAGCTTTGTGTGCCTCGATCACTGCTAGATCTCCTTTCTTCTCTTACTTTCTCTCTAGCTATAGGTAAGTTTGTGTAAGTATGGATGTCATTCCTAATGAATGCACAAGGCTCCTACGTTAGCTTTTGGGTAAATTGCAATCAAAGAGCTTTATGTTTAGATGTGGGACTGACCACTTTGTTGAAATGACTTATCTTTGTATAGAAGGTTCCCAAAATTAACTTTCAAGAACTATAAAATATGTTAACATAAAGATTCTATCTTCATTACAAAAAAAAAAAAAAATATCATTTTGTTACTATCTACTCCTTAATTGGTCACTTGTCACAACACATTCATATATATATATATATATAATAGCCAAGAAGTGTGAAACAGTTTTTTGATTTCAAAAAGTATTTTTGCTTTTTTAAATAAATAAATAAATATATATATATATATATATGTGTGTGTGTGTGTGTTTTTTTTTTTTTATAGATATATAAATATGTTTATTTATAAATATATTTATTTATTCATTCACACACACATATATATCTGTGTAAATTTATATTTAAAGGTTTACACACACACACACACATACTATCTATATACTATATATTATGTATATATGCATACATAATATGTATATAAGCATATGTACTATATATACATACACACTGTATATATACACACAAAATGTATCTATATATGCTATGTATATATATATACTATGTACATACATACTACTATCTATACACACAATGTATATACATATACACTATGTAGAAAGTATTTATACACATATACTATCTATATATATACACAATGGCATACATTATACATATTATGTATATATACATACATACGTTATATATAAACATACATCATATGTGTATGTTTATATATTGAATGTGTATGTATATATTTACACACACACACACACAATGTATGTATGTGTGCGCCTTCGTGTGAGTAGGAATTTAAAACATTAATTATCTATTTTAACCACTCATGTTATCTGACTTTAAAGCATATTTTAACTGCTAACGTTATCTCCACTTTAAAACATATCTTAACATCTCATGTTATCTTTATATTTTAACAGAATCTCATAATTTCTATACAATAACAGCCTATTCTAACACTCTTTTTCAAGTTGGTCCATAGGTATCCCTTATATCAATTTGGAGTGAGTTGTAGAAATTCCTTTGCGTACTTTGCCTTTGTGATTATATTTTCCAAGTGGACTTTTTATTCAAGAAAAAGTAACATTCAATATTGGTGTGATAGACACATTTGGTGGTGGGATCGAAGCAATGATATATATTTTTTTATGTACATCATATCCCCATGAATAGGCATCATAATGCCCATGAATCCAACCTAGTTCATTGATTCTCATGAAGGTGAGCAAACCATGATCCACCTTAGTGTGAACATGCTTGATATGATTGTGGGAGGTGTCAAAGGTTAACTTGTTATCACAAAATATGTTCTTGTTCAGAGCTAGGGAAAAATCAATCCCAGCTATATATATATATATATATATATATATCTATCAATCTATCTATTGAGAAAGTAATATGTTTTGTCATGACTTGACTATTTCAATCCCAAGAAAATACTTAAACCTTGAGGACTATTCATTTCAAATTTAATTAACAATTACTCTTGGAGTCTATAAATTTTTTCTATGTCACCCCCACTTGTAATAATCATGTCATCTACATAGACTAATTTAGAGTTGTCACATTTCCCAATTGATATTTTAGGAAGTATTAAATTAAAATTAAGTTTTTATTCATGCTCACCAAATCGAAACCCTATGACTCATGCCCTAAAACAGAACTATTAAATTTAAAGTTTGAATGTATTATATCGTAAAATAAATTTAGAAATAAGTACCTCAAATAACTAAATGATGGATATCCCAAATAATAGCCAAGTATATCTTTCATTGTGGTTGACCATATGGTGCATATGAAAAAGAAAAACCTGATGGTGCGTATGATTGACCCTACCTAAATTGAAGTCATCGATGTAGTCTAGTATTCCCATCTTAGAACCATGCCCAATTGTCTCCTTGGTTATCCCAAATGAGACAAAAAGTAGAATACACTAATATTACACAATTGACATCAATTGTAATATGGTTTATATATGTATCAATTCATTGGAAAGTGATGGAACATGTAAGGGATGAGATAAAGAAAGATAAGGAGATAAGAGTCACAAAGATTAGGAGGTAAAGAGATATGTGATCCTTTCAACATTCACAACAAGAATTCATCTCAACATGCTTATATGAAAAAATTATTGGAATCAAAGTTCACATGGTTTGTGGCTCATAACTTGAGAATCTAGTTGTCATCATTGTGAGTAGTGCTAAGAAATGTGTAATTAAAATTGCATGGATTTTGTGAATATTCTACTTGGGAGGTGAGGGATGGTGATGGTTCACTGATAACGTTCAAAAACCCTCCTTGTGTTGTCATCAAAAGTTTGAGCCTCATGTTTTAGTCATGCATGAAGTTCATGTCCCACTATTCAAGATATCTATGTAACTTGAAGCAAATTTCCTTGGCATGTTTTCCATTGTCACAATGAGTGTATTCATGTCACTAGATCTCTCTTTAGAACTGGAGGATATATTCGACTTTGTATTGCTCAAAAAGAGACCCCTTGATTTTGGTTGTGCATGATAATGCATCGTGGTATGTTTTGACCACCTTGTTGCCATAACTACTATAGGTGTCGTATCTCTGACTAATGTCATTACTATCTATCTGATATCTTGCAGTCATGAACACAGGTTTGCTCATATGAAGAGAATGCTTTTAACAAGTTCGCATCACTTTGAGTCTTTCGATTATTTGATCTATTGAGAAGAATATAAACTTGATCTTCCTATTTAATTGAAATGCATTTTTGAATCTCACCTACACATTTTATTGACATAGGAAGTTGAACATTGATTTTTTAGCTACAAGCGTTTATTTTTTGAACGAATTTTCTAAAGTGTTTCATGTGAGTCACAAGATGCCATAGATAAATTGTTGCATGAGATTTGTGTGTCCTATCAAAGTAGGTTGTAGAGGAATAATCACAAACATATTTTTTAGTTAGGAAGTGAATAGAATTAGCAATCAAAGAAGATTTCATAGAATTGATTAATTATTCTTTTACAATAATATTTTCAGTTCATCCCCTTGTAAAATAAGAATTGGTTTTAAGAGAATGTGGAGATTCTAAATTGATATATCTCAACTTTTCGTTTCCAGAAATATACAACTCAACAAATTATGACCATACGACATAGTTGGAGTTACTCAACTTGATACTTATTGGAGTAGTTGAAGGATTAACATCAATGAGTATGACAAGGTCCAAGATCAAGTACAAACTTTTTTTATCATGGTCATGACATCGATAAGATTGATTTGGTGTAGGGGTTGAGTTGTTGCAATAGATTACTTTGATCAATGGATTTCACTATGATTGCCTATTGCCAGTGTTTTTTTTTTTGCAATGAGATAGGGTGAAGAGAGGCCCTAAGACACTCTCTCATACTTTTTTTTTTCATAATCAAATTTGGAAGGTTTTTTCCATATATGTTTTTTTCATAATTAAATACAATAAAATTCGTAAAGGAATTTTAAAACAAATTCTTATAATTTCTTTATTTTAAGCATCAATGTTATTTTAATATTAAAATATATTTTAACCGTTCATGTTATATCTATGTTTTAATAAATTCTTAAAATTTTTCTATTCAACTACTCCGCCAACATTTAACCACTTGTGATTTTTTTTTTATGTTTTCTTACACATGTTGGATTTGCCAAGGTTGGACATACTAATTTGGTCAAACTAGTTTGATAAAATTAGTTTATTCAAAATTAATTAAATTTGATTTGATGTAATAAATATTGTATATTTATTTTTGTATTTTTTAATATATATAGTTTTTTTGTATGTATATTTAGGAGAGAGAAATGAGTGAGAATGAGAAAATTCAATTTCGCTTTGCTTGTTGAATAACTAAAAGTGAAGACATTGCTTAAAGAAAAAAAAAGACAGAAGGGATGCAAAAATTATAGGCATAACAAAAGATAGAAAAAGAAAGTGAGAGAAAAAAAAAACAAAGATAGATACTCTCCTCCTCTCTCCCTCATTCTTTGGTATTGCATAAACATGCAAAATGCTCAAGATATCAAAATGTAGAATAAGAATTGGATTCTACACATACAATTGCAAAGGCGGAGAACGATTTCTCCTCAAGTTTACTCATTAGAACATGTGCTCGAGCTTAGTGGCACCTCAATTTGTTGTTGATGGATTTTCTACTCAGGTATGCTCAAAGTGGTGCATGGTAAATGCTCGCTATTGTTCTCAATTTGGAGCAAAATTGTTATTGAAAAGTACCAAAGAATTTTAGGTGTTGAAGATTTAATTTACTATGCTTTGAACTTTGAAAAAAAATAGTGTATTTTATTTGTAATCTATTTCTAGAATTTGTAATACATGTACTTTTAACAGGGTGGTGATTTATGATTACATGGTAGTATGTTTGTTTGTACTATTAGTATTTTGATAGATTTTTTTTTTGTTTTGATAGAATTAATTTGTGATTGTGTATTGTGTACTATACATTACAAATGTATATATATTGTGAAAATTGTATTGGTTAACCTCTATATAATTTCTATAGTTTAAGTATACAACTTGTGTGTATATTTGTACACTTGTGCATTGTTACATAATAATGTTCTGTAAATGATAAATTTTGAGAAAAATAGAAAAATAATTTTAAAGTTATATTTATCATTTTGGAATCACCATAATCAACCCAATTTGTATTAGGATCGGGTTAATGTTAAGCTTTGAAACTAGGTCATTGGTATTTGAACTTTCAATTTTCCCAACAAGTGGTATCATAACATTTTGATGCCAACAATTGATATTAGAGGAAATTTCTTAATTGTGATGGTTATTATTTTTTGTCTAATTGGATATTGGTTAGTTAGATCTATAATATGAAAAATCATAAGTCACTTAGGGGTGATCAAGATGGAACCAACCAATTATCTAATTTAGAAGATAAAAATTATTAATCTTTTAGTGATTAAGAGTCTCTTTGACTAAAAAGAAAAAAAGAGTCTATTTGACTAAGTTTTCAATGATCCAAAAATCAAATAGAATGAGGGAGTACAATTGGATGAGAGTGTGTTCTAAGGTTTCTACAATGATTTAGCTGTAGGTTGCGTCAAATAGTTTTCTTCTATCTTGGTGGTGACTAGGGCATATTTCATGTAACAAAATTTAGAGTCAATGTACTAGAAACATATATTGATGAATAAGATAATATTAATTCGGATCTACTCAATCTAAAGTGTTAGGATGAAGCTAATTTGCCAATAGATATAAGCAGCTATTTAATGCTAGTGAACTAATTGATAACTATGATGATATCCTTGGAAGATAAGCTTCATACATCATTGCTCCTCAACTTGCTTCCTAATAGTTTAGAACTGCTAATTGTATCATTGAGCATCTCAACCTTGGATAATATCTTTAACTATGGATGTAGTTTCTAACAATTTGTTGAATAAGATAGTAAGATGAAAAGAAAAATAGTTTCTTTTAGATATCCATGTTTTGGAAGAAAACAAGAGGAAAAGTAGGATTATGTTTATGTTTTCACTATGAGATGGAAGATAGTGTCGTTTCATGGTAAAGACTAGGGGAGAACTACAATGAAGTGTTAATATGGTGATAAGGTACGACACTTCAACAAGGAATGTTAAAGGTGGAGGAAATTCCAACATGAGCAAAGAAGAGGAAATGATAATGGCATAGAGGCAGATATCTTTGCCATGAAGGGCAATGTTGTTATGATTAGTGATGTTCTTTTTACCAACATGGTGAGTTAGGAGGGTGACTGAGTGATTGATTTGGCTAAGTCCTTTCATATCAATTTTAATATTTAATAGTTTATATCTTATATGCTAGGTTACTTTGGGATTGTTATGATGAGCATTGTTGAGATATTGAAGATTCTATGCATTAGTGATATGTGCTTGGTGATAGACAATAGATGTTGGCTAGTTGTGAGAGATATATGATATATCCCAAATATTCAGATGAACTTTGCTATCAAGTAGAGTGTTAGATTTTAAATATCATGTGGGTAAATTTGCCGAATACTAATACAAATTGGTCAAAAAGTCATTGGTGATAACGAGTGGCCAAAAGGTATATTCCTTATATTTTACCTAGAATAGAGTTCATTTGATCTAATAAGTGCAATGTAGAAAAAAATAAATAATGATTGCAAGTAGCATACACACTTACTTGTGGATGAGATTGATTAATTTTTTTTCATGCAAATAATATTGACTTATTGTCATAATGCCATCTAGTAATGGGTGGTCAGCTCATACAACTAGAAAGAAATTTAGAGTTATGTCACTTTGACTCTCCATCAAGGAGATCGATAATGTTCAATTTAGTTTCCTCATATGTTTGTTCCAAGACAAACCATATTCTTAGAGGAACTATTTATTTTGTGACTAATTTATTTCAATTGCTATGGAGGATTAGTCACATCAAGGAGAAGAATATGTATTTGTGATAAAATAAAAAGTTTATGTGAGAATGAGTGAATTTCCAATTGGTTTTCCAAGAAAGTTTTAACTTTTTGAAAATATTTCTTGAGCGAGAAAAAAATATTAGCTTTGAGTTGTAAGGAGCTAAAATCCCTATCATAGATATTTATTAAAAAACAGTCTTGGGTCAGTCTTGGCATGCTCACCAAATCCAGTGGGAGTATTATTGGATTTGCTCGGGAGTCATGGCAGGCAAACTAGTTTGGTAAAACTTGTTTGGTCAAAATTAAAGCTGGTTTGCTTTAATTTAATTTTAATTACTTTAACAAATATTGTATGAGTTAATTTTTATAATGTTTACTATTTAATGGTTTCTATTTTTTGTAGTAATCTCTAGGAGAGAAATGATTGCCAACGACAAAATTTAATTTCTTATTCAGAGAGAGAGAGAGAGAGCAAAATTGTAGACATCATAAAGAAAAGAAAAGGAAACCCATGAAAGAAAAAAAAGAGGAGAGAGACTTTATCATCTATACCTCATTCTATGAATCTTCATACAAAAAAATGCTCAAGATAGCATGAGGCACAAAAGGTAGCTTCTCCTTTTTGAATTTTGAATAGATAGTTGTGGCGATCAAGAATATTGTTTCTCTTAGTGTTCACTCACTAGAATGTGCGGTTCAACTTAGTGGGAACTCACTTCTATTACTCATGGGTTTCATAATCAAGTATGCTCAATGTGGATCATGGTCAATTCTCATAGTTGTGCTTGATATATATCATAATTAATGCTTGGGTGTGCTTAGTATGAAGGAAAGTTGATGTAACATCTTAACATTTGAGTATTCATTGACCAACCATCAACCCGTAAAAAACTTGTGGATGTCAAGTAACTTGATGCCACTATATTGTGCTCTAATTACCAAGACATATAAGTAAAATAAAGAATTGGATAAATCTTCAGCTGTAAGGCTAGCATTAGATCTTGATCCATAGGTACTTATAAACCTATGCTATGATACGATGTTGTAACGCCCAAAAATCAAGGTGTCCATTGACTAACTATCAACTAGTAGAAAAACTTGTGTATTTTTTATAACCCGCCATCACCATTTTGTGCCCCAATTATCGAGTCTAATAAGTAAAAAAAACAAGGAATCTGATAGATCCATAGTTGTAAGGTTGACATTATATATTGAGCCCTGTGTACTTAAAAACCTATTCTCCGTTACCGAGTTGTGATGCCCTTTGCATGGGAATTATATCCATAATTTGTATCTTCACAAAATCATAATTCCTTTTATCAATAAAGGTCACCCATCAACTCATTCATAAATACTCAACAAACATAATGATATCAAAAATCATTAATAGTTGATATTTCATGAAAACATTCTCACACAAAACCTATAAATAAAAAATAACCACATCATTCAATTATTTAATATAAAACCCATAGAGCTCTAATCTAATTTTCCTCAAAATTATGACCTCGAATGGTTGTCATCTATTAGTGCTTGTACTACATTTGAAATGTTTCTCAAGGGTGAGTTACACACAATAAAGAATATTGTTACAAGGGTACTTCCCTTCTTAGTGCACATGCATTGGTCACACAAACAATTAATACTCATGTTTCATAATGAAAAAAAAAGACTCAAATACACGTTATGACCCAAGCCCTTACCATCTTTCATTATACCATGCATATGCCAATGGATGGTAAAAATATCATTATACCGAGCATATCCAAAAATTTCTTTTATATAAAAACTTGTTTTGTTTCTAACAAAAATGCTTCATGGATTACAACTATTTCCAAATCCTTTTTATAACTAAATTTCGTATGTTTGTTAGGTAGTAAATTTTTGGGGTCATACCGTATGAACGTCACATGCCTCTCAATGTTTTAGGGCCTTTTTATCAATGAATATGTCTAATCAGTATGGGTTTTTCACCCAAGAGAGAATTTTGCCCTTTTGGTTTTTATTCACACACACATATTTTCATGCTATTCAATGTCTTGTGGCTCTGTTGGTCACTATCCAATGGTCCCAAACTCATCCATCTATTACCAAGAGATGATTTACCATGCTCACACACTCACATACATACAAATGCAATGTCTTCATGCATATACAATATAATGCTCCAATTCATATCAATGTCTACCATATTTGAATAAAATATAAGGCTAAATTATATTATGTACCTTGGGTAACCATGCCACATGTATATATTTTCAATTTTTATTCAATCTTAATACACATTACAAGCCAATTCACATGATCACAATTACTTTATATATAGAGATATTTAGTTAATATAATTATCATGTTATTAGTTTAAGCATAACTTGCATTTAAGCAATTTTGTCTGAATGTACTGTCTAGCCCACAAGTCATGTTTCAATTGTAAAATTAGTTTTTTAATTGAGGTGTTTAAAAAATGGTTCTTCTAAAAATTTATTATCCTTTAATTCTATTTTACTAAGTAATTTACATCTTGTTTGGATCACCGTAACTCAACTTACGATCCAAACAACAAAATAGTTTTTATGTTGAGGATAAATTGAATCTATGAATTAAGTTAAGGCCTAAACAATTTTAGGGAATTTCTTGGTGTCCCTTAAATATTTATAATGAATATTATTATCTTTTAAGTCTAATTGGAATTATCCAATTTGGAGGTTCGCAGGCCAAGTTATGGCCAAATCAGGTTATTAAATTTTTTTTTATAGAAATTTAACTAATATAATCATACATTATTTTCACCCAATTTATTATTCATAACTTTGGAATTTCTTAATACATCTAAAACACACAAATAGAACACGTAGAAGAAAAAAAAATCAACAATTACTCCTAATATAGCCCCTTAGAATATAATTAAACCAAGTAGGAAGGAAGAGGAACCCTACTTCAATAACCAAATAATATTCCATTAACTTTATTTATTAATCTTGAAACCTTGATTTTTCTAAATATGCCCTTTAGGCTTCGACAAAATCCGTTGATCTTGGTATTTTTGCATAGATCTTATCGAATCGATAAACTTTAATTCTTGGATCAACTAAATCCAATCAATGAATCTTAGTGGATCTAAGAGAGAAGTTTTTGGTAAACTCTATCTCTTATTTTTATCTACCTCTCCTCGAATATTTGTTTAAGCTTTTTGAAAAAGAATTTTTATTATTTATATTTCTCCCCTCTTTCTTTTCAATATCTCAATATTTATAATAACCCTAATTTATTGGAGTTTAGCACCATGACCTTAGGAGAAGTCACGATATTAGGAAATATCTTAACTTAATGAAAAATTACAACTTTAGAAAAAGTCACCAAAATTGAGAAGAAAAGTCATGGCCGTGGAAAAAGTCTTGACATCCATTTATTACATATAAATGCATTTGTATATAACAAATCTGAGCTCCGCTCAATCTCATTCCTTAGGCAGCCTCATGATTGTTAATTGGTTGTTTGGACACTAATGAGCAAATCTATATTATCCACTTTGCTGATTAGAGCACATAATTTTATACAAGTACCACATGTCATGTTCTCTAGGATTTGAACTTTAGACCTCTAGTCTATATAGTTCCAAATCATAACACTAAAAATATTATTTGACCTACTTGGATCAATTACCATTCATCACAACATGTAGGTTATATCATGTTTCTTAGGATTTAAACATGAGACCTCCAATCTATATAGTTTCAAAACCTAGCATCAGATTATCATTTGATTCTTATATGTCAATTGATATTCTAGTGCTAAGATTTGGAACTATATAAATTATAGATCTCGAGTTCAAATCATATAGGATGTGACATGCATAACACGGGTAAAATCATACATTTATATGTAACAAACATGGATCCTACTTAAAATCAATCCTCGAGCAGCTTTGAGTGTTAATTAATTTTACTACTCCCACTAGGTATATTGATATTGTCTGATTTTTCCATCAATGTGCATAGTTTTACACATCTCCCAAATATCATGTAACTTAGATTTAAACTCGAGATATCAGTCTATATAGTTCTAAATCCTAATACCAGAAAAGTATTGCCATACTTAGTTCAGTATTTTAGTGTTAGTATTTGAAACTGTATAGACTACATGTCTTGAGTTTAAATCCTAGGGGATGCAACATTCGAGGCATATGTAAAATTATGCACATTGATGGACAGAGCAAATAATATCAATATGACTGGTGTGGGTTGCACAACCGGTTAATACTCATGAGGTCGCCAGAGGACTAAGATCGAGCAGAGCCCACATTGATTACATAAAATTGGATATTATATTTTATTTAGATGGTTTATAAATCATATAAATATGACACTAGTGTCAAGGAAAATGATATCTTTCATAATTCTTTATAGGACATATTTCTTTATTTTTTTCTTATTCTTTATTTTCTAACAATGAAAGATATGTTTAATTTTATTATTAATGAAACTAAATATTAAATAGCCAAACAAATATGATAGTGTTTTTATTAAATTAAACATGTGTAATGTATCATATAAATGTTTAATTGATACTATTTTTTTGAGAAAATTATGTTTTAGTACTATAAACTAAAATTATTTATTTTTTGAGACCTATTTTTTTATGATTAGGTGTAAACAATCAAAACATATTTATGTTTTAATGCGAAGACATACATCAACCCATATTTACCTATGTCCCGTTCATGTTAGCATAAAAAAAATAATGCTAGCAGTAAAAAGACACACAACATTATGTCAAACATGAAGTTGGCTAGATGAACTATAATCGAAGCTATGAATTAGGAAAATGAGAGTTAGGTTGTCATCCTAATAGGTACAATGCATAACAAAATGAATAGACAAGTAAGCTTACCTAAAGAGGGTAAAATTGTATTAAATGCCTTAAAGTCAAATGATATGATATGGAATACAAATAGATTAGAAAATGAATAGACAAGGGGACTATACAAAAATATGACTTAAAAATACTATTTATATAAATGTAATGGTTGTAAGGTTACTCAAATGGACCCCAAATTTTGATGTAACTAAAGAAACATCAATTGTTTCGGTATTTGTGAATCTTCCTTTTCTCCTTATTTATTTATGTTGTATAAACATTATACTTTCTTTGGAAAGTACCCTAGGAAAACTATTATGAATAATGAGAGCAATAGAGAATTGCTTGTCTAATGTCATCTCCAAATGTATTAATTGAATTGGATTTGAAGAAAGAACTTATCCATTGCATATGGATATGCTTGAAAAGGGAAGGATATTGACAAGGAGTTATATAAGAACTTACCAACTTTCTGCTCACACTATCAAAAGCTTGGACATTCGTTAAAGATATGCTTTATTTGACAACCAAGCTTAAGAAGATTCTATATGGATATAAGAAAGATACACAATACCCGGTAAGAAATCAAAAGCTTTTCTAAAGAGCCAACTAGAAAAGCTTACAAGTATTTGGGTAGGGTTAAACATATTTGGAAATCAAAAATGGTGACAAATACAAAATGGAAGAAACTATAAACTTTTCCATGGGCATAGCTACCACATTGTTAAGTGTAATTAGTCATAAAATGGAAGGAGGCAGATTTAAAGAGGTTGAATACACCCCTCAAAACCTTAGTATGCTAGACCAAGATATAAAACCAAAAATGATTATGGAATGGGACATTTGATTCCACAAGAGGTGGAACTACAATATGTCATCCCATAAGGAATGGATCTACAAGTTTCAGCTAATCATGGAAGTAGGAATACCAAAGTGATAGATGCCCTTTTTTACATAGTCAACACGAAATTGCTATTCACCCCAAGTAAATACGAATCTAAAAAATGACTTAATGTTATCAACTAAAGAAAATAAAAAAATCTTGGATAAAACTTCACTAGACATAGAATCTAAGATACAACTTGTAAGCTACTGCCAAATATTTTTAGCAACAAACATGACTTGAAATTTTTTCACAAGTCCCTGCAAAAGGAAAACAACAATTTTCATGGATTCTTTGGAAGGTGTGAAACTAAAAAATGCAATGAAAGAGAACATGGAAAAGTTGAGCACTCATGGAAGATAATAAAGAACTTTCCTCCTTTGATGAACTACATGAGGAAAACTATAAATCAAACAAAAAAGGAAGAGAGAGAGAGAGATAAAAAAACACATCTGTTATATTAGAACTTAGATAAATGGTAAAATTATGTCAATATTAGTGTGAAATATTAGAGACTTGGATAATACAACACAATGAGAATGGTTAAAAAATTATGCAAAATTTATAAAATATGTATTTTGGCTTTAACATAACCTTTCCTTCAGTAAACCTACCTATAGTAGTTTAAATTTAAAATTAATTATGATAAAGCTTAGAATAATCCAAACAATAAGATTTGGTTATTCTAGAAAATCCAAAAAAAGGTATATATCATTGATAATAAAATACAATTGAAACATTTAGAAATTAATAGGGAAACATAGAAAAATAAAATGATTTAACAATTATTTAGCAAAATATAAAATAATCGAAAGAAGATAATTATGATATCGATTATAACATTATTCACAATATATTTAAAATCCATTGATGGTATATGGAAATTTCATTAGGGTTGGGCTAAGTAATGAGAAATTAGGAGGAAGACACCTAAATCATAAGGCAATATAAGATTTTAATAATTATATTTTAGATTGTAAACATTGATAAATGTCAGTTTTGAAGGTTAGAAACACATGTGGGCATCAAGGAAAATTTGGGGAAGATTAGACAAATAATTGATAAACCATATAAGGAATCAATATTTCTCATTATTGCTACAAATAAAGAGATGATATGCCAATTAAAAAATAACATCCAAATTCCAACATATGTGAGCAAAATATAAAGATTTTTATGACTTTATTAATACAAACTAAAATTATTTGATTAATGAGTTTGGATAAAAAAAATGGCATAGAAATTATTCAATCCTAAACGAGGTCTTTGCTTTTGGAATAAAATGCTCTTCAAGATTATTTTTCAAAATATAAAAAAGGCTAAAGACCTTATAGCTTAGGTAGCTCTTGAAATGGAAGAAAATGAGAGTATCAAAAATAATTGAAAGGATAAAAGAGTTAATGAAACTAGATATGTTATTAGATGAGAAGATTTATTAGAAACAAAAAACAACAATAAAATGGCTTAATGAAAGAGACAAAAATAAAAATATTTTTCACTTTATGTTAATAAATAGAGAAACCAAAGCTCGTATTTTCCATGTAAAAGCGAAGGAAGGGGATGGTTGGAGCATGTGGAGGATATTAATGAATCAAGAAAAAAGTTATTTTAGACATTACTCACAAAGTTTGAAATAATAAACTATAACTTGAATTGTATCTCACATAAAATATTGAAGAGTGATGGAGATAACTTATGCAAACTTTCCTTGCATGAGGAAGTGAACACTACAATTTTTTCCATAGACTCGAAACATGCACCGAGAATAGATGGATTCTCAACCTTATTTTATCAGACATGTTGGGATATGGTAAAGGAAGACATTTGGAAAGTATATTGTGTATTATTTATGGATCATTACTCACCCAAATCTTTCTAAGGGTATACCTATTGTCTTAATTCACAAAAAAGATAACCCAATGAAATTGGCAGAATTCAAGGCAATTACCTCATGGAATATGTCATATAAAGTATTACCTAGTCTTTCAAATAAAGTAAAATTAGCCCTTCATAAATGCATCTCATAAAATCAAGTTGAATTCATTCATACTAGAAGCATATTTAATTATTCCCTTCGTACCTAATACCTTACTCACTTAATTTCAAATGACAGTAGATAAGGGAATGTCATCATTTAAGCTTGATATAAAAAAACCTAAGAAAACGTGGATTGAGATTTTTTTAATAAGGATTTAGAAATTTTTGATTTTTTGAGTCAATGGAATACCATGTTTGAGAAATGTGTATCACACAACTAGTTCTCAATACTAATTAATGAGGAAACTTTTAGGGTTTCTATACTAGGTGAGGATTAAGATAGGGTAACTCATTATTCCATGCTTTTTTTAAATGATTTAATATCTCTCAAAAAGCCTTAATATATGAATAGTTCTAATATGTAAGATATATGATGGGAATTTGAGTAACCATGAGTTATCTAGCCTATGTAGGTGATAGAATCATATTTTCTAATGTAAAAACTAGGTCTATAAATAAAATTGTTGAAGTTGCATCATATCCTTACATATGGTCAACAATCACCTATTGATTTGTTAATGGTCTAGTGATATTTTTATCAATCCTCTTGACTTTCTGCTGAACACCATGACTATAAATATAGACCTATCCTTATATATTTCTTACTTCCTTTTTTTTTTGTTTTTTATAGTTAATCTTTTGTATCTTCTAGTTCTATTTCTTTTATGCTAAGGGATTTAAGACATTTTTTGTTTTTTTTTGTTGCCTTTAATCACTCTTTCTTGTGATTTTAATCTAAAATATTTCTGCAATATTGCTTGCTACAACCTAACAAATGGTATCATGGGTTAGGTTTGTTCTTTGTGTCATATCATCACGTCCACCATCACCAAGTTCAACATTGAGAAGTTTGATGGCAAAATTAGATGTGTCAACTGGGTCGGGCCGGTCCGGCCTGACACGAGGCACGTCACGGTTCGATCGTGCTTGAGCCGGCTCGGCACGGGAATATCTCGTGCCCAGGCCCGTGTCGTGCCTGGGTAAGGCACGACCCGTGCCGTGCCGTGTCAAGGCCAACCGGGCCTCGTGCCGTGCCTGACTCGGCATTGTTCGGTGGCCCGTGGCACTGCCTGTAGGCATTGTTGGGGTCACAGTTCACACCCAACTCCGACGTCCTACACCCGCAGTCCCGCACCCACTGACCCATAGATCTGGCTAGGACTAGGTGGCTCCCGGCTTCTCACACCCTCACGACTCACGGGTGGGTTCACGGTGATTCGGGACATGTGAGTTGGGCCAAGCCAAGCTTCTCGCAAAAAAGACAGTGGGTTGGGTTCAATTAGACTCGACCCAACCAGATTCCCCCCCCCCCCCCCCCCAACGGGCAAAAATTTTTTTTTTTAAATGTTGCCGTTGGATCTCGCCTCTAACGGCTAGGGGGCAGAATCTGACGGCCCTCATGATTCTGCCCCCTAAAATATTAAAAAAAATCAAAAAAAAACAAAAAAAAATGATATTTTTAAAAAAAAATTATTTTCTTTAATCTATAAAATCCTTCCCCCCCCTCTCTATAACATTTATGTTTTTCATAAATATTTATTCTCTCAAATCTCACATTTTCTCTCTCTCAAAACTCTTGCTCCTCTCTCTCGAGAAGTCGGGATTTCGTCATTTAGCTTGGCTTTTGAGAATCTCAACTCGGGTTTCGAATTTTGAGCTAGACTGCGTACACATGATCGACCTGACTGCTTTACCGGGTAATTTATTTTAAGTTTTTTTTTTACTCTCTCTCTCTCTCTCTCTAGTCTCTCTCTAGTCCTAAAATAGTTAAATCTAAAATCTATCATCTAGTTTTTAAATAAGTGTCATGTTTAACAAAAATCCTAAAAAATGACAAATACTAATGAAACATATTTAAAATTAGAAAATATAAATCTTACACAAAGGTCTAGGGCTGCTGAAACTTTGGTTTATCCAGTCATCTCAACCCAAACTTCTAAAAAACAAAAAACTAGGTGGACTTCTGTAGTTTGGACTCATTTTAATATAATAAAACAAAAAAAATGTTAGGGGTGAGGAAGAAGAAATGGTACAGTACAAATAGTGTATGAGAATTTTAACATGTAAGAGTTCGTTTAGGACTGGGTACCTTAAGAGGCATGCCGAATTATGCACCAAAAAACATGATCCATTAGATCCTAGGCAAACCCAACTTGACACTGCATTTTTTGAGACTGGATCAAGTTCAGTATCAAAGTTTACTCCCTTCATATACTCCAGCAAGTTGGGTAAGGACGACCTGACCAGATTTATCATATTGATGGGTCTTCCGATTAGATTTTCGGAAGATCCAAGGGTAGTATGCATAATGCAGACATATTTTCAGCATGCTTATCGTAGGATTCCTAGATCTACATCTAGGAATGACATACTAAAATTGTATAAGTTAGAAAAACAAAAAATAATTAATGAATTTATGGCATATAGTGGAGTCGTGTCCGTGACGTTCAATATCTAGACAAGTCATGATGAATCATCTTATGCATATCTCACCATCTACTATGTAGATTCTAATTGGACTCTGAATAAAAAATTTTAGGATTCTCTGAGATTCTCCATCCTCATGATGGCCCGACCATTTTTGAGTGTATGATGAAAATCTTTAGGAAATATAAAATTCAAAATAAATTTTTAGTATCACATTCGATAACACATCTAATAATGAAGTAGCGATTAACATGTTTGTTAGGAATATTAGAGACGTACTATTAGGAGAGATTTTTCATGTCAGATTCATGTGTCACGTGATTAACCTGATTGTTCAAGCGGGTATGAAGGTGTGTTCCCTCGCGTTGGATAATATACGTAATGCACTAAAATATATTCGTACTCCTTGCAGACAACAAGAGTTTGGTAGTCTCTGTTTGTCTGCGAATCTTAAGAAGAAGAAATTCCAATCAGATGTGAGACATCGTTGGAATTTTACGTACCTGATGTTGGAATCATGTGTTGGATATGAACACATATATCCGACTACCTCAATAGTAAGAGTGACGAACTTATTATTGATGACACTGACTGGGCTTCAGGAATTTCATTTATGAAATTTCTGAAGATTTTTTATGACACGATGAATATGTGTTCGTCGGTTTATACGCCCACGACTTACAATGTACTCAGGTCCATATGCAATATTAGTAGCATCTTTAGGAAGTATCGAGCTGGCCCGACACTTAGCCTTATGGTTGCAGAGATGGAAACCAAGTACTTAAAGTACTAGTCCACCATTCCATCTCTTTATTGCCTCGCTACATGCATGGACCCTAGGGTTAAGGTGGAAGGGGTAGAAAACACCCTAACTTACATTTCATCATGCATGAACCTGGAAGAGCCACCTGAAAGGTTCATTCATGAGAAGTTGACTGACCTGTTCACATACTACGATACTAGGTATGGTGGTGATGGTAGCGAGACTGTGATTACGAACATGGATACCTTGTTCGGAGATGATTATTTTTCCATTCAGCTAGCGAGGGGCAAACGTCCGGGTGGACCATCACATAGGAGTGAGCTTTCTCGGTACTTAGATATCGATTACTGCTCAATCCTATCATATTCTGATACTAAGAATCTTGATATATTACAGTGGTGGAAATCATATGAGTCCACCTTTCCTGTATTATCTAGGATGACACGGGATCTACTGACTCCTCCGGTGTCGAGCATAACATCGGAATCTATGTTTTCTGTTGCAGTGAACGTGATTTCAGATAGGAGATCGAGATTACATCCAGATATTGTTGAGGCCTTGGCTTGTTTGAAGGATTGAGAGAATTCGAGGTTTAGCATCCATGATCGTACTGGAGCTGGGACTGGGGCTAGGACTGCAGCCGCATCCACTGTGAAAGCGAATGAGTTGATTGTTGATGATGATGATCCATATGATACTGATCTCGATGTTGCGACTGATGATGCTCATGATAAGCCGATTGATGATTGATGATAATCCACTGCTTTTTGATTTCGATGTTTTGTATTTTATTGATTGTACGCTTTATTTTTAAGTTACATTGAAACCTTAATTTGTTTGGTTCAGACCTTCGGTATCTATTGGCTAATCAGTCATTTCTCATTTAGTTTGTTTTTGTTTTTTTTACTTTTTATTTTTTTTAACAAAATTTGTTCCTTAATTTATTTTTTTGTTTAAAATTTTCATTTAAAAATTTACAACTCTATAATTTAATTCTAATAAATTATAAACTAATTTTATTTAAAATTATAAAAAAAATTTAAACTTTATAATTTATTAAATCTTTATCAATTTTCATTTTATAAATTAAATATATTATACATTATCTATAATTCTATATATAATTTAATATATTTTTTAATTTAACTAAAATATAAAACTCAAAATTTAAAAATAAAAATTTTTTAACCTGGCCCGTACGGCCTGGTTTGGCCCGTTCGGGCCTGGCTTTTATAAACCGTGCCGAGCCAGGCACGGCATGGTACAGTAACCATGTCGTGCCTGACTCGGTACGAAAGCATGGCCATGCTCTAAAAAACGGGCCTGGCCGACCCGACCCATTTGACACCTCTAGGAAAAATTAGTTTTTCTATTTGGTGAATCTAGATACGAGCCATTTTTACTCAAAATGGTTTGAAGAAAGCCTTGGATGAAAGTTCAAGAAATCATCTAGCATGATAGATGATCAAAATAGTTTGATGAGAAAGTACTATCAATCATCTAATTATGCTTATCTCAAGAAGTCCCATGTGAGATGATTCATGAAACCACCATGGTTGAATTATGGCTGAAGCTCGAATCACTTTATATGATTTCGAAACTTTCCAAGAAATTGCATCTAAAGGAAAGATTTTATACTCTTCGTATGGTTGAAGGTACCCCATATTCAAACTCATCTTAGTGAGTTCTTTTATATTATCATTGATCTTGAAATTTGGATGTTAGTATTGATGAGGAAAATAAAGCTACTTTTTTGATTATCCCATTATACCTTTCATACAAACACATTAAAGAAATCATGTTATATGGCAATCATGTTGATACTTTGAGTTTAAAAGATGTTAAGAGAAACCTTCTTGCTAAAGAAAAATATTATGTTGACAATCATTTTGAGAAAAAAGATGAAGGATTATATGGTAGGGGTTGTAGCATTAGAAAGGTTAGTAGCAGTAATTCTTCTAAGATAAGATTTAAGCCTAGAAACATAAAAATCTACAATTACTACAAGAAATCATGGCATGTTTTTTCTAAATGTTATAAATTGAAGAATAAAAATGATAAGGCTATAGGAAAACAAACTATTGATTCTAATTATCCTATGTTATTGATGTTTATTCTAATGATGATGTTTTTTTTTGCTTCTTATACTGATAAAATTAAGCATGATTGGATCTTTGATTCTGGTTGCCTATCATATTTATCCACATAAAGATATGTTCTTTTCTTATGAGCCTCTTATTGGTGGATCTAATTTTCTTAGAAACTATACTTCTTGCAAAATTATTGGGAAATGTTCCATCCATATTAGAACTCATGATGGTAGTATCAGATTGTTGATTGATATCATACACATCCTTGAGATGAGACAAAACTTAATACATTAGGCACCCTTGAATCTCTTGGGTGCAATTATTCAATTGTAGGCAGAGTGTTGAAGGTTTCTCATGGCTCTTTGGTTTTATTAAAAGTTAACTTTGATGGTTGATTATATATGTTGCAAGGAACTACTACTGTAGGATCAGTTTCTATTACCTCACCCTCTACTTCTCCTCATGATGATACTTAGTTATGACACATGGATCTGGGCCACGTGAGTGAAAATGACATGAATTTGTTATCAAATAGTGGATTGTTGGGAAGTCATACCAGTTGCAAGATTGACTTTTGTGAGCACTATGTCTTTGGAAAATAGAAGAGGTTCAGATTTTCCAAAGGTACTCATATATCCAAAAATGTTTTGGATTATATTCTTTTTGATTAATGGGGTCCTTCTGTTGTTCTCTCTCTTGGAGACATTCTTATAAGTTAATCATTATTGATGCTTTTTCAAGGAAAGTTTGAACATTTTTCTTATGCCATAAGAATAAAGTCTTTATCAGATTCAAGCAATGGAAGATTCTGGTTGAAAATCAGACTAGTAAGAAGGTAAAGAAGCTTCGTAATGATAATAGTCTTGAGTTTTTTAATGATGAATTTAATTTGTTTTGTGCATAAGAATGAATCACCGTACATCACACTATTGTTGGTACTTTTCAACAAAATGGAGTTGTTGAATGGATGAACATAACTATTTTGGAGAAAGTATATTGTATGCTTTCTCATACTAGCTTGAGCAAAAATTTATGGGCAGAAGCAACCCATACAACCTTCAATCTTGTCAACTACTCTCCATTTGCTTATCTTGAGGGCAAGGTTCCAATAGAATTCGGATAGATAAATGACATGATTGTTTAAACCCAAGAGTATTTGATCGTCCTGTTCATGCTAATGTAAATTATGGGAAGTTAAACACTAGAGCTACGAGATGCATTTTTGTTGGCAATCCTAATGGAATTAAAGGATATCAACTATTTTGTCCAGAAACTAGGAAGATTATCAATAGTTGAGATATTACTTTTAATGAAAATGCATTATCTTCTCGGAAGGAGTCTATTGGTCTTTATCTGATTTAGTTAGTGAAAAAGTTAAAATTGAGACTTCTCATCTCAAGTCAAAAGATATTTCTTCTTCCAACACACAATCTAGTGATGCTCCAATTGTCTTTGTTAATTGGTAAATGAGTTATTACTTGTAAGTGGATTTACAAGAAGAAAGATGACATTTTAGATGTTAAAGATGATAGATACAAGGCATTATATGTTATTAGAGGTTTTGATCAACAAGAAGGTATTATTGTTTTCTTTAGTTGCTCTTTATAATTTAGAGCTTGAGCATCTTGATGTGAAAACTATTTTTCTTCATGGTGATTTGGAAGGAGAGATTTATATTCAACAACCTGATACTTTTATAGTTCCTAGAAATGAGAACTATATTTGTCATCTTAAGAAATCTCTATATGGCCTCAAACAAGCTCTTAGATAGTGATATAAGAAATTTGACTTGTTTATGTTGAATCATGTCTATTCCAATAGCCTATATGACAACTATGTCTACTAAAAAAAATTTTTAATGGGTTCTTTATATATTTACTACTTTTTGTTGATGACATGTTGATTATAGCTAATGCTATTACTCTAATCAATATGTTAAAGGCTCAATTAAGCAACAAGCTTGGGATGAAACCTTGGGAACTACCAAGAAGATTCTCAAGATGGAGATTTCTAAAGATCGTAAAGCTGAAAAGCTGATATCGAGGTAGAAGAATTATATTCAAGATTGTGCTTGACAATATCAATTTGAAAGATTTAAAGCTTGTGAGTACTCCCGTTGTTATGCTTTTTAAGTTGTTATCTAATTAATGCCCAAAATCTAAGGATGATAAGGAACAAATGGTATATGTTCTTTATGCATGTGTGGTAAGAAGTCTTATGTATGCCATGGCTTGCACAATACTAGATTTGACATACGTCATAAGCTTACTTAGCATGTACATGCACAATCCTGAAAAAAGCATTGGAAAGGAGTAAAATGGATACTTTGCTATTTGAAAGGTAAGGCTAATATTGGCTTGATCTTTGATAGGAAAATATCTAATGTAACTTATATTGCTGGTTATGATGATGCCGATTATGATGGTGATCTAGATCAAAGAAAATCTATCTCTAGTTATATTTCCCTCCCTGTGGGTCTTCTATTAGTAGGTGTGATTCTCTTAGTCAATTAGAGCCTTATCAGCCACTAAAGCTAAGTACATCATAGCCACGAAAGGAGTTAAGGAAGCCATATGACTTTATGGGTTGTTAAATGAGCTAGGTTTGTCTCATTACATTCTTACTGTGTTATGTGATAATGAGAGTATAATTCATCTTACAAAGAATAACCACTATTAAAATTCACGGAATTACCAACCGATTTTTTGGTTGGTATTTCCGTGTTTTTTGGTCGGCAAACCAAATAGCGACCATTTACCGACCAAAATCATTGGTCGTAATTTTGCATGTCACAAAATTTTTTATTGACAAAAAATCAGTCGATCGGTAAATTATCGACCATTTACCGATCCTCAGTCTACAAATTTTTATCAACTATATTCCGATAATTTTCCAACCAAATAAATAAGGTCGATACATGGTCTCTAAATGATCGGTAATATAATGACCATTTACAGATCATTCACCGAAAAACAATTACTGACTAAATTCTGAACATCTTTCGACTAAAAGCACTTGGTTGTATTATGGTATCAAAATAGTCGGTAATTACCGACAATTCACAGATCATTTACCGAGAAAAAATTTCTAACTATATTCCAACCATTTTTCAACCAAAAACATTTGATCAGTAAATGATCACAAATGGTCGGTAATAACCTAAAAAATTGCAACAAAAAACCGACCAAAATATTTTAGAATTATTGGTCGGTAATTGATCTCCAAAAGAATTACCAACCATTTGTTACCTTTTACCGATAATTGATATTAAAAAATTTTGGTTGGTTTTGGTCACAATTTGGTCGGTAATTACCAACCATTTTTTGCAGCTTTTCTATAGTTGATGTAGAAACTGGAAGAGAAAACACACAAAAAATATCCAATTTGCTTCTAATTTTGATGCTGCTGCAGAAACATTTACAGATAAAATAACAAAATAAGAATCCAATTAACTCTAGCAAACAACTATATATGCTGCATATATATATTAAATACTTCAAGATAAAATAAACAAATAAAATCCAAAATCAAAGTTTAAGGTATTGAAAAAAAAATATTGTAATACACTCAATCATCCAACCTAGTTTCATAATCATTATGTTGTGACGTTTCTGGTCCACACGGTGAGATGTCGAATATAGGGGTAGAGTTGTCTACTACTATTAGTCCTGATGCAGTTGCTGTAGGTGCTGCTGTAGGTGATGGAGTAGATGCTGTTGCTGTAGGTGCTGCTGTAGGTGATGGAGTAAATGTTGTAGCTGGAACATTACACTGAACAATCAGAGGTATATCATCAGGGTTGAACTATAGTCATTCTTTCTGAAACATTTTTGTAAGCCAGTCAAAATGCATATGCAACTCATCCCTATCATCCTCATAGTCAATCATGCATCGCTTGGTATTGGCCAACTGAAACTGTATCAAATTTCACATTGCGTCCTGTAATTCTTCCATCTTCGAGAACAAATTTGAAACTGGTCCTAAAAATTCATCTTCATAATCTAGTCATCTATGTAGGTAGAATGATGATGTCGACGAATTGATGTCATAGATGGGTATCCTCTCCTTGCCATCAACAACCACATACCAAATTTGATTCGTATCAACTGGTGGAGGTGATGAATGAGAACTAACTGTTGCACCATCACATGAACCTGAAATAGACCAGGGATACGCTTGAGTCACAACATCTAACATTTCCTCATATCTCGCCTAATAAAAATGTACGAAAAGTATTTCAATTTATATTCCAACAAAAAAAAAGAAAATTTAATTTTTTTATTTAAACTTATATTTGCTGCACGAGATCTCTGATCAACGAAAGTTTGATCATCATGAGCCTTCGTGTATGTGTGTGCCTGATTAAGCGAGGAGCACTGGGCTTCTTACGCTCATCACGTGTCTATAATTATATACAATACATACGTTAATTATATTGAAAAAAAATTCTTTATGAGAAATGAAATTTAAGCATAATTGAACACAATTCACAAAGTAATAAACATAAAAAAATATAAATTAGAAATAATACCAATGATTATTCATGCTCACGCATAGAGCATGATCCACAAGTATGTGTAGACATGCTACTACCCTTCCTGGCCCACTTTGAGTGATGATTGCTGCTCTATTTTTCAAACATCTTTCTATAATTCAGATCTTCCCATCTGATCTGCCACTCCTCGAAAACATGATCTGGGATACTCGAATCTATTTTCTTTCTTCTTCAGCCATTTATCTTTGATCTTGTACACGGTGTCTTTATACCAACTGGCAGTATGTTTGTAGAACCTACTTTTGACCGATTCCTTTGGCTGTGTTCACCTATAAACTTTCTGCAATTAAAAATAAATAATTTTTAATCAGCGAACAAAAAAATAAATAAAAGATGTAAAAATTGTAGGTAGTAATATTTACCTTAAATTCTCTCCAAATTATCAATTGGTCTCTATGGGTAAGCGACTTCCAATTATGTCCATTAGGTTTAAAGGATTTCCAGAAAATTGTCCTTAGAACCCTAGAAATGGAACCATACTGCTCTAACTTCGTCCTGTAAAAATAAGTTATTAGCTAGTAAAGAAATAAATTAATAAATTGATAAATAATTTGTTAAGTTTTATATCTTATGGATTATCAATTATCGGATCAAAATGAGCAATAGGGAGAGTCTCGTATGTATGGTGCTCTGAGGAAAACTTTCGAATATCTCCATCCTCTCCCTCCTCTCTTTCCCACATCTCTTGATCATTCATCAAAATCTCAGGACCATTATGTGGATCAGTCAGCTGATGTTGCTGCTGCTGTACATTCACAACCTTCTCTATTTTCTATGGTGTCTCATCTACCCATGACCCTCTACCAGTTTCAGGCATACATGAGGCCGTGCTGCCTATACCATAACTCGTACAAGCTTGCATCGTGTTGCGTCTACCTATCCACGTGCCATACCTGTAAAAAATGCAATGAAAAAAACAAAAATGATTAACAATTAAAATAACATAAAACTCACTATCTACTCATTCTCATCAGAATCATTCAAATCTGGTTCGTCTTCTTCTTTAGATGTAGCAACATCATTTTCAAAATCATCTTAATCACTCATTTATTTCTCATAATCAATTTAATTTTCATCAACATCTACATCCCCACTTGTATTCATCTCAGAAGATGTGACTAAAAGGATGTCTTTGTCCCCCACCACAATTTCTATTATGACATCATTGTCATCATTTTGAAAAGTTGGTTCTATGAAATCAGTACTTGGTGATGTGGGGATGTCAATTTGAGCCCCTTCTTTGATCTTGCACATAGCTTTCCAATCTTTCCTAGGACCAGCCCGACCTAGATATTCATAATAATAAACCTATGATACTCTGCTAAGACAAAAGGTTTATACTTGTTGAATTATTTTTTATCATGTACATCGACAAGTTTATATCGAGGATAGACAACAATACCAATATGTGCTATAGGGTCAAACCATTCACATTTGAATAACATAGTTTTTTAACTAGGAAGGCTTCAATTTCTAACTCGATCATTTCGACCAGAGTCTCGTAATAGTCATATTCGGTTTCATTGTATATGGATCCTTTAATGTATACCCCCGTATTGTCTATTGCCTGGTAACTACCATACGATTTAGTATGAAATTTAAAATCATTCACACAGTAACTGTTGTACGTTCTAACCTCTCTTAGGGGACATTGTGCTATATTTCGAAGATAATGATTAGAAATTTTATTTGCATGATTATGAACCTGTAATCAAAATTAAGTGGAATGTTTAGATTATAATTATAAATTTTTATTAGAACAATACAATTGTTTTGTGATTTTCATTTTAAGTAAACATACATATTTTTCAAAAAATGATGGAAATTCTTGCTCCATCACGGTATTGATAGCTTCATCATTCATGTTTGGAAACTCTTTACGGTTATCTGTAACAAAATCACTAAAAAAAGAAATTAGAAATAATTGATACACTGATAGGAAATAGTAAATTATAAAGCTAAATAGATTTCATTTGACTTTTAAGAAATACTTACTCAATGAATGGTTAAATCTCTGGACAATTCTTTAGGACATATAGATGAGATGCAATATATTCATAGTCTGCTATATACTTTTTCCCTTAAGCACCAATTGCTTTACCCGGAGGCTTGAAAATTTCAAACATATCATTATCCACATTGTCATAAAGATAAACCTCATTCCACTTTTCCTTAAGTGGAAGAGTTGGATCTCCTTCTTTGAAATAGAATAATGTGAATTTGGCAGCCTCATCCATAATATAACCTATTGATATAGAACCCTCAACCTGAGCCTTTTTATTATTGTATGCTTTATTTTCCTCAAGTATCTACAAAAAAAATTATTGAAAACTATAAATCATTTTTGTGTATATATAAATATATATTTAGGAAAATAATTGGTTGAGTGAATTAATATTACATTTTTGGAGGATACATCTAATGATAATGGATAGGACCAGCAATCCTAGCTTCGTAAGCCAACTGCACTGGAAGATGATTTATTGAGTCAAAAAAACTTGGAGGAAAGATTTTCTCAAGATTGTATAAGATAACATGAATTTGTTCATCCAGATTCCTCAACTCCTCATCAGTCAAAGAAGAAGAAGTCAGTTGCTTGAAGAATAAAGAAATCTAAGTTATCGGCTCCCATATTCTATTAGGCAGGAATTCTTGAAGAGTAATTGGTAACAACGCAACCTTTGCATGAATACATGACAATCATGTCTCTTCATGCCAAATATCTTAAGTTTTTTTGCATCCACACATCTCCCCATATTAGAAGCATACCCATCTGGAAATCTAAGTTTTTTTACCCACTCCAACACAACCTTCTTCTGTGATTTATTCAGAATAAATAGCATGTCAGGGCATTTATTGGTGACAAGATTTTTTGCAAATTGAGAATGATGACAATATTTATTCAACTCATCTCTTGACTTGTATGTGTCCTTAGTTTTCTATGGAATGTTAAATATTGTATTGAAAATATTGTCAAACATATTCTTCTTGATATACAAAATATCAAGATTGTGTCTGAGCAAGTGTTCATGCTAGTAGAGAAAATCCCAGAAAATATTTTTCTTATTCCACCCACAAGTCTTAGATATAGCTGCATTCATAATCTCAGCATCAACATCTATCACCTTCCTCAACCCTTTATTATTCAATTCCTATATAATTTTATTTCCAAATCTAACCCTAGGAATTGTTTAGTAAGCTTTCTATTCTTAATAAAGACTTTGGTGTTACGTCGATATGGATGATTAATGGGCAAAAACTTCTGATTATTGTCGAACCACGACTATTTTTCGCTCTTAATAAATCTAAAAGCATCAGAATCTTCCATACAATATGGACATGCCAACATACTAGTTGTGCATCACCCAGACAACATTAGGGCAGCATGCACCTGAAAAATCTTTCGTTTGGAAATATCATAAGTTTGAACTCCAACACCCCAAAGACTTTTCAACTCTGCTATCAATGGATGCAAGAAACCATTCTTCTTTTCCTTTTGATTCGTAGGCCCCGACACTAACACAATCAAAAACATAAATTTCTCCTTCATACATAAGTCTGGAGGCAAATTATACGGCGTCACCACCACAGGCCACAAAGAATATTGCTATCCAGATTGACCAAATGACTGAAAACCATCAACAAATAAATTCAGCCTAATATTTTGAACTTCAGAAGAAAAATCAGGAAAACACCCATCAAAATGTTTCCAAGCAGAGGCATCAGAAGAGTGACACATCTTACCATCCTCCATATGATGCTCTGGATACCACCTCATTTCATTAGCTATTGTGGTTGATGCATACAATCTCTGCAACCTAGGTGTTATTGGAAAATAGTGTATCTTCTTATACAATACCTTCAACTTATGTATATATAATCTATTTCTAGAATCTCTAACCTTTTGTTTATACCGAGCATGCTCACATATTTTACAACTATTAAGGTCATTGTCATCACCCTAGTATATCATCCAGCTGTTCACACATCAATAAATGACCTATATGGGTAATCCCAAGCCTTTAACTAACTTCTTCATGCTGTAGAAATCCAATGACATCAGATTATCTCGTGGCAACAATTTTTGAATGAAATTAGACATATCATCAAACCATGCATGTGAATATCTGTGTCTGCACTTTATTTCTAACATCCTCACGACAACATATAGTTAAGCATGCATAGAATTTTCTTCATATACAGGTTTATCTCCAGCTTGAATCATGTCATAGAAATTTCTTGCCTCGACATTGGGTTGCTCATTCGGGTTGAATTCAGGATCCATAGCATCACAAACCATTATATGGTATGTAGTGTGATTAATATTATTCGAGACCATCTGATCAGTTTGACTTACTGACACCCGTACTAAACTTAAACACCTCTGGTTGACTTGCTTCTCACCATGGTATATCCAAACATAGTAATCTGCCAAAAAATCATTTCTATACAAATGCATCTTCACAATCTCAACATTCAAAAACTTTTTATTTTGACATTTAACTAAAGTGCAAGGACACCTTATATTTGTACTACCATTCATACACTCAGGATGTCTCAAAACAAACTCAAGAAATTCATCAACATTATCTCCCCATTCATTAGAGAACATTCCATTCACTATTCGACCATTGTACATCCATTCAAGATCATCTTCCATAACTAGTTAAATAGAATCATTTTTTTAACAAAGGCAATTGTCACTAATTATAGTTATATATAATTATATAGACATTTATTTAGATATAAATATTTATATATAGTTACACACATATAGTTTAAAATAATGTTCTATGTTGTTTTACATGTAATTATAAATATAGTTACATGTGGTTAGACATATAGTTATACATATAGTTAAACATTTTTTTATACATGTAGGTTTATATATTTGTTCATTTAATTTTTTATATTTATACATTTAATAATCTATAGGCATAGATATAGTAAAATACTTTTTTATATACTACTATATACAAGTATATATTAAATATAAGCTGTAAATTTAAAATTTAAATATAATTATACATAAAACTTTTAAAGTTATACACATAGTAAGATATAATTATTTATAGTTATATATTATTTTACATATAATATATATAGTTATAAATAGTTATATATAATTATAATATAGTTATATATAGATATATTCATACAAGTAGTTATAAGTAGTTATACATAAATATAAGCAATGTTATAAAAAAATTATATTGTTTTAATTATATTAATACATATATGTATATATAGTTACAAATATAATTATATATAATTATATAGATATTTATTTAGTTATACAAATATTTATATATAGTTATACACATATAGTTTTACATAATGTTGTATGTTGTTATACATGTAATTATAATTATTATTACACGTGGTTATACATATAGTTACACATATAGTTAAATGTATATTTATACATGCAGGTTTGTATATTTATTCATTTAATTTTATATATTTATACATATAGTTACGTATATGCATAGATATAGTAAAATATTTTTTTATACATTAATATATACAAATATATATTAAATATAAGTTGTAGAATATATATTAAAATATTATTATGTATACAGCTTTTATAGTTATACATATAGTAAGATACAATTATTTATATTTATATATTATTATTCATATAATATATATAGTTATAAATAGTTATATATAATTAAACATGTAGTTATATATAGATATATTCGTACAAGTTGATATAAGTAGGTATACATAAATATAAACAACATTATAAAAAAATATTTTGCTTTAATTATATTAATACATTTATGCATATATAGTTACAAATATAGTTATATATAATAATATAGATATTTATTTAGTTATACAAATATAGTTTAACATAATGTTGTATTTTGTTATACGTGTAATTATAAATATAGTTACATATCTACAAGAAAAATCATATATAGCTAGGGACAATTCCCTAGCTAAATATACACTTTTTGTCGCTAAATGGGATATATCGACAGATTACTGACGGATCGGTTCCCTATCTAAAGTGCTTCTCGCTAAAATTTAGCGAGGGAAAGTGTCACTAGCTAAAAATTTAGCGACGGAAAAATTCCTAGCTAAAAAAATAATTTTCATAGCTAAATTAGCAAACTAAATGAAATTTTCCATCACTAAACGAAAACAATGATGGAATATTTCCCAGAGCTAAAGTGCTCGTTGCTAAATATTAGCGATGGAAATAGTTTCTAATTAAATCAATTTAGCGACGAAAAAAATCCGTTGTTAATATAAAGATATCCCTCGCTAAATTAGCAAGGGAAAATTGCCTAGCTAAATTAGCAAGGGATTTTTCCCTAGCTAATTTAGCAAGGGAATTTTCGCTAGCAAATTTAGCTAGTGAAAATTTAATAAATTAGCTATGGGATTTTCCCTAGCTATTTTAATTTCAAGACTATTTTCAGAATTTAATTTATTTTAATATTTTTTAATTAAATAATTTAATAATTTTATATTAAATTGAATAAAAACAGAAACTATAAATGATAATTTATAATTAACAAAAAATTAAATCATTTAATAATTTATTCTAATATAATATTTTACATAATTAAAACAAAAAAAATAAAAATATTTTATTATATCTTATTCACTAATGTATCTACCGGCAGTGCATAAAGTATAATCTATCCATTCATTGACGTTCTTTCTCTCCCTCTACTCCTCCAATCACTATTTTTCTGATGCGACAAAGCTGTCCGAGTCACGACACGTCATGTCTAGTAAAAAATATCATCAGTTATACAAGTTTTGTATGAGGACCAATGTGGTATCATATCTATGAGAAATTTAAACTACTCAATCAAATCAATATAAAAAAAAATTATGTTTTGATAAATATATAATACTGTAGTATATATGTAAATATATACTAACATTTCACTCGTACATATATTAATGCAGTATATGTACATAAAAAATATAGTATTATGTGTACATATATACTGAGTACAAATATACTTAGTATATATGTACATAAAATACTACAGTATTATACATACATATATACTGAGTATATACGTACGTATATACCACATTTATTATTGTCGCTGTTGCTGCCGCTCCTGTCACTTAGAGGTGTCAAACGGGCCGGGCCGGCCCTACCCTTTTTTTTGGAACACGAGCATGCTTTCGTGTCGGGCCAGGCACGACATGATTTAAAAAAGCCGAGACCGGCACGGCCCGAAGGCATGGCATGCCGTGTCGTGCCGTGCTGGGCCCGCTCGGGCACGGCTGGCCCTATGGGCCAGGCCGTTCGGGGCAGAAATTTTTTTTTATTTTTTAAATATATTAAAAATTTTAGATATTGTATAGTATTATATATTTATAATTTTAAAAATGTTAAAATTAAAAATTAATTAAAAAAACAAAGTTTAAATTTTTTTTTTGTAATATCAAATTAGTTTAAATTTTATTATAATTATTAATTATATAATAAAGTTATTAATTTTTAAAAGAAAAATTAAAACAAACAAAAATAAATCAATACATTATGTTAGTAAAAATAAAAATTAAAACAAACATAAACAACACAAATGAAAAATTACCAATCATCCATTTGAAACCGAAGGTCCGAACAAAATAAATTACAGTTTCAACACAACGTACAAACAAAGCGTACAATCAATAAAAAAAACATCGAAAACAAAAAACAATAGATCATCATCAATCGTCAATTGGCATATCATGAGAATCATCAGCCGCAACATCAAGATCAGTATCATATGGATCATCATCATCGGCAATCAACTCCTCCGCCATCATAGTGGATGTGGATGCGACTGCAGTCCATGTCCCAGTCCCAGCTCCAGCACGATCATAGATGCTAAACCTCGAATCCTCCCAATCCTTCAATCAAGCCAAGGCCTCAACCATATCTAGACGTAATCTCGATCTCCTATCCGAAATCATGTTCACTACAACAGAAAAAGCAGACTCCGTTGCTACGCTCGACACCAGAGGAGTCAGTAGATCCTGTGCCATCCTAGATAGCACGGGAAAGGTGGACTCATATGATTTCCACAATTATAATAAATTAAGATTCTTAGTATCAGAATGTGATAAGATTGAGCAATAATCGGTATCTAAGTACCGAGACAGCTCGCTCCTATGTGATGGTCCACCCCTATGATCCCCATCGCTAGCTGAATGGAAAAATCGTCATCTCCGAATAAGATATCAATGTCCCGTAATCACAAGCGCACCACCACCACCACCATACCTAGTATCGTAGTATGTGAAAAGGTCAGTCAGCTTCTCGTGAATGAACCCTTCAGGTGCGTCATCCAGGTTCATGCACGAGGAAATGTAAGTCAGGGTGTTTTCTACCCCTTCCACCTTAACCCTAGGGTCCATGCATGCAGCGAGGCAATAAAGAGATGGAACAATGGACCAGTACTTCAAGTACTTGGTTTCCATCTCTACAACCATATGGCTAAGTGTCGGGTCAGCTTGATATTTCCTAAACATGCTACTAATGTTGCATATGCACCGGAGTGCAATGCAAGTGGTGGGCATATAAACCGACGAATACATCTTCGTCGTGTCATAAAATATCTTCAGGAATTTCATAAATGAAATTCCTGAAGCCCAATCAGCGTCGTCAATAATAAGTTCATCACTCTTTCTATTGACGTAGTCGGATATCACGTGTTCGTATCCAACACATGATTCCAACATCAGGTACGTGTAATTCCAACGATGTCTCACATCCGATTGGAATTTCTTCTTCTTAAGATTCGCAGACAAACAGAGAGTACCAAACTCTTGTTGTCTACGAGGAGTGCTAATATACTTGAGTGCATTGCGTATATTTTCCAACGCGGGGGAACACACCTTCATACCCACTTGAACTATCATGTTAATCACATGACACATGCATCTGACATGAAAGATCTCTCCTAATGGTGCGTCTCTAATATTCCTAACAAACATATTGATTGCTACTTCATTATTAGATGCTTTATCGAATATAATACTAAAAATTTTATTTTGAATTTTATATTCCCTAAAGATTTTCATCATACACTCAAAAATGGTCGAGCCATCATGAGGATGAAGAATCTCTGAGAATCCTAAAATTTTTTTATTGATTGTCCAATTTGAATCTACATAGTGGCTCGTGAGACATGCATAAGAAGATTCATCGTGACTTGTTCATATATCGGACGTCACGGACACCACTCTACTATATGCTATAAATTTCTTAATTATTTTCTGTTTTTCTAACTTATATATCTTTAGTATGTCATTCCTAGATGTGGACCTAGGAATCCTATGATAGGTAGGCTGAAAATATGTCTGCATGATGCGCACTACCCTTGGATCTTCCGAAAATCTGATCGGAAGACCCATCAATGTGATAAGTCTGGCCATGTCGTCCCTACCCAACTCGCTGGAGTATATGAAGGGAGTAAACTTTGAGACTGAACTCGATCCAGTCTCAAAAAATGCAGTGCCAAGTTGGGTTTGCCTAGGATCTAATGGTCCATGTTTTTTGGTGCATAATTCGGCATGCCTTTTTAGGTGCCCAGTCCCAAACGAACTCTTACATGTTAAAAGTCTCATACAATATTTGCACTGTGCCATTTCTTGTTCCTCACCCCTAATATTTTTTTGTGTTATTATATTAAAATGAGTCCAAACAACAGAAGTCCTCCTAGTTTTTTGTTTTTTAGAAGTTTGGGTTGAGACGACTGGAGAAACCAAAGTTTCAGCAGCCTCATACCTCTGTGTAATATTTTCATTTTCTAAATTTAAATATGTTTCAGTTGTATTTGTCATTTTTTATGATTTTTATTTTTCTTAATTTTGGTCTAGAGAGAGAAACTATAGAGAGAAAAAGTTAAAAAAATCATAAAATAAATTACCCGGTAAAAGCAGTGAGGTCGGTCACGTGCACGGGGCACCGCAGTCAAGCTCTAATATTCAAAACTCAAGTCGAGATTCACGAAAATCCAAGCCGAATGCCAAAATCCCGAGGCCCTAGAGAGAAAAGCAAAATTTTTGAGAGAGAAATAGAACGATTTGAGAGAATTTATGTTTTTGAAAAACATAAATGTTAAAGGGCGGGGGGTAGAATTTATAGATTAAAGATATTAATTTTTTATAAAAAAAGATATTTTTTTTATTTTTTTGAATTTTTATTAATTTTTTAGGGGGTAGAATCATGAGAACCGTTGGATTCTGCCCCCTAGTCGTTGGAGGCGAATCCAACGGCTGAAAATATATATTTTTATTATTTTTTATTTTTTTTCTCGTTGGGGGAATAGGAGAATTAGTCTAGTCTAGCTCGGTTCGGGGCAAAGGGTCTCGTGGAAGTGGGACCGAGGGTCGGGTCCAATCAGGCCCGACCTGTGGTCTTTTTTGCGGGAGGGGCCGGGCGTGGGTCTTTCGCACGGCAGCCTGTGCCCTGTAGGCAGTAGGCTCGACCGCTCGAGTGAAACCGGCACGGGACGAACCCGTGCCGGTGTGCCGTGCCACGGGCCGAACCATGCCGGGCCAGGCACGGCACGGCTCATGCCTAACCAGTGCATGGTTTTTTATTGTGCCGAGCCTAAAGATGTCAACCAGGCAGGGCCGGCGCGACCCAGCACGAGGCACTGCACGGTTCAGCCGTGCCTGGGCCAGCCCGGCACGGGAATTTCCCGTGCCCGGGCTTGTGCCGTGCCGTGTCGAGGCCAACTGGACCTCGTGTCAGTGCCGATGCCAACCGGACCTCGTGCCATGCTTGGCCCGGCACGGTACCGTGCCGAATTTTTTTTAAAAAAAATTAGCTTTACTAGGCGCCGAAACCCTAATTTTTTTTAAAATTAAGGTTTTGGTACGCCCGATCCCTAATTTTTTTTAGAATTAGGGGTTCGGCGCGCCAAAATCCTAATTTTTTTTTAAATTTAGGGTTCGGCCCGATCGGGCCGAACCTGTCGAATCGTCCCGTGGACTCGTGCTGGGTTGAAACCCCAAAAAACTGTGCCGGGACAGGCACGACACGGTTACTGTTCAGTGTCGTGCCTAAGTCCGGTTGGGCCTGGAAAAAATGTTCCGGCCCAGCACGGAACGACCCGTTTGACACCTCTAGCCGAGCATGCCCAGGCACGGCCGAACCATTCCGTGCCTCGTGCCGGGGCGGGCCTGCCCGGCCAGGATGATACCTCTACTGTCACTGCTCCCGCTGGCACTGCCACTCCTGCCACTGCTCTTGCTGGTGTTGCCGCTCCTGCTGCTGCCTCCGCTTTTTGTGTCTTTGCCGCCACTATTGTTGCTGTTGCCGCCACTATCGTCACTATTGCTGTCGTCGCCGCCGCCACCACTACTGCCATTGTCGCTGTTGTCGTTGCCGCCAGCACTGATGCCACTGTCGCTGCTACCGAATTTGTCGCCACTGTCGCAGCAGCAGCTGCTGCCGCCGCCGCCGCTGCTGCCGCCGCCGCCACCACCGCTGCCGCCGCCGCCGCCACTGCCGCCGCCGCCGCCGTCGCAGATGCCGCCGCTGCCATTGATACCACCGCTGTCGCTGCCACCGCCGCCTCCACCACCGTTGCCGCCTCCACCACCGTTGCCGCCTCCACTGCCTCTGCGGCCGCCGCCACGGCTGCTGACACCGCTATTGCCGCCGCTACCGCCACTGTAGCTGCCGGTGCCACCACCCTCGCCACCGCCGATGGTGCCGCCACCTCCGCCACTGCCGACGGTGCCGCCACCTCCGCCGCCGCTACTTTCGTAGCTACCGCCGTTGCCGTCACTGATAATAAAAGTATGGCGAGCAATGATACTTGCCGGATAAACTTGAGATTGAGTGAGTTTTTAACGAGGCGGTGAGCTGCTTCTCCCAAAATAGGACACGATATTCCTTCTGGACCAGAATTACACGACATTACACAATCATCATCATCAACATCATTCTAAGACCTAGTACAATTAGAACTAATCATTACGGGATCTAGAGCACCAAAACTTATTTTCTCATATGTTTGCTTAGTACCATGTGATAATTACATATCGATATAATTACTAAGATTTTTATGACCAATCTCTATCTGCCTGGCTGGCCTGGACTAGAAATATCATCTTACAGCTTTAGGAAAAGTCTAATATCCATTGCTTTTATTACCTACATCAGTGAGCAATGCAAAATTGAAGAGCAGACCAGCCCGAGCAATTATATATTCAAAAGTATATGTGTGTAAATAGGTGTGTACGTATGACAATATATACATGCCTACAAATAAATTTATGCACCCTATTATGTATATACTCGGTGTATGCATACATATATACTATAGTATACAAGTACATAAATACCAAGTATATACATATGTATATACTACAGTATAAAAGTATGTATATACTGAGTATATACGTACGTATATACTACAGTTTATAAGTATGTATATATTGAGTATATACATACAAATATACTCAATATATATGAACATATATACTCGGTTTATACGTACTTATATACTCAGTATATACATAGATATATACATAGTATATATATACATTTATACCAAGTATATATGTACATATTTACCGAAGTATTATATGTATGTATATATAATTACATAGCCTTAGATGACACACACACTTGTACTTTAATGCAAATACATATACCATCAAAGATAACATAAGAAACTAATATAGGACTTAAAAAACATGCATATAGGTCTTTCAGGCATGGTCTGCATTTCTCGTACTTTTTCTTCTAGCACTCCACGCAGATAGAAAATATTATTACACATGCACATGGAGCATAACATACTATATTTACAAACCAATAACTGATAACAAGTAGTCGCAGATCTGAACTACGATGACGCATATATGCACAAAATAAAAGTGTCAAAAACAAACCTGCATTTGCGTGGAATTAATTGTTTTGGTTAGTCTCACTGCTTCAGAAGCTAAGGTGTTGTTCCCAGCACCATGGAGGACAGCCTAGGCTTTTATATACCTATAATAGGCTCAAGCTCTACCCAAAAATTTCAGGGACACACAAAGATATTTACAGATATATAAAAACAATTATTATAGACATGAACAAACACAAATTAATGTTGATAGTCATACAACTTCTACAAAAATTTTAATAAATAATTTAATATTTTTATATTAAATTGAATAAAAATAGAAACTATAAATGATAATTTTTAATTAACAAAAAATATATATTTAATAACGTATTCTAATACGATATTTTACATAACTAAAACAAAAAAAATAATAAAATTTTATTACATATTATTCATCAATGTATCTACCAATAGAGGTTCCAAACGGGATGTGCCGGGCCAACCCGACCCATTTTTAGCTGGCCCGACCGTGCTTTCATGTCCGGCTAGGCACGACACAGTTACTGTACCGTGTCGTGCATGGCCTGACACGGTTCTGTAAAGGTCTGTCCGGCACGGGCCCACGACACGAATCCGACGGGTTCGGCCCACCGGGCCGAACCCCTAATATAAAAAAAATTAGGGGTTCGTCTGCACACTGTCACACCACCGAACCACCAAAACCCTAATTAAAAAAATATAGGCTTCAGCATGCCCCATCGCCCTGCCGCCCCGCCCGAAACCCTACTTTTAAAAAAAATTCAGTGTCTCGGCTCGTACCGACGTACCGTGTCAGGCTAGGCATGGCACGAGGCTCGGTTGGCCTCGACACGGCACAACACGAGGCCCGGTTTGCCTCAGCATGTCACTGACATAATTGGTGCCGTGGTCGGGCACAACACGACACGATTGGTGTCGTGGTAGGGCACAGCACGAGCCTGGGCACGTGAAATTCCTATGCCGGGTAGGCCCAGGCACTATCGAATTTTGTCGTGCCTCGTGCCGACTGGGATAGCCTAGCCTGGTTGATACCTCTATCTACCAACAGTGTATAAAGTATAATCTATCCATGTATTGACATTACTTTCTCTTTCTCTGCTCCTCCGATCAGCAATTTTCTACTAAGAAAAAGCTATCCGAGTCATGATGTATCATGTCTAATGAAAAATCCTCACTTATACAAGCATCGTATGGGAAATAATGAGGTCTCTATATATTAAGAAATTTAAACCACTCAATCAAATCAAAATAAGTAAAAAAAAATTATGTTTTGATAATTATATATTACTGCAGTAAATATGTACATATATACTAGCATTTCACTCGTACATATATTACTATATTATATGTACATATAAACTGAAGTATTATGTGTAAATATATATTGCGTACATATATTACTCAGTATATATGTACATAAAATACTACAGTATTATATGTACATATATACTGACTATATACGTACGTATATATCGCATTTGTTGTTGTTGTTGCTGGTCCCGATGCCGCTGCCGTTGTTACTAGTGCCGCTACTGCTATCGCTACTGCCGTCGCTCCCGCCACTGCCACCGTTGTCGCCGTCGCTGCCATCGTTGCCGCCACCGCCATCGCTACCGCCACTGTCGCCACCGCCGTCGCTACCGCCACTGTCGCCACCGCCGTCACCGCCACCGCCACCACCGTTGATAATAAAAGTATAGCGGGCGATGATGCTCGATTGATGAACTTGAGTTGAGTGAGTTTTTGACGAAGCGGCGAGCTGCTTCTCCCAAAATAGGACCCCATATTCATCATGGACCATGATTACATGATACTACACGAGCATCATCATCATCATCATTCTAAGACCTAGTACAATTAGAACCAATTATTATAGAATCTAGAGCAAAAAAACTTATTTACTCATATGTTCGCTTTGTACCATGTGATAATTGCATATCAATACAATTACTAAGATTTTTAAAACCAGCCTCTATCTGCTTGGCTGGCCTGAACCAGATATATCATTCCAAAACTTTAGAAAAAGTCTAATATCCATTGCTTTTATTACCTACATAAATGAGCAATGCACGATGATGACCAGATTAGCTTGTGCAATTATATATTCAAAATTGTGTCTATGTGTAAATGGGTGTGTATGTATGACAATATATACATGTCTACAAATAAATATATGCACCCACTAATATACATACTCGGTATATACCTATGTATATACTCAGTATATATGTACGTATATACCGAGTATATTCATACTTATATACTCGATATATGTACATATACAGTGCATGCCATGTGCCACATGACTCTGAAAAGAAAGATCAATGCACCACAAAAGCTAGCATATGAGGCCCAGTATTGCACTGCCAAAACATCCAACTCTGCATGGTAAGTAGAAACCTAGTATCATTAACAAATTACACAGGCTTCAGACTTTACAAAAACTAATTGACAAATAGAAAATAAAAAAAATTTCTTGGAGAAAATTAGAAAAGTACATGCCCAGACAAACATAATTTGTATCTTTCAAAACAAAACAAAAAAACAACACGCGCCAAAATAAAATAATACAATCTCCAATGACCTTGATGCTAATTCAAACACAACATGCTTTCTATCTTATAAATCTAACATGCTCTCGAAGATAAATTTTCATCATGTATTTTTTCTTATGTGTGGCGTTGTACTTGGTCTCTTTTACAAGTTTGGTTGCATTAGGAATGAGGCACCTAAATGCATGTATTTATATTATTGAACATGATATCAAAGTGGGATAAATAAAAGTGATAATACCGCCACCACCACCATCATTTCAGCTAACATGTTGGAGACTGCCCAAAGACACCTGATGTTTTTTAAAGAACAAAAGTAAAAGTGTTTGGAGTATGCCATCAATATAAGCAATACACTACCTAGACTAGATACAAGTGAAATAAAAAAATACATAAATTAAAAATAGTACAATAAATATAATGAATATTATATATATTCATCACCTCAAACTTCAAAGAAAAAAAAATTAAGATATTCCAGATAGTTCTTATGAAAATCTTTGCCAACAATTGTGATGAGAATGGGTATTGTCTGGCCCGGCATGTGCCCAACCCAGAATAGCCTAGGTCTGAACCAGGAGAGCCAGGCATGCTCTCGTCGGGGCCTGGCCATGGCACCTGGTCCACTTCACAAGGGCCCAGGCTGTAGACCCTGGACTCCTATGGACAATGTCCCCTGGACAATGTGAGCAAGTGGCAAGTGATGAGCATGATGGCAGCATTATATCAATATATTATACATAACATAGATGTGTTAATTGTTATGTGTATCTATATAAACACAATATAATTATTGTGTATTACAATATACAAAATACATACATAATGTATATAGAATGTACATACAATGTGTATATACACTCATTTTGAATACATACATATACACATTGTATATAAATAAAAATTATTGTGTAGATACATTTATACATAATGTTAATACAAAATATATACATACATACCTAGTATATAGAAAATTTAAAATCTTGAAATAAAAAAATTAAATAACATTAAAAAAATTCTTTAATTTAAAATTATAATTAATACTTATAAAATAAAAAATGGTAACATAATCTTTCAAAATTAAACTAAAACATAAAAAATATTACAAATCATTAAGTCATAAAATGATAAAAATATTAAGATCATTTTCAATCTAACTGTTATGATCTGTACAACTTTAAATTTTATCATATACATCATCATATGTATTTTGTTGTAATGTAGAAATTTGATCCTAAAGACTCATCTATGTATTATCTTAATCTTTCTATCATAATAAATTTTCAATAATATTGATTGTAATTTGATTTTCCTATCTAAAATAATATTCACAATCATAAATATGATAGACTTTAATATACAATAAACACAATAAAGAATAGAAAATCATGAGACATTTTAGATATCACGAAAAAAATTTTATATAATTTTTATAAAGTCAATGCATCTAGATTTTTCATATCCTCTAAAAAAAGTAGAACAGTAATTGATGTCTCAATATTTTAACATATTATTCTTATAGCTCTAACTTATAGCTTACCTCTAACTTATTTGAATTAACTCATATTCATATCTAGAACAATAAAGATGATAACAACTTAACAAGTTATTCATTTATAAATTATAAATATATGAATATATTCATATCTTAAGATAAAAATGACTTAAGTTTATATATTCCATGAATCAAATAATATTAATACATTTTTGTACATCATGACATATTCAATATTATTTGATGTCTTTTTAAAATGTATATTTAATGAAATCTACTGATACTTTTTTTTTTGTATTTAATCTATTTAGTTTCAATGATATTATGTAATTTTTTAATAATATATGATATGCTTTCAATGAGCAATATTCAATGATTCTCTTGGTATTACTTGAGAAGGATTGAATATGTTTGGTAACATTTGATGACAATTCCATGCTATTCAATCACATTCAAATTTTATAAATGATACGACTTTTTATTATTGCATATGAATTTTTTTTGATCAATTTCAATCATTTTCAATAAGTATATAAGATATGTTAACATATTTTTTATAGTTCATGATTAAGTTATATGTCTTGGTGTTACAAAAATAAAACATACATCAAATAATTTGAAATAGAAAATTCATAAGAAATATTGAAAAAAAAATAAACAATAAAATAAAATACAAACTAATAACACCTAAGATTTGGATGATAAAAAAATGAAAAAAAAAACTTATAAATGAGCAAGAGGAGCTCTCAAATGAAAGAGTAAGCAAGATGAATCTTCACCCACCCATAGTTGACTTTCCCCCCATATCAATGATCTTCAATTTTATTTGTTGAATTTTAATAAAAATTGATAATTTTCCATGATATTCAATAATATCAAACATTTGTTTAATGATATATGAGTTTTAATGATATATAATTTATTATATATATATTTTAACATTTGTTTTATGACACTTGATTTTTGTATTAAAATTCCTAAACAATTCATTGATATTTGACATCATAAAATCAATCCTACTTCATCAAAATAGAAATAATTTTTATATATGTCCACAAATTATTGTTCATTTTGAATACAAGAAAAAACTCTTGTTACACTTGTTAGTAAAAAGTTAAACAACGTATACTTTTAATAATTTAAATATGTTATAAAAAACTAAAATATGAACATGTTGTAGAAATGTTAAAAAATAAAAAAATATTCATAAATATTTGAAGTCATAAAAAGTTGTCCTAAAATGAATTGAAAATAAATCACCAATATATAAAAAATATAAAAATTATATAAAAGGATAAAAAATCATGAATATTTATCACATTTCAAACAATATAGTTAAAAAAATAGATTTTCATGATATTTTATGGAAAAATTTTAAGTCGATCAAAAAATATTCTAACAAATGTTAAGTAATTATCATTGAAGATATATCAAATAATATTATCCTCCATCAAATGTATTAGATAATGTTCAAGATTCCTTTAATCACCACTTTTACATTGCAAAAAATCATCATAAAACTAAATTAATATACATTGTTTATATATATATTGCAAATTTAATGCACGCACACACACACACACACACACACACACACACACAACATCATATGTATATATGCATATGCATACATGTATGCAAATCTATAAATAAATATAGAAATATTGATGTTATATATGATGTATATATTTATATGTGGATGTTATGAATGATCTACATGTACATAGAAATTTAGATATATGTGATAAAGGCGATCTTAAATCATGATTGAAAGAAAAAATAATTACTTGCTTGTTTAATTTACAGTATTACATATAATTTTATGCACTAAGAAGGCAGCGGCTAGAAAATAAAATATAGAAAGAAATGACATATTTTTGAACCAAAGATCATATCCTGATTATGATTCTAGGAAAATAGAAAATAGAAAGAGATATTTTAGTAAAATTAAGATTGTTGCTAGCGATAGTCATCTCTTAAAATATTTCTTTGCTAGATCTTTCTTTATTTGGTTTTATTCGTAGTGTGTTCATTTTCACCCCCCATTAAGCATGGCAATGCAACAGAATGAGTGCTAAACTTGTATTGAAAGTCATTAAATAAGAGGTATTGTAAACTTTCATGAAAATATCAACAATTTGTTTAGAAGAAAGATGACAAAGTTAAAAGATGCTGAACAAGACATTTTCATGAATAAAATAGTAATCAATTTCAATGTATTTGATGCAAGCATGAAACTTACGATTATGTAATAAGTGAATAACATTTTGATTGTCACAAAGGAGGAGAGGCTGATGTTCGGGTTGAATGCCAATGTCTTGGAGAAGATATTGGAGTCACATGAGATCAGCAACTGTAGTGACCATGGCGCAATATTATGTTTATGCACTAGAGTGGGAGATGTTAGGTTACTTCTTGGAACCAAGATTGATGTATTTTCATGAATAAAATGATAGCTAATTT
This sequence comes from Sapria himalayana, assembly GCA_029783825.1. Lineage (NCBI taxonomy): Eukaryota > Viridiplantae > Streptophyta > Magnoliopsida > Malpighiales > Rafflesiaceae > Sapria > Sapria himalayana. The sequence goes on from JAREIK010000438.1 coordinate 9,104,337, forward strand.
CAATGTGTTTGATGCAAGTATGAAAAATATGATTATGTAATAAGTGTGAATAACATTTTGATTGTCATAAAGAAGGTGAGGGTGATGTTTGGATTGAATGCCAATGTCATGGAGAAGATATTGGAGTCACATGAGATTAGTAACATTAGTGATCATGGTGTGATATTATACTTATGCACTAGAAAGAGATATAGTAGGTTACTTATTTGAAGCAAAATTAATGTATTTTGATTCAAGAAAGATGAAAAAACTAAAAGTAATTTGTTGAGTTAAAAGGATTACTTACCTAATCTACATTACAAAAGACATTAAAAGTAAGTGAAATTTATTATAAATATCTCAACCCACATGTGAGGGTTTCCTTGATGCAACTAAGTATGTGTTTGACTACATGTAAGTCCATGGTTGGATTTTGGAAGTGTTGACTGACTAAGTTTACAACATAACTATGACCAAGGCGAGTTAATTAATGTGAGACATTGAAGGGACCCACAATGTCATTGGTAAGTTATAAGATTAGTCCCATGCTCATCATCTAGAAGAGGAGTAGGTTTGTGGGCAATGGGGGACTTTGTTTTTGTAGCATCAAGCATGTTTGTTTTAACTAACAAGTCATGTGCATATTTAGTTTGAGTAAGAAAAGGGGCATCGGAAAATTTTTAACCTCTATCCCCAAAAAATAATTGAGAATGCATAAATACTTCAAAGAGAAATTATCATTCAGTCAAGTAACGAGTTAAGATATAAAAAAGAGGTCATTACCAATAAGAATTATGTCATCAAGATAAACAAGAAATAGGACAAGATAAGCAAGTGTGATGAATGAATATAGTGTATCAGCTTGATTGAATTTAAAACAAAAAAAAAGATTTTCGACAAAAGTTTAGCAACCCAAGCACAAGGGGCTTGTTTAAGGTCATACATAGACTTATGTAGAAGACAAACACAATGCATGTAGATTGTTTTCACAAAACTAGAAAATTATTTCAATCTTCTCAAAGAGATAACCAAATAGGAAGAGATTCTTGACAAGAGAGAGGATGAGATGAGTAGTGGTAGCCTTGACAAGGGCTAAATGTTTCACCAAAATCAAGTCTAGGAATTTGGGAAAATCTCTTAGCAACTAAACATGTTTTAAAGCAATCAATCATATCATATTCTTTGAATTTGGTGCAACATAACCATTTGTTGCCAATAATATTAAAATTAGAAGGTTTGGACACTAAAGTCCTAAGTGTTATTAGTATGAAAAGTAGCAAGTTCTTCTTGCATGGAAGCTATGCCGATGGAGAACCTTGTTAGCATTTTTTTTAATGTCTTAGGATCATTGCTAACAATAAAGGCAACATGAAGAGAGGTGAAGGAAAGACAAAATTAGTCGTTAAGATAGAAAGGGGATATTTTCCATGTTGGGGTTGTTGATGTAGAAGAGAGGCAAAAGATGAAATATACATAAGGTTAGGATCTAGAGTATGGTTAGGAAGAGAATGAGGTTGAATAAGAGATTTAGGCAGAGGAGGATCTTGTAATTGGGGAAGAAAATGTGGATGTTTGGGGTGAACAAAATAATGAAGTCTTGAAGAAAATCAACAAGACGATGTGCCATTATGGAAGGCTTTTTTGGTGTTTGGTGTAATGAAAGATATTCAAGCTTATATGAATGCAATTCTTGAAAACTATTCATTAATATTAGAAAAAGTTATAATGGAAAGATTATGAAAGAAAGATAATTCATTTTTTATATAGAGAAAACAAATCTCATTAAAGACTACTGTTGAGAAATGTAAATCCAATTTGATGGTGGATCAATATATCTTTAACATTTGTGTAAAAAATTATATCCTAAGAAAGAACAAGGTACAACCTTTTTTGAAGATTTGTGCAAGTTAGAGGTTTTTAAATAAATAAAGAAGAGAGTACCAAAAACACATAAGATATAGTAACTTGGATGGTAACCAAATAATTATAAATATGGATAATTATTACCAATAGGAGGTAGATGTAGTCTATCAATAAGATAAGACATAAATAGCAATTAAGAAGGTATCAACTAGATTTTAAAGGGACATTAGCATGGAAAATAAGAGTCAAACTTATTTCTACAATACGTCTATGTTTTATCTCAGCTAATCACATAATCCATTTTGTTCATGGGTATGTAAATATGATATTTATTTTATCCCATATTGAAGCAAATGATTTGAAAAATTATTTGAAGAAAACTCATCTCTTCCATCATATTAGAAAGTTTTTATCAAAAAGTTTTTCAACAAACACTTGAAATTTTAGAAAATATGGGTAAAAATTAGATTTATATCTTAAAGGATATACACATATGTATCGGATAAAATCAACAAAAAAAATAACATTGTATTAAAATTTATGGGTGGAAATAAGAAGTATTGGGCCAAATATATCATTGTGAGTTTTTTCAAGACGAAAACTTGTAGTAGTCTTTGATTTATTAAATAAACCTTTGCGATAGTTTCCAAGTTGATAATTAGTGCAAGGAGTATCCTTAAATATCCAATTGAAAATAGTAATAACCTTTTTATTTTCTAAATTCTTTAAAAAGGCATAATTAGGATGCCCTAAACAAGCATACCAAATTTTTGAGTATACTACTTGAGCTTTTGTAATAATATAAGTTTCAATTTTTTCATGTTAAAGGATAAAAAAAATCTTATTTATGATAATTTGTCATTATCTACTATATGAAGTCCTTGATAACAAAAACAAAAAAAGTTAAATTCAAATAAAAAACATTATCATGAATAAGTTGATTAACAGATAATAAATTCTTTTTTATCTCAAGAACTACTAAAATATCTTTAAATTTTAATTTGTCATGATGAATGTTAAGAGATACATTACCAGTATAGTAAGTAATTAGTAATGCTTCTCTATCTCCAACAAGAATGTGATCATTACCAAAATAAGGTTTCAAAGTTTTTAATTTAATTCACATTTGAGGATACTCAGCTTTGTGAATAGCTGAATTTTAACTCATAATTTTCCAAAATAATCCATCTAGGTGAAGATGACATGCTTAGGGATGTGAATTTTAAATTATCATAACTTAGATTATCTAGAACTTTTTGAGTAATATGGAAATAAGTGAAAGTAATAATTTGTAAAAATTATTCCTATCCTCCCACTATTTTTTTACAAATCATACTTTTAGCATATTTAATGCTCCTAGTAGATTGATTAATCTAATCTCATATAATAATGACTTTCCAAAATGAGATATAATCTCGAGAGGAGATATTCCAAATATAATATGAGGCAAAATAGTAATGATGGATCCAATTGATCTATAATGAATCCTATTTATTATTGATACACAATAGTTTTTTAATGAAAAAAATAGTATTCTTTGGGTTGATCAAAAGAAGACCCAACCCACTGTGGGAAATAGGTTTATTGAAAATTTTAATCTATAATGAATCCATGAGATCTTGTGCCTATATATATCTCTCTATGGTTGGGGATCCCTATAAAAATCTTCTTTACTAAAAAGTCTATCTCATGATTTTGCAAACCTTAGTGTCATAAATATATAATACTATATATATATATTACTATAGTAAATATGTATATATATACTGATATATATTTACATAGACATATATAGCAGTATATATATATATATTCACTAGTATATATGCATATGTACATATATATTGGTATATATGTACCAGTATTTATATGTACATATATACTCAGTAAATGTACATATACACCACAGTGTATATGTACATATATACATGTATACATATACACTGTAGAATATATCTACATGTATGTACATTTACACTGCAGTGTATATGTACAAGTATGCACATATATACTGGTAAATACTTATACATATATACCAGTATATATGTATATGTACATATAATATATCTACTTATGCACTGTAGTGTTCATATACATATATACTCAATCAAGTTTCACATATAAAATCACTTGGTTACTCAATGGATGTTTTCATGTAGATATCAAGTGAATAAATAAAACACAGACTAGATGATAAGCAATATTAAATAGAAATGCATAATAGTCTATAAAAGTTCATAATTCAGCCATGAAAGAAACATAATAGCGAACCTAATATGGTTACAAGTTTCAAATTTTATGAACATTTTTTCAGCATTCATTAGTTTAATAAGAAAAAAGAAGGCAATATGTGATGGCTATCATCCAAATCATACCTGATTTTTGAGGCTAGTTTGCATTGATCCATAGCTCCAATACCTCATTTTAAGCTGCAGCAAACTCATGAGATTTGTATGATTTCATTACCAACTCATGTAGCTTTCCCCAAGTGTACCCAATGAACTGAGGGTGTAAATTGTTAAACAAATTGAAGCTTATATTACTCTCATTATTATAGGAACATTGTGATATGATTACAGGTTTCAAATTTTATGAATATTTTATTAGCATTCATTAGTTTTATAAGGAAAAAAAGTAACACATGATAGCTATCATCCAAATCATACATGGTTTCTTAGGCTGTTTTGCATTGATCCATAGCGCCAAGTAATTATAAGTAGTTATACATAAATGTATACAAAGTTATAAACAAATATATAGATTTACATATATGTATAAATAGTTAAAAATATAGTTATATTTAATTATATATAGTTTTATTTAGTTTTATAAATATTTATATATAGTTATACACATATAATTAAACTTAATGTTGTTTGTTGTTATACATGTAATTATCAATATAGTTACATGTGGTTATACATATAGTTACACATATAGTTATACTTATAATTATACATGTCGGCATATATATTTATTCATATAATTTTATATATTTATACATATAGTTATGTATAGGTATAGATATAGTAAAATACATTTTTATATACTAATATAAACCAATGTTTATTAAATATAAGTTGTAAATTATATATTTAAATATAGTTAAATATAAAACTTTTATAGATACGCATATAATAAGATACAATTATTTATAGTTATATGTTATTATACATATAGTATATATAGCTATAAATATTTTTATATAGTTAAACATATAGTTATATAGAGATATATTCATACAAATAGTTATACATAAATATATAAAGTTATAAATAAATATATAGATTTACATATATGTATACATAGTTACAAATATAATTATATTTAATTATAAAGAGTGTTTTATAGTTATACAAATATTTATATATAATTATACAAATATTTATATATAATTATACAAATATTTATATATAGTTATATACACATATAGTTAAACATAATGTTATATGTTATTATACATGTAATTATAAATATAGTTAAATGTGATTATACATAAGTTACACATATATTTTTACTTATATTTATACATGTAGTTATATATATATTTTTATATAATTTTATATATGTACACATATAGTTATCTATAGGTATATATATGGTAAAATACATTTTTATATACTAATATATAAAAATGTATATTAAATATATGTTGTTAATTAATAATTATATTTTTAAATATAGTTATGTATATTATTTTATAGTTATACATATAGTCAAAGACAATAATTTATAGTTATATGTTCTTATACCTTTAGGATCCAATGGCAAAAAGACAAAATAGAAAATAAACAAGTTCAACTTACAACATATTAGAACAAAGTAAATGAGGTCATGTATTTCAGGAGTGCAATATATAAATATAAATACAATTTGAATCCCCCCTAGAAATAGATGAAGTAATCCACATAATAGAACAAAACTCAAGAAAAATAGGCAATGATTAGATCCACATCCAGATATGTCAACAAAGTTTGCCTCATCCTGCTAAAATTATAATTATTTATGACTTGCTGGCAATATAATTGGAAAGCCAATCAAGACCCTCGTTGAGGCCCTCTCTAGAGGTAGCATGAGTGCTCTGAATGTGCCAATGGCGTTGGAGAAAAGAGTGAAGTCCTAGCTTTTCAGCTACATTCATCGCATTGGGAAGATCTTGCTTATTGTCAAACACCAACAAAACTGCATCTCAAAGCATTTCCTTGTTTAGCATCCTATGCAACTCATCTCTGGCTTCAACAACTCGATCTCTGTCATTGTTGTCCACCAAAAATATGAGACCTTGGGTATTTTGCAAGTAATTCCTCCAGAAAGGGCGAATCTTGTCTTGACCCCTAACATCCCACACAGTGAAATTGATGTTTTTGTATTCAACAGTCTCTACATTGAAAACAATGGTAGAAATTGTGGTGACAAATTCACCAAACTTCAACTTATACAGAATGATTGTCTTACCGCCAACATCAAGACCTAGCATCAAAATCCTTATCTCCTTGTTGGCAAACAACCTGCTAAATAGCTTTGTGAACGTAAATCCAATTTCTTTCACTAAATCTTAATCCCTTTGTCGTATGGCAGTAAAGAGATCTGATGAGAGAAAGAAACAGAATCAATAGACCTCAAGAGATGGTCACTAGAGAGGGAGGTCAACCTCTATATTTTCTTATACCTATAGTATATATAATTAAAAATAGAGTTATATATAGATATACATATAATTATATATAGATATACTCATACAAGTAGTTATAAGTAGTTATACATAAATATATATAAAATTATAAATAAATATATAGATTTAATTATATAAATACATATATGTATACATAGATGCAAATATAGTTATATTTAATTATATAGAGTATTACATAGTTATAAAAATATTTATATATAGTTATACACATATAGGTATAAATATATATGTAGTTAAAGATATAGTTATATATAACATTTTTATACTTATACATATAGTAAAATACAATTATATATACTTATATATTATTATACATATGATATACTTTGTTAAAAATATAGTTATATAGATTACTCATATAGTTATAAAATATTATATAGTTAGAAAAATAGTTATATATAGTTATTAATATAGTTATAAAAATAGTTTACATAGTTATAAATATAGTTAAATATAATTATGAAATATAGTTATACAAATATTTATAAAATAGTTATCATATGCTCTAATAACAATACACTCTCAAATGCCCAATTGAATAACACCAATTTAGAGAAAGAACTTGTATCAACTATCTTTTCTTTTGGTAAGTTAATATCATATTTAGTGGGAACCAAAGTCATAGTATATACTAAATATTCCATAATCAAATATCTCATAAAAAAGAAAGATGTCAGGCCTAGATTGATTTGATGGATTTTATTATTACAATAGTTTCAGCTAGAGATATTAGATAAGAAATGTACATATAATCAAAATTGAAAATTGCTTATCAAGACTAGAAAACGAAGATAAAAGAGTTGTTGAAGAAGATATTAGATATATTTTTTTATTTGAACAAATTATAGTATTGAATGAAAATGTAACTTCATGGTAAGTAGTATTTAATGAACTTTATCATTGCAAGTAGTACTCTAATCAAATTTTGAGGCAAACTGTTATAGCTGAGAGATTAGTAGTATCTTGCAATAATGTTACTTTTTGCTCGTGCTCTCACGAATTTGTGGAACATGTTAATATTTATGTGCTCAAGTATTTTTCTTCTCAAAATTAATGTTGATATTTACATATATATGCATAAATATATATGTGCATATACACTGACCTACACACACACACATTTATACATCCATATACATTACTATATGTTATATATCACAATACACATTTTTGTACTTTTGTATATATTCACATATGTATCTACATTTTCAAAGTAGTGTGTATATACTTGTATGCATGCATATTCTATTGAACACCCACACAAGCACACACATATACCTATATACGTAATGTATTTTTAAAGTTACACATGAAACTATTTTATGTGTGTATGTGTGTGTGTAAATGTATTTACAATTTTTTGATTTTGAAAATTTAATTAAAATAAAATATTATACATTGTACACAATTTATAAAATATTGTAAATTATTTATATTTAAAACAAATATTTGTGTGTGTGTGTGTATGCGCGTGCGCGCGTGTGTGTGAAGCATATTAATGGATAAAATGAAATTAAGAATTAGATATATAAGCTTATATTTTATTCAAATAATTGTTTTTTTTTATATTTATATTAAAATAACTATCATTATACTCATATAAATAAATGAAGTTGGCATATTTGTAAATTATGTTGTTTTAACAATTATTTTAAAAATTAAAATATAGGTCATAAATAGATAATATTGTTTTTGTTTTTCTATATAATTTTTTTATTAAAATATTAATGTCTATGATAAATTTCTACCTATTATTTATTATTATTAATAAATTTTTAGAAACTTTAAAATTCAAATAATAATAATGTAGTGCATATAAATACATGTCTTTAATATTTTGTAAAAAATCAATTATTTCTTTAATTATGTTCAAACAAAATAGATTACCATATAAATACATAAGTAAATTTTTCTACAAGTAATTTTTTTTTATTTTATTCAAAATATATAAATGACCATATAAATATATGAATTTGTTTTTTTAAATAATTATTTTTAATTTTTTTTTTTCAAATTGAATACATGACAATGTTTTTTTTTGTAATTAATAGATTCATTTTAAATATTGTTTATTTATAATAAATATAACATATTGCATATTATGAGGTGAAAATTTTATTTTGTAAAAAAATTTATTTTTAAAGTTTTATCTTTGTAAATTAAAACTACATCACATATATATTTTAGAAATTTTGTATAATATTTATTATACAAACATATTGTTATTTGTTTTAAAATTTACAACATGAATTTTAACAAATAAACATTTTATTAGAAATCAATTTTAGTTAAATGATATTAAGTGAAACTAAGATACAAACCCTAAACATATTAAGTCATAATGATTTATACGAACTTATAAAAATATATTTAAGGTTGAAAAAATTAAATTTAAGTTCCTAAAATATATGAGAAAATGCTAAAGATTTATACAATATCAAAATATATATATATATATGAATGAGATGAATGATATGAATGGATATAAAGTTTCTGGAGCATGTAGTTATACATGTTGTAGATGTAGTTATATTTAATTTTTCATGTAATTATATATATTTAGACATATGGCTATGTATAGGTATTGATGTAGATAAATACATCTATACATAGTAATATGTTGATATACATATTGTTAAATACATTTTTATATAGTTATATATAAATGTATAAATCTTTATACATTTAAGTTCACCAATCCAAAAGTATATTTAAACATAACTATACATCAATATGCATGTGTGATATAATTCGAATTTCTTATATAAGTGTGTTTCACTATATCTATAACTATAAAAACAGTATACATAAACATAACTATATATAAATATAACAACATATATTTAATACACACACATACACACACACACACACACACACTATGTATGTGTGTCAGATGTGCTGGATATCTTATATATTTTAATCCAGTATGAATCATATTATTAGTCAATGCTAAGGTGTTTATAAGGGAGCCTATGCGGCATTTAATTAAACATAGTAATTAAAGTATAGTCAAATATATACATGTATTTAAATGTCTTGTAAATTAGTATCAGTATACATAAAGCCTATTACATTTTTATCTGAACTAATTGAAAACCAGTCAATAAATGTTTACATATATTAATTTGACATTAACAGATATTAATGTAATTATACTTTAAATTTACAGATATTAAATACACTCTTATATTTTTATAAAAGTGTGTGTTTTTCCCTATACATAAAGCCATGTATAAAATATAGTTTATAGATAGTAATTTAATTATACATATGGGGTAGGCACAGCATTATGGAATAATAAATATTTTCATAGTGCAAATTTATTAAACATGTATTTCATAATGATGACTTACAAATTTCAAATATACATTATTAAAAGTATATCATAAAGTCAGAATAACATTATTTGTGTAAAATATGTATATAATATTATCTGTATAATACTAATTATATTTGAAATACACGACATGTATATATTGAATGTATCATATATAGAATTATGATAGATAGGTAGATATATATATATATATATACATATAATATTATATTAAATATATGTTGTTATATTTATATATAGTTATGTTTATGCATACTATTTTTATAGTTATTGATATAATAAAATACACATATATATTTATGTATTATATACACACTGCCCAACACAAACACCAACACCCATTTTGTGATTAAACTAAGAAAAATAGAAGACTGTAGAGTGGAAAAAAAAAGGAAATAAAGTCGGCATACCTACCGTGCACCATCAATGTCTACACAATGAGAACGCATTTTATCACAGGTGCATTAGGTATGTATATGAATAAGTTTATATAAGCAATCCAAGCATACAATGATGATTAAAGAAGAATTTTGGAAAAAAAATTAACAAAATCAATACATAAACTCTTGCTGTAAGATAATCGATGAAGAATTAAGATAGAAAACATACTTAAAATCAATAACAAATTATCGCTTAACTTCGAATAAGTTTTGATGCTTCGGTGTCGGGAGATAGATGGAGGACTGTGGAAGACTTGCACTTTACTTGTTAGAGTAGTCTCGGGAATCTCGACAAGTGATTATATATATTACCAAAATATTTATATTTTCAATTATAAAAACATTAAATAAACAATATATATATATATATATATAATACAAAAGGACTATTTATTTTATTTACTATCAAAATTCTTTCAACAAAATTAATGTGCATGTAGTAAGGTACACATGAAAAATAAACTCCTCACAATTTTTTATTATAATATTAATTAAACAATAAATATATAAACAATTTAAAAAAAATACAAGTTTAGCCTTATAAAAAAAATATCAAATAGCTACAAAATTAACAAACTTCATATAATAAGAGATGCATAAAAAGATAATCTGTCTTCTAGCTACTGTCTTAAGAGTTATAAAATACTTTTATTGTTAAAAATAAATAAAAATTAATTTTTTATGGTTATAAAATTTTAAGAATTCATATTAATTTTTATGAAGATAATATGAAATATTTTTAAAGGCATAAAATTTCATATTATTTGATATCATTAATAATTTTTTAAATTCAAAAAATTATTTAAAGTGAGAAGATAATTAAAAAAATTATTTTAATTATTTTTTAATAAAGACTGAATGTTAAAAGCTAATAATAAAAATATTACTTAATTATTTTATTCTTATAAATTTTAGTAGGGTCAAACATACATGTATTTATTTTTAAATATTAATTTATTTTCTTTTAACATTAATGAAAAAATTTATATTTTTATTATATTTCAAGATTTTCAAATTTTGTATTAATTATTTTTTTAAAAGTTTCCTATAATCATAAAATTTTTTTATACTTATAATAATATTAATATTTACTAGTTTATTCGCTAATTTAAATAATTTTGAAAATATTTTCTATTTTATCATAATATGAATTAATTTACATTTATATTAGTAGAAATTTTATTGTATGTTAATTTAATTTTTAAAATATCGAAAAAATTATATACTTATTGAATTAATTATTTAATGTTACTTTAATACAAAATTTTAAGTTTCTTAATTAAAAATTTTAGAAATTTTTTTATATAATTTTTTAAAAAATTAAAACATCATAAAAATAGTTATTTTAGTCCTTATTAATATAATTTTTTTGTATTTTTATTTTTTTAAAATTATTAAATATAATATCTTTTTTTATGATTTTATGAGAAGAATGTATTTTTCAAGGATCACCCATCTATAGATCATTAACATACATTTAATAAACAAAATTAAATAAAATATTAAAACTAATAATAAATTTAAACAATTAAATGATTAAATATTGGCTAGGGTAATTCCTTCTCTATATTCGAGATTTAATTAGGTATGGGAGTTGAGTTACTAAATCTGTCGCTATATTCTGGATTTAATTAACTAGGAAAGTTTCGTTACTAAATATATTGATATATTCCAACTTTAATTAGTTATGGAAGTTCCGTCGCTAAAATCCGTCGCTATATTCAGGAAGTAATTGGCTAGGGAAGTTTTATCACTAAAATCAATCGTTATATTCAGCATGTAATTAACAAGGAATTTTTCGTCACTAAAGCCACAACTATATTTCGGGATGTAATTAGCTAGGGAAATTCTATCGCTAAAATCCATCGCTATGTTCCGGATATAATTAGCTAGGGAATTCTATCGCTAAAATATATCGCTATGTTCTGTGTGTAATTGACTATGGAAATTCCATCGTTAAATCCGTCAATATATTTTGCATTTTATTAGCTAGGGAAATCCTGTCATTAAATCCATTGCTAAATTCTCCGCTTTTCTTGAGCAGAATTTACGAAAATATTCCATCACTAATTCGACCCTATTCCTTTGCTAAATTCCCCGCTTTTCTTGAGTTGTATTTAAGAAAATATTTTATCGCTAATCCGTCGCTAATCCCTTGCAAAATTCCTCAGCTTTTCTTGAGTAGAATTTACGAAAATATTTCGTCACTAAAATTAACTAAATTTCCTGCTTTTTTTTTTGCAGAATTTACGAAAATATTCCATTGCTAATCGGTCACTAATCAGTCGCTAAATTCCCTCGCTTTTCTTGAGCGGGATTTACGAAATATTTCCGTTGCTAATCTGTTGCAAATTTTTATTTCAATGAAAAAACATAAATTCATTGCTATTCCCTAGCTAATCCCTCTCAATTTAGCTAGGGATTGATCCTTAGCTAAAATTTCCTAGCTAAATGAACATTTTCTTGTAGCATGTTATTATATATATAGTTACACATAGTTAAACATATATTTATACATGTAGGTTTATACATTTGTTCATTTAATTTTATATATTTATACATATAGTTATGTATAGGTATAGATATAGTAAAATACTTTTTTATATACTAATATATACAAATATATATTAAATATAAGTAGTAAAGTATATATTAAAATATTATTATGTATAAAGTTTTTATAGGTATACATATAGTAAGATACAATTATTTATTGTTATATATTATTATTCATATAATATATATAGTTATAAATAGTTATATATAATTAAACAAATATTTATATATAGATATATTAATATAAGTAGTGATAAGTAGTTATACATAAATATATACAATGTTATCAATAAATATTTAATTTAATTATATGAATACATATATGTATATATAGTTACAAATATAGTTATATTTAATTATATAGAATGTTACAAATTTATACAAATATTTATATATAGTTATACACGTAGTTATAAATATGTATGTAGTTAAAGATATAATTATAATTAACATTTATATAGGTATGCATTTAGTAAAATATAATTATATATAGTTATATATTAGTATACATATAGTATATTTTTTTTAGAAATATTGTTATATAGAATTATACATATAGTTATACATTATTATATAGTTACAAATTAGTTAAGTAAAGTTATAAATATAGTTATAAAAATAGTTTACATTATTTTAAATATAGTTATAAATATTTTTAGATAAAATGACATATTATTATATAATTAAACACGTGTATCTATAAATATTTGTGAATAAAATATTTTTATAAATGTTACTTTAAAATTATTATATTTATATGTAACACTTTTATAAATAATATACAGTATATATATCACATTTATATAAACATTATAAATATTCTATATTTATATAAAAAATAATATGTCATATAAATATTTACAAAATTGTATAATCATTAAATATTACATAATTATTATATAAAAAATATATATAACTGGATAGTTTAATGTAAATTTTGTATAGATATTTATAAACATTAATACATATGTATAAATATTTATATCTAACATTATATGTTTATATAAACATATCAATGTGTATTTATAATACAATACGTTTATATATATTAAAGTATAGACATTTATACATAATATCATACGATTATATAAATGTATAAAAGTTTATATATACTATTAAAAGACATTTAAGATTAACATTAAATAAAAGTTTGATTTAACATAAATCATTATATATATTAAAGTATAGATATTTATACATAATATCATACGATTATATAAATATAAACTATTAACATTAAAATTTTCGGATGCAAACATCATGTAATTGAATTCAAAATTACTAAAACCCTAAAAATCAAAATAGTAGATGAACAAATTTTAAAAAATGAAAAATTATAGTTTAATTAATTGCGTCGAGTCAAAATCATGTTAGGTTAAATAAAATTAAAAGCAAAAAATAAGAAATTAGGAGGAGAAAAAAAAAACCTCATACCTGAATATTCTTAAAAAACTAAATTTTGATTGTCTATATATAATTTAAAGAGATGGAGATGTGTATAAATAATTTGAAGGAGAAGAACAAAGAAAAACTTACATGGATTCAGAAGAAAGATCAATTTTTTTTTGATTTCATGCTTACAGTCAGCTCTGATTCGATAAAACGATGGAGTTTCGATGATTTTAGGTTTTAATGACTTAACAAATAATTTTCAAATCAAAAAATTAACATAATGAATTACTGACCAAGATTATGGTCGATAAATGGTCGGTGAGAACAAATTTATAAGTATTTGAAAGTCCACTTTACCGACCAATTTTAATGGTAATACGTTTTTGGTCGTTAAATGGTTAGTAATTTGTCGGCAATATTCACTATTTTCATCCTAATTTACTGAACTATTTCCGACCAAAAATATTTGGTCGGGAGATATGGTCGGTATTCGGTCATGAAAAGGAAAATAATTACTGACATAAATATTCAATCGGTAATTTTGTCGGTAATTATGACCGTATAAATATATTGGATAACCACTGTACCGACCATTTTTAATGGTTATATATTTTTGGTCGTGTAATCGTCGGTAATCTTTTGGGAATATTTTTCACTAATTTTCTTTAAATTTACAGACAATATTCCCGACCAAATATATTTGGTTCGTAATATATGGTCGGTAGTTAGTTGGGAATGTGGTCGGAAGTATTTTTCTCTAATGTGCCTTTTTGGATCTCTAAATTGGTCGTGAATTGGTCGGTAATTACCGACCTATATATTTTGTCAATAAAAGGTCGGTAAGTACGAAGTTATAAATAATTTGAAAAAATAATGAACCGACCAATTATAATGATAGGTCATTAAATGGTTCGTAATATATTTGATAACCACTCTACAGACTGATTCCCAACCAAAAATATTTAGTTGGTAATTATGATCAGTCATTGGTCGAAAAGTTTTTTTTTCTATATCCTTTTTTGGTCGCTAACTAGTTGTGTTTTGGACAGTAATTTATTCGCAATATTGTATATGTTGGAAATATTACTATGAAGAAGAATCATACAAACGATAATCATGCAGATATAATGACATAACTACTTCCTATTACCAAGTTTGAACATTATTTGGACTTGGTTGAGGTTTTCAACACTAATTACTCTCTAGGGCTTATATGTGGCGAATGCTCCTCATTCAAATATTGATGCAAGACAGAGTTTGGTAAAGTTATCTCATATCCTTATATGATGTCAGCATTAAACTACTAATTTGTCAATGGTTTAGTGGTATTTTTGTTAATAATCTTGATTTTTGCTGCACACCATGACTATAAATATGAACTCAGCCTTGTATCTTACTATTATTATTATTATTTAAGCTTTTATATCTTCTAGTTCTATTTCTTTTTTTTTTGCTAAGGGATTAAAGCCATTGTTTGTGCGTTCTTTTATTATCTTTAATCACTTTTTTTTTGTGATTCCTATCTAAAATATTTTCCAAATGTGCTTGCTCATATCCTAACGAAATTTAAAGAAACCCTAAAACTATATCAATAAGTCTTGGGACATATAATAAACATACAAAAAATAGCTTTTACTATATTAATAGAAAGAAAAAAAAAAGTAATAAGTGCAAATCTAATATGAAGAAAATTTTGGGTATTGTAAAGCAAGAGCTGCTTATAAAATTCTTGTTTCTTATTATATACGAGACACATGAAGAGTAAATATTTTGATAATGTTATTAATAAAATAAGAAAGTTGATATAAGGATGCTCAAACAGAATGTCTATCTAAGGGAGACAAAATAACTCTAATTAAACATGTCTTACATTACCATTATACATAATCCAATTTCTCCACTCCACTTTAACCATTATTAATATAATAGAAAGATTATTATCTCAATTTTATGGGGGAATGGAAAACAAAAAAAAAACACATGAGATAAACAAAATAGGCTAATTTATGCATACCAACATATGAGGGAGGAATAGGTTTTAAAAAATTGAAGGATATAATAAAAGTAACCAAGTCACAAGTTATCCAAAATCTAAGTCACAATGCATTGATAAAACAATCTAGCGAGGAATTAAGAAAAAAATGATGTGATAAAGGAACAAATATTTTGAAAATTAGGACAAAGAGATATTTTCTTTTTTGTATGACAGATGGGTAGAGTAAGAAAGACTCTACTCTGATGTTATTGGGTGCTCATTAGATACAAAAGTAAATTAATTCCTAAAAGGAGGTAACTAAGATGTTGAAAAGTTACAAATAGTTATCTCAATTACTTGGTGGAAAAAGTAATTAAAAATTTTATAAGAGAAAATGACACACCAATATGGAGACTAAATAAGTTAGATTTAAATTAGCTTGGGATCTAACAATAAAAAAAATAGAAGATTTTTTAATCTAATTGGAATTCTAGGATCACCTAGAAAATCTTTTTTTTTTTGCTTGAAGATTGCTTAAATCTTTTATCTCCATTTATGATATGCTAAAAAAATGGTATTTCATAGGTTTTGAAATGCATATTTTGCTCAAAAGAGGAAATAATTACATAGCTATTCATTCATTATGAAGGAACTAGGAATGTTTGGAATAATTTTATTTCTAATAAAATTATAAAATGGAACTCAATAGAGGAAACATTGTCCTTTTCTAACTCAAACTATCCTTTTTATAAGGATAAACTAATGTGATTTTAAGATTTGTGTTATTTTATTTGTATTATGAGAAATTTGAAAGAAAAAAAATGCTATTTAGAGGCCATTAATAATAAATGAAAAAAATATATTTAGAATTAAGAATTTACAACAAATTATAATTAATACTATACCTTAAAATATATATTGATCTCTCTTGATGAAATTTTATTACAATCTTATATTTATTGTGTTGCAAATAGACTACTATTGATTTGAAGAAGAATATGAGAGTTGGATGTTGTACTATGATATATAATGAAGTCCTCTTGAATCAATTGATATAAAAATGGGGTGAAGGATTATTATTTAATTTTGGATGATTTTAATTTATTAAATTATTAGGCAACTCCCTAAAAAATTTATAATGCTCATGTCAGCTCATCCAATATCATTCTAACTTTGGTTTTTGATTATTTCTAGGGTGTAGAAAATAAAATGCAACAAAAATGATATTTAGGGCAAAACAAGAAAGCCTAGATAGAAAAAATATATTTTTATTTGGGATTTAAGTGCATTATTATACATATAAACTAACTTTGATTAGTTTTTTTTTCTTGGTGATTTTTATTGATTTTGCTAGATTGTTCATATATTATTTTATTAATAATAAAATTATTAGTTTCTTATATATATATATATATATATATATATATAGAAATATTTTATATTTATATTTTGTTTTTTTATTCACTCGTGACATGGTGACGTGTTTTTTTTTGAATTTGCATGATTTTTTTTATGATAACATGGATGAGAGAGAGATAAATATGGGTTTATATATTTTAGTACATTAAAATGTACATATTTTTAGTTTAATCCATTAAAACGTACAAAAAAATTGAAGGATTAAAACATAAATATTATTAGTTTGGGCACCCAAACATGATTGTTCTTTTCTTTGGGAAAATTAGGGTTGCAACTTCTACGAGTCAACTTGAGCTAACTAGAACCTCACTCAAGATTTGGACAGACTTGGGTACCTATTTTTGACACTCAAGAAAGGCTTGGCCCTAAGATAAAAGGTTATCAACCAAAACTTAATTCATATTGGGTATGAGCAACCTGAATTGGAGAAATAACCCAAAAAAAAATATTTGATCCAAATCCTATCAAATTTGGGTTGGGAGTCTTAATATAAAATATGTGATTTTATCCAATATGATAATGGTACTATATAATTAAAAAGTTTAATATATATATATATATATATATATATATATATTTTGTGTTATTCATCATTTCTTTCACTCTCTTATTAAATATTATTAGTTATTTTATTTTTAATTGTACTTAATTAGTAAATGTAAAACTTGTGATAGTTAATTTTGGTCTATTTTATTTCTTAAATTTAAGAACAATTTTGATAACTACATCTTTACTAAAGAATATTTCTTTTTGCATATATTTTATTATAATTTTTTCTTTATGGCAGTACAATGAATGACACAACTTAATTTAACTCAATAAAATATGATCCAACCTAAGCTCAATCCAAGCTTGATAATTTTAGTTTGGATTGGACTTGGATTGAAGGATTCAAGATGAAACTTAGGTTTGGTCATAACTTGTGTTGATATGCGTTGGATTTGAGTGGGCTAAGGTTGGCTCTCAACCTGACACAACTTACCCAGGTTGTAGCCCAAGGGAAAATTATGTTTGATTATTCCAAATTATTATAAAAATAAAACATGTAAAAATAATTTTAAAATATAAAAATTAATACTTAGGACAATAAGATAAACAATACATTAATAGAAATACAAGTAAAAAAGTGGATTAGGATTGAAGTGTTTTTCAAAGGAGGGAAACCTATTTTTATAGAATGAAAATTGAAAATCCCAAATGGATTTCTGATATGGGCTAGGTGATGTTTCACATAACCCTTGCCATTATGTTCTCACATTTGAAAATCACCCTTCTCATTTGTTTATGGTTACTTATATTCTTGCTAAGCCAAATGAAGTTTTACACCATTCAAACTTATCAGTGTTGATTAGTTTCGTCAAAACATCTACTATGTTCTCATTAGTGTGAATCTTTTGTATATTCATACTTTCTTCTTCAACTTTCTCTCATACAAAATGATATTGTACTCTGATATATTTTGTATTTGAGTAGAATTATAGATTTCTTGTTAAGTGTAGAGTATTTTGACTATTACAAAATAAAATAACTTTGTTCTATTTGTGTTCGAGATCTTCCCATAGCATTTACAACCAAATTACCTTTTTACTAGCTTCTGTAACTTCAACATACTCCACTTCTATCATAAAAGTAGACACAATAGATTATAAATTTGAAACCCAACTTATAGCTCCTTGAGCAAGAGTAAAAACATAGCCCATAGTAGACTTGTTATTATCAATATACCCAATATAGTCTACATCAATATAGCATCTAAAAATAAGGTCCAAACATTAATAACATAAAATAACATTTGAGGTTCCTTTAATATATATGAGAATCCTCTTCATGTAACTGAGAATTCCAATGCCATTTGCCAGGATTTTCCATGAATTGACTAACCATTCTCACTGTTTGTGCAATATCTAGTTTTGTACAAATCATTACAAATATTAAACCTCCCATTATTGATGCATGTGGTACTCGAGACATCTTCCTTATCTCTTCTTCTGAGCTAGAACACATACTTGAGATAACTTCAAGTTCTTATTTGCTAGTCTCAAGTCTTTCATATCAAACTTCCTAGCCAACCATGCCTTTAATTCTTGAATTCGATATTTGTTAGGGCATGCTACTAATAAGTCATCCATGTATAATAATAAAATAATGAAATCATTTTCATCCTCAAACCTCTTATAATACATTCAATAGTCTGAACCAAGTCTATTGTATCTAAGGCTAATGATGAAGGAATCAAATCTTGTATACTAACACCTTAGTGTTTGTTTCAAGACGTATAAAGATTTGTTCAAACTTACAAAGCAAATTCTCTTTACCTATTCTAGCAAATTCTTCTAGCTAAAATGTATAAATTTCTTCTTTAATTTCTTCATAAAAAATGCAATTTTGATATCCAACTACTATAATATAAATCAAGTTTAGCACACAAAGTCATTACTACTCTAATTGTTATAAGACAAACCATTAGAGAAAAAATATTATTGAAATCAATGTCTTCTTTTGGAGCATATCCCTTTATTACTAATCTGGTATGATACCGTTCTATTTTATCATTGATATCCTACTTGATCTTATAAACTCATTTGTTACTAATGACTTTTCTTTCTAGTAGTAATGATACTAGCTTCCATGTCTTATTCTTGTGTAGCACTTTAATTATAATGTTCATTGTTGTCATCCACAAAGCTATATCTGAACTATTTGAAGCTTCATGAAATATCATCCTCTATTAGAAGATAATATATAACATTGCTTTCCATAATATTTTTTAAGTGTCAAGTTGGCAGCCTTCTAGCATTTATTGGCTGACTAACTTTTAGAGTATCAGACTTGACTTGCTCTTATACTTCATTCTATGGTTCTTCCTCCAATGATATTGGAACATCATGTCTCTGATTATTTTCTACATGCATAGTGAAAGTTTTGAAGCTTCTTCCTCCTCATTTACTTACTAAGTTTCAGATCTAACTTTATACTTTCTTGGGTGTTGTACATCACATATGATAGACATCCAAAAATATGTAAAGTAGAGTAATTTATTAGCTTAAGTCCACATCTCTATCAACATATTCAAATCAATCATAGTTGATGGTGATTAATTTATCTCATAACATGCAGTGATGGCTAGTTCCACCCAAAAAATGTTGGATAGACTTACAGTCTCCAATATTGCTCTCATTCATTCTACAAGAGTTCTGTTCAACCATTTAGCTACTTTATTCTATTGTGATATGTATGTGATTGTGAACTATCATTTGATACGTTCTTGCTCACAAAGAGTAAGAAACTTACCATTTATATATACTCTTCCATTATTTGTCTACAAACACTTAATCTTTTTCCTAGATTCAAGTTCCACTTCCAAACATTCTTTGAAGTCTTTAAAAATTGAAGACACATATGAGTTCTTGATCGAATACACCAACCATCTTCTTGAAAAATCATCAATGAAAGATACAAAATATTTTACTCCTCCTTGTGATATATCTGAAAATTCTTATACATCAGAATGTATCAAATCTAGAATGCATTTACTTATTATAATTAATCTACAAAAATTTAATATATTCTACTTACTTATAACATAATATTCATAAAAAGATAAATTTAATAATTTGAGCTCTGGAAATAGCTTTTGTTATAGAGAATATTCAAGCAATATTTTGACATGTGGCCTAGTTTGAGATGCAACATTATCATTGATTTTTCTCTTTTGATAATTGATGCAGTACATACATCAATTTCTTATATCATTTCTCCTTTAAACATTAATATATCTACTATGATCTTTTCTCCCTTAGTGACCACAAAGTGAACCTCTCACAATTTGTATTAATTCATTCTCAATATGTATTTTGCATCCAACACTATCAATTTGTCCCAAATAAAATAGATTTTTCTTCAAATCCATCACATATCATACCTCTTGAGTAGTATGAACCATACCATCAAAATATTTGGCAGATACATTAAAATTTTTAGATTAACAAATAAAAAATATATAACCTCTAAAATGGATACATCTATCTGTATTGCACAAGGCCTAAAATTATGGATTCATCAGGCAAGTAGTCTGGGAGATGTTCCATGGAGCTGAAGAAGCTAGGAGGAAAAATATGTTAAAGTCTACATAATATAATATGGATGTCATTTTGTAATTACTTTATTTCTTCCTTTCTTAAGTTATTACAAGTTAGATTTTTTTTAAAAATACTTATTTCCGTCAATGCTTCTCAAATATTTTGTGGAAGTAATTCACAAAATATTATGTTTATTAGCCTATGCATAAACACATGGCAGTCATGAATTTTCATCCTAAATAACCTATACATTTTCATATCAACACAATATCATATGTTAGATGCATATCCGTCAGGGAACCTGAGCTTATTAAGCTATTTGCACAAAGCTTCCTTTGCATCCTTTTCAAGACTATATTAAGCATTAGAGAATTTATTCATTGATTTGTCCATCTATAACTCTGGACGTGAACATAATTATTTCAAATCCTATCTTGACTTGGCATTATCTTTTATTTTTTCTTCCACATTTATTATAATATTAAAAATATTATCAAAAAGGTTCTCAATATGCTTCACATCTAACTTGTGTCTAATAAGATTAGTTTTCAATAAGGCAAAGTCCAAAAGATACTTTTTTTCTTTCAATCATAATAAAAATTTGAAATTTGTGTATTAATGCAATTTGCATCAATATCCATAATATTATTGAGCCTATATCTTTCAATTACTTCTAATATTTTTTCACCTAACTTAAAGGTGGTGCACTTTTAAAGACTTTGTGATCTTTCCTAAATGCATTAATATTAATCCAAAATATATGTTCCATGTGTACGAATTTATTGTGGTTATTAAACCAAAAAGTCTTTCCTCCTTTGCTCAAATAAAATGCATCTGACTTCTCCATGTAATAAGGACAAGTAAATTTCTTTGTAGTATTTAATCTTGACAATATTGAATATGCAACAAAGTTACTTATAGTCCACATAAGTACTGCTCGCCTTTTGAAGTTTTACTTTGTAGATATATCATATCTTTCAACACCAACCTCCCACAAAAATTTGAGCTATGCTATAAGGGGATATAGGAAAACATCTAATTTTCTTTTTGGATTTCTTGGACTGGACATGATAACACACAAAACATGTATTCATCTTTTATGCAAATCCATGAAGGTGAATTATAAGGTGTAACAATAACTAGTCATGAAGAGTATTGTTGTCCTATTATTCCAAATGGATGAAATCCATCTGTGCACAACTCTAATCTAATACTTTAACTTTCATCTACAAAAGATTGATAACAATCATCAAAATATTTTCAAGGAGAATTTGAGTAATGTCGCATTTTACTATCTTCAATAATATGCCTTTTGTTCCAACTCATTTCATTAGGAGTGGCTTCAAATGCAAATAATCTTTGCAAATGAGAAATCAATGAGAAATAATATATCTTCTTGTGATGAATATTTATTTTCTACCTTTTAATATTTATATATTTCTTTTGTACTGATGATAGTTTTAGAAATTACATGCTATTACTTCACTATCCATGATCCAATATATCATTCAGCCATTAATACAACAATATATTTTTTTCACTAACAACCCCAAACCACTCATTTAATTCTTTCTATTGTAAAAACTCTGTGTCATGATATTATTATTTGGTAATAATTCATATAACAACTGACATATTTCATCATAATACCTTTCTAAAAAATGATGTTTTACCTTTAAATTCATAAGTCTAACCATTATAGTTAACTTTGAGTGGTCATATGAATTATCTATTGAAACTTCTTCTTCTGAAGCCTTTAGCATTTCATAAAATTATTTTTTTGATGATATTGGGATATCGTCAGTGATATCTAGATTTATTTTGTAACATTTGAATTAACATTTCTATGTACATAATGCATAATTATTTGTAGCATATCTCTATATATAATTATATGTTTAACTATATGTAACTATTTATAACTACATTTACTATATGTATCCTAACATATAATTATATATGGGATAATACTAATTTGTTGCACTAACTTGAAATTAAATGGCAAAAGATATAATATTAACAATATGTAAGCACATAGCATGAGAGTGTCCATTGATCAGGCTCATATATGGTATAATACAAATAAGGGTCATACTCTTATCTAATCCCAGCCCTAGGGCCTCATGTTCAAATATAAACTTATGTGTGACAAAATATGTAATATATGTATATAAATAAGTTAATTCATCTGTCTCAGTAATGGTGGATGAGACGGTCGAACAACAAGCAATGGAAACAAATGAACGTATTTAGTTATGGAGACCGACATAAAAAAGAAGGATGAGCTGATATCTCATTTGAAAGAAAAAATATATGAAATTAAAGAACATTTTGTTGAGCAGTATACTAATTTGATGGAAGAAATGCAAGAAATTAAAGAAATGAACGATGAGATGAAAGAAATTAAGAATGTAATGCAACAGCAGATGTCCTATATGAAGTCACAGTTAGCGGCATTGGCACAACAAAAAGCATTTCGAGATCCAGCTGTGAAACCTTACATGAGAGGCTTACATTCCTTACAAATTATGAGGATGATTTCGTATAAGAATTATTTCTGAGAACTATTATTTATTTTTGTCTGTGTAGCAAATAATTATGATAATTTTTTACAGGTTTCAATTTTTTTTATTCTGGTTTTGTTCTCTGCTTTTTTGATTAACCTAATTATGAATCTTTGCGTGACACATTATGTGAGACACACGAAAAAATTCTGATTCAAAGCATTCAGACATTATCACGGTCCTTCCAATGCATGGGTCCCGTATTTACCAAACAGTTTTATCAAAAGGAGGGCTAGCTTATTTTATCTTTATTATTCTTTAAACATTTTATTTTTACACTCTCTTTCTCTCTAAATATAATTGCTGGATATCTTTTGGATTTTTGTTGAAGTTGTATGACAATCAGCTTTAATTTGTGTTTGTTCATCTCTATAATATTTGTTTTTATATATCTGTGAATATGTTTGTGTGTCTCCGAAATTTTTGGGTAGAGTTTTAGCCTATTATAGGAATGTATAAAGCCTATATTCAGCACCGGAAGTAGCGGCGGTGGCGGCAGGAGCGGCGGCACCAGGAGCGGCGGCAGCAGGAGCGGCGGCGGCAGGAGCGGCGGTGGTAGGAGCGGCGGCAGCATGAGCGGCGGCGGTAGGAGCGGCGGCAACAGCGGGAGCAGCAGCAACGACAACAAATGCGATATAATATACATATATAGTCATTATATATGTACATATAATAATGAAGTATTTTATGTACATATATACTAAGTATATATGTACTCAGTATATATGTATGCATAATACTATAGTTTATATGTACATATACTGTAGTAATATATGTACGAATGAAATGCCAGTATATATGTACATATTTACTACAGTAATATATATTTATCAAAACATAGTTTTTTTAATTTATTTTGATTTGATTAAGTAGTTTAAATTTTTTACAGATATGGTACCGCATTGTTTCTCATATGAAGTTTGTATAGGCGAAGGGATTTTTCAACATATATGAAGCACCGTGATTCGGACAGTTTTTTCGCAGCAGAAAGTTGGTGATTGGAGGAGCAAAGGGAGAGAGCAACGTCAATGCATAAATAGATTATTTTTTAAGCACAGTCGGTAGATACATTGATTAATAAGATGTAATATAATTTTGTTAAATTTTATGTTTTAGTTATTTAAAATATTGTATTAGAATAAGTTATTAAATCAATTTTTTTTGTGTAATTTAAAATTTCCATTTTTAGTTTCTGTTTTTATTCAAATAAATATAAAAATATTAAATTATTTAATTAATTTTTTGTTGAAGCTATATGACAATCAACTTTAATTTGTATTTGTTCATGTCTATATTAACTAATTTTATATATCTGTGAATATGTTTGTGTGTCTCCGAATTTTTGGGTGGAGTTTTAGCCTATTATATGTATGTAAAAGCATATTATCAGTAGTAGTAGTAGCAGCGGTAGCGGCGACAGCAGTGGTAGTGATGACAGTGCTGGTGGCGGTGGCAACAGTGGCGGCGGCGGCGGAGGTGGCTGCAGTAGCACTGATGGTGGTGGCGATGGCATCAACGGGAGCGGCAGTAGTAGAGGCAACGGCAGCAGCGGTAGCGGTGGCAGCGACGGCAGCAGCGGTAGCGGTGGCAGCGACTGCAGCAGCGGTAGCGGTGGCAGCGACGGCAGCGGCAGTAGTGGCAACAACGATAGCATTAGCAGCGGGGGCAGTGGCGGTAGGCACTGCAGCGGCCAGCAGTGGCAGGAGCAACAGTAGTGATGGCGGCAATGGCGGCAGTGATGGTAGTCGTGGCAGTAGAGGCAGTGACAACGGTGGCAATAGCAGTGGCATTGGCAGCGGCACCAACGATGGTAGCACCAATGGCAATGGCAGCAGTAGTGTTAGCGGCAGTGGTAGTAGCGGCAGGATTATCAGTGGCTAGAGTAACAGCGATAGTGGGAACAGCTGCAACAGTAACAAATGTGGTATATACATACGAATAAAGTCAGTATATACGTACATATAATACAGTAGTATTTTATGTGTGTATATACTGAGTATATTTGTACTAAGTACATATGTGCACATAATACTATAATTTTTATGTACATATACTGCAGTAATATATGTACGAGTGAAATACCATGGTTGTGAAACCCGGACCGATCCGGCCGGTCCAACCGGAAAAACCAGGAACCGAGCCGGGAATCGGTCGGGTTGAACCGGAAAACTCGGGGAGAGCAAAAACTAGGATAAAACCGGTAACCCGGTTGACCCGTCCGATTTTTTTTTCTTTTTTTTGATCATGCGGCACCGTTTCTGAAAAAATTATACAATTTTTCAACTTTTTATTTTATTGATTTTTTTAATATTATTAATCAAAATAATTCAGTTCCTATGTCTACTGAGACTTTCAATATTATTGGCGCCCAAGGTAATTTTTTTAAATTTTTGTGTTATTTTATTTTGTTATATGTATTTATTTATTTTATTTCAAATGAGTTATTTTTTAAGAATTTTTATGACAACGATTTAGGAGTGGATATATTCAGAACTGGTGATATTTGCAGTGGATGTTTAAGTAATTCATCTTTACTACTTTGAGATGAAGATAATAATGTCTAATCTAATGTAACTTGCTAACTGTCTAATTTTATTATTATATGAAGTATAAACTTGATTATGTATTGGATGTATCTCTTTAATGTGTATTAGATGTATCTCTTTGATTTTATTATTACTCAATAAAAATTATGTTTTATATATGAGAAAAAATATATGTTTTATTTTATATATAGACCTGGTCTATCCCTCCAGTTGAACCTTGGTTTGACCCGGTTGAACCTCTAACCCTCTGACCCTCTCCCCTCCCAGGGTCAATACCCCGGGCCGAGTCTAAAAACCTTGTGAAATACTAGTATATATTTACATATATACTATAGGATTAAATATTTATCAAAACATAACTTTTTTTTTATTTTAATTTGACTGAGTGGTTTAAATTTCTTACATATATGATACCGCATTGTTCCTCATACAAAGCTTGTATAAGTAATGAGATTTTTCACTAGACATTATGTGCCGTGACTCAGACAGCTTTGTCACAGTAGAATAATGGTGATCGGAGGAGTAGAAAGAGAGAAAGCAACGTCAATGAATGAATATATTATACTTTATGCATTGTCGGTAGATACATTGATGAATAAGATGTAATAAAATTTTATTATTTTTTTGTTTCAATTATGTAAAATATTGAATTAGAATAAGTTATTAATATTATAAATTAAATAAATTAAAAAATTATTAATAAGTTATTTTTTATTTATTATAAATTATTCATATAATTCATTTTTTATTCAATTTGATATAATAATATTACATTATTTAATTAAAAAATTTTTTAAAAAATTAAATTATGAAAATAGTTTTAGAATTAAAATAGCTAGGGAAAAATTCCTTGTTAAATTAGCAAGGGAAAAATCTCTTAATAAATTAGCTAGGGAATTTTTCCTAGCTAATTTAGCAAGGGAAATCTTTATTTTAGCAATGGATTTTTCCGTCGCTAAATTTATTTAGCTAGGAACTATTTTTATCGCTAAAATTTAGCGACCATCAATTTAGCTTGGGAAATCTTTCGTCGTTATTTTCGTTTAGCGACGAAAAATCTCATTTAGCTTGCTAATTTAGCTAGGGAATTTGTTTTTTTTAGCAAGGAATTTTCAGTCGCTAAATTTTTAGCTAGGGACAATTCCCCTCGCTAAATTTTAGCCACCAACACTTTAGATAGGGAACCGATCTATTGTTAATCCATCGCTATATCCCATTTAGCAGCAAAAAATGCCCATTTAGCTATTGAATTGTCCCTAGCTATATGAGATTTTTCTTGTAGTGCAGGCTGAGTTACGTGGTAGTTTTTGAAAAATATCCAAGGTAAAAATATTTTATTAAAAATATCCAATATTATTTTTCGGATGAGGTCCATATTTCATAGAGTATGTCAAAGAAAAACATATTTTGTTCGGAGAATATCCAATATTATTTTTTGGATGAGGTCCATATTTTTTTGAATAATTCCAAAAAATATATATATTTTTATAGATATATATACATACATATATATACATACATACATACACACATCTACATATATATATAATATGTCACACTTGGCTTTGGCATGTGTGAGGAAGTCGATGGAACTCAAAAATATGGGTATATAAACATTTTATCCATAATTGCATTCATATAAATATTGTACTTTAATAGGTGTTGATATATATGCATGATATTTTACCTGTACTTAGGTAGGGAGTAGCCCTATAGGAATTTACCTTTATTGAGCTTCGCACTCCATTGTATGACCCCTTTTCATAATGAAAATAGAAAGAATGAATATAAGGAATATTTGTTGATTATGCAACATTCAAAAGATAACATCAAACATTGAAAATGGGTTGGGTGGCCCAACCAAGCCCAGAGAGTTGAACCACATGCTGGCAGAGCTAGTGAACCAGCATTATTCAAATTGCTAGCCCACCTAGGGCAAATTGTTTGAATCATAAATCGTGCTTGGGTTTTGCTCGAATCATGTTGCAGGGTGAGCCAAGCCCATGACCCAAGTTTGATGCATGAGATTCATGCATCATATTTTTTTTTTTAAAGATTATAGGTTAGGTAGTGACAACACTTAGCAATCACTTAGCAACACTTAGCAATCACTATTAGATGAATATGATGATGATTGATTGATTGATTGAGTATTGAAAAAAAAAATCCCACAATTGTATGGATTTTACAACCAAACATCCAAAAAAATTTTATATTAAATTTTTTTATTATAAAGACAAAATATAATTTTTTCTCAATTTCAAATTCTAATGCTATTCACTATCTTTGCTTTTAAAATTTCAATGCTCTATACTCTGAATGCCTCTTTTTTATCAATTATTTTCTCAATTATAAATTTTACAATTAATTTTTTTTGTAATAGAAAAAATGTATTCTTTATAGATTTTAATTTTATGTCAAGTTGCACATGATGAGCATCGATGGTCGACAAATAATGAAATTGTGAAAATTATATAATGCCGCTTATTTTTTTTTAACTCTATTTATTTTTTTTTATATTTTATATAGTAAGGATAGATTGGAGTTATTCTTCTTTTGCCTATTTTATTCATTCTAAATTTCTAATTAAATAGATCCTTCTAAATTTAATGAAAATAAAATTAAAAGTTTAGTTATTTGGATTTAGATAATGATAGCCCAATCCAAAGGTCTAAAATCATTTGCCTCATAGTCCTAGATCTTTCCATACTTATGCTTAATAAATTATTTTTTTGTTGTATGAATCTAGTTTAATATAATTAAAAAGAAGAATATTTGATGAGTTAAAGAAAATGGTGTCCAATGTAGATGCTATATAAAATATATAATTACAAAATTAATAGCTTGAAATCCAAAAAGACATCAAATTAAATATAAAAAAATATGATATATTAAATCATAAACATATCAAATATAATCATGATGTTATTAAATTTGGATCTACTTTAGATTTAGTTATGCCGTTCATTTATAATTATAAATTTGTATGAGAATGAATGACTAGATTAATTATTAGTATGAGTATTCCGCTTAAATTTGTTGAAATCATAAAATGGTACATTTTATGTAAAAATATATCCAACCTAATTATCATAAAAATCTTAGGTCAATGTATAGGTTTGATATTATAAAATATTTTTAATTTTATATAAAATTAATAATTTTCATTCTTGAAAAATATAGGTGGTATTAGTAATGTATGATATATAAACTACCCAAAATAACATGCTTGTTGCATGTGACATCATTCATTATATCAATTCTAACTAGAAACAAACTAAGAAAATATTAGGGTTTCAATAAATTTTATATTCTCATGATATCTTTGCCATATATAAGTTTCGAATAACTATCTATAGAGAATATGAAATTCAAAATAAAATATTTACTATCATATTTGTTATTGCTACAAATAATGATGCAATATTAAATTTATTCATATGAATTAATAGAGGATCTCATCAATGAATTATTTCATATTAGATGTATTGTAATTAATGTATTATTTTTAAAATTTTTATTAATATATTGTTGGACCCATTCATATGTACGCATGCGACAATGCCACATTTTGTCACATTTTTGAGCTTATAATTATTACTAAATGACAATGTTGCCCAAGTTGATCTTTTATACCAATAACTTTTTCATTTTTTTACATACTTCTCTCTCTCTTTCTCTTCCTCTCTACTCTCTCCCTCCCTTTTGATTATTATTCATCTCCTTCTAAGAGAACAAGCTTTCTATAATACGATATCATCAAATCTTCAATATCTAGTATTAGAGCTTGTGAACTAGCAGCCAAAAAATGTTTTATTCTTTTTCTTTCTCTATTATTCATCCTCTTTCTTATAGTTTTTATCAGAGTTCTTAAATCTCTTTTTTAGATATAATATTCATTTCTTGTAGATATGAGTTGAAAATGAGTATGACTTTAAGAATGCAACATTGATCTATAAGATCTGAAAGAATAGTATTAGATCTTGAGTATATCTAATTCACAGAACTAAATGTGACATAAATCTCCAAATCTCAACTTGAAGTCTTAGATCCAATATTATACTCAATGTCTTCCTTAAATATTTTTAGTTCTAGTCTTGACTCTATCTCAATTCCACTTTCCGAGGAAGAGAACTACAATATTCGGAGCATGACAAATAAAATACTTTTTATCTCAATTCCACTTTCCGAGGAAGAGAACTACAATATTCCGAGGAAGAGAACAACATTCTCTTCAAATCTCAACTATTAAAGTCATCAACTATAATAGCAAAATTATTATGGTGAGATGATGAGTACTGTACTTTCTCCTTGAATAAAATGGGTCAATAGTCACCCAATAAATGATTATAAAAAACCTTTCAGAAATGAAATAGAAAATCAAAATTGTTAAAATGATAAGCATAGTTAGTGAGATGAATGAAAATATTTAACTAGCCATCATAGCTAAGGAGACATTATCAACAAATCACTCATCTCAATATTACTTATGCATGAGCACAATCAATTATCTATCATATTTTTTGAATTTAGGTGGCCAGACTATATTTACTCAGATTATTCAAAAAGGGATATAATATGCTACTATCAATATCGCAAAGATCATGTCCATGACACAAAATATTGTGAAATCTCATTTTCCGAGTCGAAGAGCTTGCTCGAGTAAATTGAAATTTTGTTGGTACAAGTCTGCATATTATTTAATTACATATATGGTAGCCATTCTAACAATAATTACTAACCTAAAAATATAAAAATATTTCGTAAATATGGTTATTGTTGGAACAAGTTTATATTAAAAGCCATTAATGATTATTTTCTTGATTTACATCTTCTTGTTATTTTAATAAAATATTTTATAATGGTTGAATTTGTAAAAAAAATACATTTCCTTTATTTTGCATGTAGATGCTCTGGTTCATAGAGATTTATTATGCACATAAGATTGAATCATCATTTCATATGGAATATAAGTTTGTTGTTCATAATCTACATAAAATTGGATAACTTATCAGTAAGGTTGTAATACTAGATTTCAGTAATCTATCTTGATTATGGTAAATGGTGAAGTTCTAACTTCTAGTACTAAGACACTTGAGTAATAAGACACTTGAGTATATTATTCATGGAGTAATTATTTTGTGCTGACTTATAAAATAAAATCAACATAGTTATTATAAACACTATTATTCTTATTATAAAAGTAGTTATTATTTATGTTCACTTATTAATAGTTATTTTGATTCATAAAGAGTGAGGTCTAAAAATAAATTTTAAAACTCTATGAATTAGATAAATTTATCAAACATATGTTGAATATTGATTATTGATGGAATCCATTTCCTGTTAAAAGGATTAATGATGCCCCCTTGAAAAAGCTTATAAGTTTTGATATTGTCAAATCCTATAGATAAATGTTAATGTGGTAATTCAAATAAGTTAAGCGGAAAGTATCAAGAAAATAATTAGAGATTGATTGAATTAAGTATTAGTGAATTGATTCAATTAAAAGGTATTTATAATCTTAACATAAAGAGTTTAATTAGTGATAAGTAACAAAAGACAAAATTTTTGAATAAGTGAGGAAGTATAATTATAATTCTATAGTAGTATTAATTATAATTAATATGAATTATTATGCAAAATAATTTACATTGGAAGCCCAAGATCTTATTTAGGTTGGGGTTCCTTTTGTAGCTTTATGGATACCATAAAAGTAATAAAGATTTTAATTTTTTTAGTATATATGTGCATATATATATATATATATATAATCAGAATAATTTAAGTGTAATTATAATTCTATTGTGGTATGAATTATAATCAATATATATTATTATGCAAAATAATTTATATTTGAAGCCTAAGATTTTATTCAAGCTGGGGTCCCTTTCATAGCCTTATCCGAATACCATAAAATTATTAAAGATTTTTGTTTATTTATTTAGTTTATATGTGCATATCTATAATTAGAATAATTAGTTTAATTATAATCAAATAATTTGATTTTATCAAATTAGTTGATTTATATTAAATTCTATATTTTAATTATAATCAAAATAATTAGTTTAATTATAATTAAATAATTAGTTTAATTATATTGATATGCCAAATACCAAATTAATTGATTCTTATCTAGGATGGGGTCCATTTCAGTCATTCTACCTAATAATTCTTAGTAGGTAGAGATGGAAAATAATAGATACAATTAAGTAGAGAATAATTAGTTTAGTTATAATCAAGATTATTAGTTTAATTATAATCAAAAAGCTATGAATGATTTAATGAATACTACAATGACTAAAAATATCATAGTAAGGGATAATGTTCTTAAGATGATTAGTCTTTTGAATAAACTAGAGATTATTGGAGTTAAGATTGATGTGGATTATTAGATTAAAATAATTTTTCAATAACTACAAGACTCTTATAAGTAATTCTACCTAAATTATAATATGAATAGACATGATTGGACTTTGACATAATTTCTTAAGGAATTGGTATCGACTAAAAGTATTATCAAGAAACCATCTAAAGTATTCATGATTGAAAGAACTTCTTCAAAACTAAAATGAAATAAGAAAAATAAGAAAGTTTAAAAACTTACTCAAGTTTCACTAGAGCTCTTATGCCACAACTAAGATTTAAAAAACCAAAATACAAATGTTTTCATTGCAAGCAATTAGGACACTAGAAGTAGTGTCTGACTTATCTTAAGAGAACAGACAAGGAAAATCACAATTACTAATAGTTAAAATATATTTAGTGGTGGTATATATGGATACTTGGTATGTAGATATGGGCACCACTAATCATGTATGTAATTCTTTGTAGTGATTCCTGGAAACTAGACAACTAAGTGATATAGAGATTGATCGTCATATGGAAAATAGTACCAAGGTGACAACTATTGTAGTGGAAGATTGTATACTTTATTTTGAGAGAAATAATATTTTAATTTTAAAATATTGTTTTTATGTACATTCGATCAATAGAAACTTGATTATAGTTTCTAGTTTAGTTAAAAATGAATTCTTTTTTGTATTCAATAATTTTATAATATTTTACTTGAATAAAAGGATTATATATTCTAGTACATTAAAAGATAACTTTTATAATATTAAAACTATTTCAGCTCTACTACAACAATGTGAATCAAATAGCATAAACACTTTACCATTTAAAAGAACGTCAAATGTTTCCTTTTGATATGAACCAACCCTAACTTTGGAACTTAGGCCTAAGTCATATAAATCTAAAATTAATATTGAGATTGATTAAAGATAGACATTTGAATTCATTAAAAGTAGAAACACTTCTAGCATGTAAGTCCTGCTTAGATGGAAAAATGATCAAATGATCTTTTGTGGCCAAATGCTTTAGAGTGAAAGAGCCATTAGAATTGATTCATTCTAATTTATGTGATCCCATCGCTATCCAAACAAGAGGTAGTTTTGAGTACTTCATCACTTTCATTGATGTTTACTAAAGATATGAATACATTTATTTGATGCATCATAAGTCTAATGCCTTTGAGAGATTCAAAGAGATAGGATGGAAATGGATAAATATCATAATATATATCTTAAAATACTATGATCTAATCATGATTGTGAGTACCTTTTAGAAGAGTTTAGGGACTACTTGTTGGATTAAGGAATTACATCCTAGTTGTCTGCACCTAGTATTCTGTAATAGAATAATGTGGCTAAAAGAAGAAATAGGTTTCTTAGGAACATGGTAAGATTGATGATGAGTTATTTGGATACGTATGATTTCTTCTGAGAATATGCATTGGAAATAGTAACTTATGTTTTAAACTTTGGTACTTACAACTTCAATCAAATTGTGGATTAGGCATAAACTCAATATGAAAAACATGTATTTATGAGGATTTCCAACATATATACTAAATGGGAAGATAGATAACTTGTAACTTAATATAGAAGTTTATTTCTTTATGTGATATCCTAGAGGGACTAAAGATAGTTTATTTAATATTCTAAAAGATCAAAAGGTCATTATTAGTACCAATACATGATTCCTAGAACATGAATATATAACAAACCACAAGCTTATAAGTAAATTTATTCTAAAGATGTTAAGATGAAATAAACTAGTCCTCACTCCTACAATACTAGAAGGAACACCACAAGGTGACATCACCTAATTCCTCATTGCCTCATCATGACGAGAGGGTTGTTCGTGATAGTATTGATACTAAACCCTATGAGCCTATCATTAATGTGCTAGTAGTACATCTAGAATAAAATGAGTATAATAATTCATTGGGATCAGTATCTATGCAGTATGTTA
Source organism: Sapria himalayana (assembly GCA_029783825.1). Lineage (NCBI taxonomy): Eukaryota > Viridiplantae > Streptophyta > Magnoliopsida > Malpighiales > Rafflesiaceae > Sapria > Sapria himalayana. The sequence goes on from JAREIK010000438.1 coordinate 9,139,499, forward strand.
TTGAAAGTATACAACCGAGTGCCTCATTATGGTGAGAGGGTTATTCATCAACATACATGATATACATTTTTGCGAGAGTCTTATGATAGAATCCTTGATAAACTAGATATTGATCCTAGAAATAATGAAAAAAATACTTCAAGATAGAGATTCAGAATGTTGGCAAAGGGCTATGGAATTAGAAATATATGTGGATTTAAAAAAAAGAATGATAGATGGTAACATTGAGACTTATAAAGTTATGCTTATTGTAAAAGGTTTTACTTGTCAAGAAGGAATTGATTATGAGGAGACCTTTTTTCCACAATTCATGTTGATGTCAATCTAAATTCTTTTGCATATTTGAATGGACTATGAGATTTGGTACATGGACATGAAGACTGCATTTTTAATTGGACATTTTGAAGAACATATCTATATGATGCAGTCATATAGTTTCATATAAAAATGCCAAGAGCGCATGTTGTGTAAGTTGAATAAGTCTATTTATGGATATAAACAAATATTTAGATCTTGGAATACTTGCTTTAATCAAGTCATTAAATCTTATGGTTTTGATCAATATTAGGATGAGTATTATGTGTATATACAGAGATGTGATAATAATGTTTCAATTTTGGTATCATACATTAATGATATATTGCACATTGTCTTTGGTCAAGGTTTGGTTTTCAAATCAATTAGATATGACATACTTAAGTGAAGTTTCTCACATTCTGGGATTAAGCTATTGCGAGATCATAATCAAAAAATATTGGGGTTGTCTCCAGTTATTTATATCAATTAGATATTGACTCAATTTAGCATGCAAGATTCCAAGAAATATTTTTGTTCTTTCAAACATAAAATCACTCTATCAAAAATATAGTTTTAAAAAATACTCAATGAGATAGAGAAAAGGAAGGCAGTTCCTGATGCATCTATAGTAGTAAGCCTCATGTATGTCATACTTTGCACTAGACCTGATATCTATTATGGTGTAGGCATGGTAAGCAAATTTAAATGTAACCTAGGACAAGAACATCAGATAGCTATAAAGTACATAATCAAGTACCTGGAAATGAATAGAGATTATATGTTAGTATACCGAGCAGATAATCTTGTACCTATAAGATATACTGACTCAAATTTCCAATTAGATGAGGATTTGAGAAAATCCACAATTGGTTATATGTTTACCTTGGGAAATGGAGCCATAAGCTAGAGAAGTACCAAGCAATCTTGTATTGTTGATTCCATCTTAGAGGCAACCAAAGAAACTATATGGCTTAGAAACTTCTTATTGGATCTAGGGTTTATTTCTTCTATGCAATTTCCAATTATACTTTATTATGATAATAGTAGGGTAGTTAAAAATTCAAAGGAACATAAAACCCACAAGAAGGCAAGATACATTGAGCATATATATCATCTAATAAGAGATTTAATGAAAAAGGAGATGTGATAGTAATGAAAGTAGTATTGGCAGAGAACTTGGTAGATCTTATTATGAAAAGTCTTCTAGCTAAAGCATTTTAAAACATGTGAAAGGGAAGAGAGTTAGAAGTGTGACATTATGGATTTAGTCTAAGTAGGAGATTATTGGAATTAGTTTATATTGAAAGTCATATATGATTGTTTTATTGGTTTAAATCTTCTTGTTATTTTAATAAAAAATTTTATAATGAGCTGAATTTGTAATAAAATATATATGTCTAATATTCTGAATTTTAACATAGGAGCTGATTTTATAATGAGCTGGATTATATTTTGATTAAATTGTATTATCAATGATTAATTTAATTAATATGTATTTGTAATCCTAACATATGAGTTTAATTAGTATTAGGTAACAAAAAACATAAAATATCTATAATAAGTGGAGTACAATCATAATTTTATGATGGTATGAATTATAGTTAATATAAATTATTGAGTAAAATAATTTACAATGAGAGCACAAGATCATATTCAGGCCATGGTCCTTTTCGTTGCCTTATCTGGATACCATAAAAGATTAATATTTTTTGTTTATTTATTTAGTATATATGTGCATATATACTAAATAAAATGATTGATTTTGATTTGGTTATATATATATTTAATTATTTATTTTTTGTTTATTTATTTAGTAAATAAAATGATTGATTTGTTATATATATATAACAAATACGTAAAATCTTAATAAGATATTTAATTTAAAAATAAAATAAAATGATTGATTTAAATGCATTAATGATTTGGTTTTGTTTTATTTTAAATATACATATGGTTCAGCAATGCTACACCACTATAGCATCACCATCTTTTCTAATTGGGGCCAATGGAGGAATTATGTGAGACAACCAAAGCTACTCATTGACCTATAACTAGGTATTTCCTTGCTAAAATAAATTTGAAACATCAAAATAACATTTGCACAAGTATTATATTTATATTTATGTATTCTCTAACAACTATGATAAATGCTCACACCTATGCCATCCTAAAATATGTGATGTTTGAAAAGATAGAACAACTTAATGGCCACATTACATTTCTATCATTAGACTTATATTGAATAGATGCTCTACATTATGATACCTTGGTGTTGTCTTTGTGTATAAAAGAATTGCTATTAGCTGGGTGCTAATATATCTAGAAAGTACATTAGCTTTTGTTTCATTTGTTGACCTTGAAGAAAATAAAGCACAATGTCAATTCATTAGGCTATCTTGGTATAAAATATAAATCTCTCCAAGCTCAACTAAGCCAAAATAGCAACATGATTTGAAATCTTGTACACTAAGACTGTCATTATAAATTATGCGATGTAACATGTAATAATCATACCCATAAAAAATGATCTTATCTAAAATCTTATTGTGATCTTTTTTGAGTTCAACCTTCTATCTATTAAAAATTACCATTTTTTAAGAATAGTTAACTATGAACGAGATAAACAAAGCTCTAGTTCTAGATTGAATTTAGTCATCTTAGCACCATCACAAGGCTTTGTATTGGGATCTACTTGATACCAAATGTACCTCGATACTAAATATAGAATTTCACAAGTGTCTAAGAGATAGGGATTTAGGGTCTCGAGAAGAGGGAAGAAAACTCTCATTGATGAACTAACACACATGCACAAGAGAAGAAGGGCGGGGGGGGGGGGGGGGGGGGGGGGGGGGGGGTGGAGAAGAGAAAACATGCAATTACAAAGAGAAATATTTTCCATAGAAATTGTAACACTTTGAGATTACAGCATGCTACAATTCTATTTACAAATGTTTAAGTTAAAAATAAAAAATCTTTAAGACCTAATTTACAATATCAAATTCTTATGTCGCAACTTCATTTATATCATGAGATCAAAGAACAAGATCACATTTTGAATCCTTATGTCATCCAGTCGCAATAATATAAAATAGGTTGTGATTTTATTCAAGTATTAACTTCATTTAATTCATAATTGATGTCGTGTCTTTGTTGGAGTTGTGACTTCATAATTTAGGTCATGATATCGAATACATAATTTAGACTTACATCAAGTTGTAACACTAAAGAATATGGTTGCAACTTCATTCATAATGTGACACCAAAAAATATGGTCACAACACCAAATACATAGTCTTTTAGATGCAACCACATAGGATATGTTGCAACTTTATTCAAGTCACAACTTCACAACTCATGTCATGGCACAGAACTCAAGTTGCCTTCAAACTTTCTTCTACTTCAAGAACAACTTCGCAAGACTCTCAGATATTGTCTTCTTTAATAAATATAGCTCCTCACTCATAGTATGCTTCCACAAATTTAAATCCATAAAGGCTATTACCCCTATCATAGTGCTTGGCTCATCTCCTATGTCATAAAGAGCATGATATGCACTATCAACATACAATGTATGTGAGTTTCTAATCCATCTAGACCTCCTCAATGTATATTATGTCTCAACTACCTTATCCTTAATAGAGTCTTCAAACTATGTTTGATTCACCTCTTCATTATAAAAAATTGTGCCACTAGTTAAATAGAGTGGCAACTTCATTTGTTATGTCATGACATAAAGATGTCATGATAAATTTTGTGATGTCATGGCAGGAAGATGATGTGAATCACTTTCTTTAGTAATGTCATCGATCTTCAACTTCTTGATATTTCTCCACACTTACACACGCTAAATGATACATTTATACTCTAGATGACTGTTCTTGTTTCTAGATTCAAAAGCTTGTAGCCTTTGACACATTCCTTGTAGCCAAGGAATTTGTACTTTACTGAATTAAGGTCAAGCTCATTGGTTCTTTCTTTTGGCACATAGGCATATACGTGACACCCAAAAAACTACAAGTAGCCTACATTTGGCTTCCTTCAATACAACATCACAAAAGGCATTTGATCCTTTAGTGTCAACATATGAGTGTAGTTCTTCAAGTAGCATATTGTGGTATTTTCTTCAGCCTTGACATTTGGCCCCAAATAAGCCCAACTTTTCATGAACCTCATCTTGTCTATCAGTGTTATGCTTAGCCTTTTTAGTTACTCCATTATATTTTGGTGTCATCCTTATTGTGTTTAGCCAGGTAATACCCTACTCAGCATAGAACTAATTAGCAACAAAATAATTTGTATCATTATCCATCCATAAAACTTGTATCTTCTTATTGAATTAGTTCTTTAATAATACCTAGAACTTCTCCAACATCTTTGTTTAAATCTCAAATGTTCTTACCTATGTCATAGGCTTATGTTTCTTTGAACAAATCATTATGATTTAAATCCATCAATGTCATTGATCTAGTGGCCATATGTTTGAATTTCACCTATTTTTTTTTATTTTCATTCACGGAAGCCCTGCAAAAATCAAACATTTATGAATAATTTGTTAGTTTTTCTACCATTATTTTCTTGGATATAGCTATGAGACTTTTCTCATTGATATTCACTAATTTCTAATGCCACAATATGATTTCTTCTCATGACAAAGTTTTCCATATTACGACATTAGATTTCATGTCATGACTCTAAGTTATTGTGTCATGATTTTTTGTTCCCATGTCATGGCTCCAACCCTACTCGTGACACCATGTTCCTAATAATGATTTTATTCTCCATGGACATCATCTTCTCCATGCATTATTTATTCTCCATGCCTTTCTCCTTAGAAAATAATGACCCGCTACCCGAAGTCGTGATGGTGTTTCCCATTTGCTTGCACAAGTTCGAACACCTTGTTCCTCGAGTCATCTTGAAAGGCTTATCATCATAACAAAAAAATAAGATCATCCATCATTACACTCACCAAGATCAGATTATTGCTCAAGTCTGTAATATGTATAACCCTCGGATATAATTTATTAGACCCATCATATTTTTTCATCTTTACTTTTTCATGGCTAACTAACTTTACCATTGAGTCATTTCTCATAACAACCCATTCTCAGTCATATGACTCATATTTGCTAAAATATTTCTAATGAGGAATCATGTGATATGATATACTTGTGCCAATGTACCAAGTGTGCTCATGAACATGAGCAACAAAAGCTTCTACAAAATGTACATCTTCCCTAGATAGCTCCTTATCTAACAAGTCATCTCTCATTTGGGTTGGCTTGTTGTGGTAGTCCCTTTTTAAAGTGTCTAGCTTTATCACAATTCAAACACTTTTTTTCTAGCTTATCCATAACTTTTGTTCTTCCTCTTACCTTTGACATTTCATACCACTCACTTCTATATTTAGTCCTCATTGGATAATATCCTATGTATTTCTTTGTACTCTACCTCTTCCTATTCTTAGATTGTATGGCTGAAATTACTATCTTATTGGATAATCCTATTATACCATTAATGATGGTAATAATCAAGTTTTCTTATAAATTTAGTAGTGAATAAAGGAGAGTAATGACTTTGTCATAACCATTGATTTCACAACTAATAATTTCAATAGTAGATCAATAATCTTTATCAACCAACAGATTTGTCAACTTCAATATTCAGAGTTCAAAAACCTTTCCCTTAAAATTTCTCAATCTCAATCTTTGATATCACTATATTTACCATTCTTAAATTGACACTCAATCTAGGCTCTATAACATTGATCTCTAATACCAAATATTGAGAATTCTAGTATTAGAGTAAGCTATGATACCAAATATTAAAAACTCAACCTCTTCTAATACTAAATGTTGGGATCTACTTGATATCAAATGTACCGCATAGCAAATGTCAGATTTCACAAGTATCTAAAAGATGATTTTTGGTCTCTGGAAGGGTGAAAAAATCTTTCATTTATGAACCACGCATGCACAAGAGAAAAAAAGGGGAGAGAAAAGAGAACAAGCAAATGAAAAAAAAAATTCACTAGAAACTGATATCACTTTGAGATTACAACATACTCTAATTGTATTTACAAATGTTTAAATAGAAAATAAAAAAAAAAACTCATTAAACTTAAAACATAAGTCGCAACATAAAATTCACATGTTACAACTTCATTCATGTCATAATACCAAAGAACATGGTCATGACTTGAATTATTTAGTCATCTAATGGCAATAACACATGATAGATCACGACTTCATTCAAGTCTTAACTTTGTTCAAGTCACAACTTCATATTTGAGGTTGTGACTTCATTCAAATTAACTTCAAGATTTAGGTCACAACCCCAAATATATGTAGTTTTACCTTTGTTCAATTCATGAAAAAAAAAATAATATTACAACTTTATTCATGCCATGATACCAAAGAACATTGTCAAAACATTGAATACAATATTTGAGTGGTAACCATACAAGATAGGTTGGGACTCCATTTAGGTCATGACTTCATGACTCATGTTGTGATATTGAATACAAGTCGTAGCTTTAGAAGTATGAATCAATCCTAATACTTATCCATATTTTTCTTAACATCTTCCAGACTAACAATCATTTTAGTAGTTGCATGGGCTTCAACAAAGACAACGTTATACTCTTGCTTGGTTGTGACCACTATCTATGAACATTTATGGCCTTGGTTATTCATTTGTTGACCTCCCTCTTAGCACTTCTAAGAAGTTGACTAGCTCCATGCACTCCTCGAGAATAAATTTAATATATGCTTGGATAATATTGATTTCATCCTACTACATATGATATTTATTGCATTGATACTACATATTGTGAATGAACAAAAGCACCTATATAAAATAAACTCATTAGTTTAATGGTCTCCTAAAAACTATAATTCTTCATACACACTTCATTCTATAATGCCTCTTAGCAAGATTTCTCTTTAAAAAAATATGAAATTATGCTGCATATTTCTTATTCATTGCATGAACATACATATTTTTCAAAAAAGTATGTATTTCCCTTATTAATCAATTGGAATAACTAACTCAGAATTTTTTCTTGTAACTAAGCATGGTCTATATGCTTGTCATAATCATTCACTCCAAACATTATTGAATATAAAACTAACCAACAAAGGCATACATGATGATTCATGCAGCCAATTTCTTTTCTAGGAAAAGTTCTTGAATATAGTACACAACTTAGATTTCAAATGGTAAAAAAAAAAAGCTTTTATAGGATGAATTTTTTTTTTCACATGCTAGATCTTTCATTGATTACAAAGCTTATAGTCGTACTTATAACTTATGTCACCCCAAAAAAAATTTGGTACAGTCATTTTTTGTATGAAACAACATAGTAGTCTCGATCAAATATTATTTTTCTCTCTTAACTTTCTAAAATTGGGGTGTGCTAGCATCATAGTTTTGAAAGGTTCAAGACACAACCAGATGCCAATTCTTGGAGAAACCTGAGGTATGTTTGGAGTACTAAGGCACCCACGTTTAAAAAAATGATTTTTAAAAATTAAATTTTACATGACAAACTTATTTAACACAAACATCACTTAGATAATTAATAAAATAAATATCTAAGAAATATCTATGTCAGCATTATCATCAAATTTCGTCATTATCTATTTTGGTTGTACTATTAACCCTACTCAAAGTCTCAACTTGACGTGTTGAGTCTTTGATATGAGAAATTAAACATGCCCAACCTTAAAACTTATGCTTGGAAATAATATTTCAATGGATCATTTAGTTGCAAAGTCAATTGGTCATAACAAAAACTCATCTCATCTTCATATGTTAACTACACTCTTCTAGTAACAATGGAGTTTAATTCACTAATTGAATTGAACATACATATTTCTTCTAAAAAGTAACAATGTATGTTCATTGCAAGAACATACATATTTTTTTTCAAAAAAGTATGTGGCTTCCATATTAATCAATTGGAATAATTGATTCAAACAATTTTTACTAGTAACTAAGCATCACCTAATTGCTAGTCATAATCATGTCACCCCAAATATTCTTGAAAATAAATCTAATCAATGAAAACATGCAGGATAATTCATTCAACAAATGAAATAATACATGATGATTCATGCAACCAATGTCTTTTCCAAGAAAAAATATCACATGCTTGATCTTTCATTTATTACAAAGTTTATTGTCATACTTATATGACCCAAGAAAATTTTGGGACATTCTTTTTTTGGTTGAAATAATATAACAAATTCGATCAAGTACTTTTTTTTATTAGCTTTCTAATATTGGGGTATGCTATCAATGTAGTTTCCAAAAGTTCAAGAGATATGCCAAGTCTTCAAGACACCTAAGGTGTGTTTGGGCTACTAAGGCACACTTTTTAAAATAGAATTTTAAAAAATTAAAAACTTGTTTAACACAAACATCACTCAAATAATTAATAAATAAATAACCGAGAATTTTCTTTAAAGAAATACCAATGCCAACGTTATATATCATCATCACCATTATTATCAAAAAATAACTAAGTAGCCTAATAAGTTTAGCAATGAAATATCTATCATCTATTTTGGCTCCTCTTTATTTTACTATTTTAATAAATTTATTATATAGTACCAAATTATTGGAGTCGCTAGTTAATTAAGATTTTTCGTGCTATTTTTTATTTATTTTTATGAGCAAAATAAAAACAAATATTGACTATAATTGTGGTACATTGGAGAATGGCATCATCTATATGCAATATTAATGATGTTTAAGAAATGAAAAAGAAATTATGCCCGTCATAATGGATAGTTGCATCAAAGTTTTGAAAATTTTCATAAAGGAATGTAATTTTAATGTTTGAGATTTTTGAAGTATAAATATTATTTTAAACATATAAGTAATAATATAGTAGAAGGCGTCATTTGTTGTTGAATGGCAAATAATATGCTAAAACCATGATAGTAAGTATGAAAAATAAGAAAAAATAAAAATTATCTAAGTTAGTTCTGGCAATTCGAACAATTTGGCCTAGGCATGGCTATGGAACAACATAATTGACCCAACACAAATAAAAAATGGGTCAAGTCTACCAATTTGAGTCCAATAATAATAAGACAAGTTCGGCTAACTCATGTATTTTTAAGATAATACCTGATTTATTGTAACGGTTAGGGCAAACCTTAGTTGTGAGTACTTCAACAAGTGTTATAGATATGTTATGAGCTAGTGGAATTGAGTGGCAAGGTTTGCCAAGCCTTAACCCAAATTCCCATCAAATGTACATTTTATCATGATTAGCTCATTATTAGGAAATCCTTATACAAAATCAATAATGGCGACTAATTAACCAATAAGATCTAGGGAAGGAAACCATGTTTCTATCAGAATCATGTTAGAGGTCAAATTATTCTCATTATGCATTAGTTATTCAAAATAAAATTGAAAGTAATTTAATAAAATACATGAAAAGTATGTTATAATTTAATAATAGAAATGACGTGTCTAAATAATTATATTGTTTTAATATCTAATATTTGGAAAGCTATGACACTTGAAAATATGTTGTTGTGCAATATATTGTTAAGAAATGTGTAATTAAAAAATATTTATTTTTTGTTAATCATTTTCACTCATGGTGGATAAAATACTTCCAAGTGAAATATCATTTTTTTTACATTATATGCACAGTTTTAGCAATCTCACGATGTCATAAAAATATAAATTTATATTTAAGAAGTATTTTGCATTAAAATGTTGGTAAAATTTTTTTGCACCAATGGTGTGTGTCTCATAATATCCACACAACAACAAAATCGGATATGAAAGTAGTTGGCTAGTCATTACAAAATACTAAGCATATGATATCTTTTATTTATTATTCTAGCAAATATATTATTAAATTTAATTACAAGGTAGAAAATTTGGGATTAAATATGATCGTTAAGTGAGATTCTACTCGCGTAATATTAAATAATATTTTTCTAATTAAAAAATATAAATTTTGGTCTTTTCAATTTAAAAATATGTTAGTAAAAACTCTATGGCATTAATTTGCAAAAGTCAAATAGCTTTTGAATTAATAGACATTTTTCCCATACAAAAAAAATTATCGACTATATTTTACATCCAACGAGTTTATCATCATTGGATTGTTTTTATAAAATTATATTATATTTTACTTTATCTTGCTGATATTTTGATATATAACAAATAATGACAAATATGATTAATGAGTAGTTAAAATATTATTATTTGAAATTTATTTTAAATTCAATAATAAAATCATGAGGTTGTGAATATCCTTTAAAAGTATTTGATTTATTGATTGGCATTAGAGGTGTCAAATAGTATGAGAAGTTTGGCCCATCATCACTAGGCATGGCCCAATAGTAAAAAATATATTTTTTTTATATTATGGATTCAACATGATCTTATTATTCATAAATAAAAATAAGTTTACTTTTTTTTAGATAATCTTTTCTCTTATGTCTTATATACTCATTTAAATTTTCTGTTTCTACAAATCTAAAGCATAATTAGCTTTGAAGCAATAAAATGATAAATATATCATGTAAGTAATAATCTCATAGTCTTTAAGTGATCAGAATCATAAGGTTGATCTATTTTTTATTTGCTTTAATAAGTCTCCTAATAAAATTTTATTCCAATTTAAATTTTAAATATTTAATTTTTAGTCTATGTAAATATATTTTTTAGTAAAATTTAAAATAAAATCTAGTCCACTAAATGATATAAATAATAAAAATAAAAATAAACTTTTTTATCATTTCCAGACCCCACCGTCTCTAGAGTCCCTACCACACCTCCCCATGAAAGTAAAAACTTATAGTTGTTAGACAACTTCTATTTTATAAATTCACTTCAGCTGTTCAGCATAATAAAAAAAGAAAAAAATATATATTATAGAAGAGAAAAAAAATCATCTCAATATAAAAATTATTAAAAAAATATATAAATGTAAACATAATTACAAGACTGATCATCATAGAAGATATGACAAATAATATACCAAAATATAAATGTATGAGACCACATGCAAATAAAGAATAGTGTAATTAAAATAAGATCAACTTCATTGACAATTATATATATATATATATATATATATATATATAATAGTTAATTAGATTGATAATTCATATAAAATTGGAGCTAAATTCGGGAAAAGTTTTATGGTTATATATTTTAGTTAGAAAGTATATCCAATCTAATTATCATATAATTCTTAGCTAGACTTGTTGCAATACTCTCATAACATATTGTAAATATGATAAAAATTTGATAATTGAAAAAACTTTAAAAATAATAGTGAAATTGTATTGTGTCTTCTGTTATATTGACTAATTTTAACAATATTGTTTTTTCACGTGTGATTCTCCATTATACTAATTAAGAATGAATACTAAAAAATTAGGTTCTCATCTAATGATATTATCATATATAGTTCTCACATAACCATGTTTATATAATATGATATTCATAGTATAATTTTTAGTATTTTCTTTAATAATATTGTAAATAATAATGTCTAATTTTCATTTTAAATATTCTTAAATAGTATGTTATTAATTATTAACAATTATTTCTTAATATATACTCATATATCTTGTATTGTACTTAAGAGTATTTATAACATGAGTAATGTATATTAAGAATATAGTGAACATTTACTTTTTTAATGAAATATATATTGGAATTGAAGAAAACTAAATAGTGGACAAACATTCCACTACTATATGACTTTATTAATTGTATGTATTAAAGGTTTAAAGTAGAAATTATAAAGAATATTTGAAGTTTAATAGGGATGTGTATGACCCTACTATATGGTAAGATATATAAACAATTAATTATCTTACAAGAATATCATGAAAACAAATACAATATTGTGTCTTAAAGAATTATGACCCAATTCATATTTAAAGATGATATGTTCTTCATTCCATTAATGATAACAAAGTGGTCTATGTAGCGAAGTGGTTTATGTAGCAGGTGCAACTTTTTAAAGTATTTAGATATTAATTATTGGCCATGTATATACACAAATAAGTTACAAAATTTTGTCATTGTGATGTAATGGAAATCATATGAGTCCTATTTTTTCTTCTATTCCTAGGAATGAAATTATAATAATATGATAAATCTTGTCGGATATGCTACACACTTTGATATGTTCTAAAAAATATTGGAGAAGAAACACTTAATACTACAAGTTTTGTGATAAATTGAATTTCTACGCATATGGTGATGTTATAAATTAAGATATGGTTTTTAAATGATTTTGAAGATACAATTTTTTAAATATTATTTTTATATATTTTTTATTTAATTTAATTTTATGTAAATTATTTTTTTTATATTTAGGATATTTATTTTTTAAAAGATAACTAGTTTAGAAGTTATAAGTTTAGATTTTTTTTTTTTTTTTTTAAATGTATTTGGCATTGTTAAAGCTAACATATAATATCAAAAAGGAAATTTTGGGCAAGAAAAAATTGCCATTAACAAGGAACATGATGAAAATATTTTTTCTATCTTAAAGGTTTGTTGTATGCAATATGTGATGAAGAATTAATTAAACACTATAATGATCATGAAGTAGGAAATTCTTAGTTCATTTCTAATAATATCTTTGACATGTGAAAAATACACATTCTTTCCATTTATGTTTAATTTTTTTTTTTTTTTTTGATTTTATAATGACTAATATTCATGTATTTGATAGAAAGATTAAAGTACACAAGCCAAATTCCAACTACTTGGGATAAGTGGGGATGTGAAGATCTATTTGTACGCACATGAAAAGTAGGAAAGAACTGGGTATTGATAGGCGAGAGTTTTACGTGCTAATGGTTCAGGAGTGTCATGTGAATGGGTTGGCAGAAGTTATGAGTTTTTTATCATTTGTATTAATGTTAGTTGTGTTATATTTTTATGTGTAGGAGCATGCTTTGTTTTAGTGGTGCTTCAATTAAAGTTGTGGCTACTTGTTTTTCCTTTTATTTCGGTTTGAAGTGTACGTGGTTCTACTATGTAAGTAGCAAAGAATTATTAATGATCAAGATGTAAGTTTATTCAAATCTGTGGTACATTCTCATGTGAATAGAAATCAATTTATCTTAGTAATTTTACTCTCTAGGTTTGGACCTATCACACTAATGAGTTTCAAGGTTTTTTTTTTTACATTTTTTCATGATGTATATTCTTTCCCCCCTACTATTATCCATCTTTAGCCCAACTCATATTTTCCTTTGGTCCATATATCATCCTTAAGCTCAGTAGCGAGTAATGTCACCTTTCCAACTATATGAAGATAGATTATTAGATTACAATGTGATTGGTATATGTGCATTCTTTTTTATTGATAAAATATATATTTTAATATTAAAATTTTGTAAATGCAAGTGTAAGACAATTTTAAATCTTGGGGTGATCCCGCCACAAGCAAGTTGAGGTCGTATCCGAGTTTAAATGACCCATGTCATGCAAGGCCGGTGACGGCGAACTTCCAAGAGCCATGGTTCCCAAGCTAAAAGACCTTCGATTTTTTATTTAAATAAAATAAAATAAAAAAAATCACCCAAACATGCTATGGGCAATGGAAAAAATGAGATGCCATGTCATCCCAAACACAAAGCTTTCAAAAAGGTTTTTTTTTTTTTACAAACGAAAACAATACACCCATTCACACACACACACACACACATGAAAATAAAGCTTAAAACTTGTGCACAAACAATCTAAATAAAATTATGGTTTCTGATCTTCTCGTGTGGGACTTAAAACTAAAAGTTTGATTGCTAATGCAATTCTAACACGTGCATAACACAAGCACAAATCATATATTTGTTTTTTTTTTTTATTTTTTTAACCTTTTATTCTTTTCTCACTATTAATTTTATGGCTTAGCATCTTGAAAAAAAAAATTATAATACAATTGGCTCAATTATTTTAGCTTTTTTTTATTAATCTAGTTTAGTATAAGAAATACTACGATTCAACATTAAATGTCTATTATTTAGATGTAATAAAAAATAACATTAAATGATGTTGTGTAAAGAAAATAATTTAGAGGAAATAAAGAAATAATACAATCCAACATTAAAAAATTGTTTATTTCATAACTTAATAATTCAACATTAAATGTCTTGATTAGTTTCATAAAAAAAAATTCAAATTTGTTGGCATGCATTTTTTTATCAAAATTAAAGAAAAAAAATCACCTTATAGAAACAAAACTGATTTGTTCGGAATACAATTGTATTGTGTATTGACATATGCTTGACTATTTTATGGCACAATTACACAAAAATTTAGTTGGCAAAGATTTGGGTGCTATTTGATAATGTACTTAAAAAATTCAATGCACTTAAAATTAAAATTTTCAATGATTTAAAATTTTAAGTGCATTTGATAAAAAAAACATTTAGAACTAATTGATTAAAATTTTAAGTGAAAATTTATTGAAAATTTTAAGTTGGTCGGAGCTACTTATCGTGGAATGCTGAAAACGCTAAACATTAGAGATTAAATAAAATTACCATTTTGCTCTTAAAATATTTCTCGAATATTTGGGTTTTGTCGTCGACATCGTTAACGCTAAAAAATCTTTCTCCTCACGCAAGGTTTCTATTCGTTTTGGGAGTATATTCAGCGTAGTTTTTCTGTGAGCAAAATTGATGTTAATGATAGTAAATTTTGAGATTTCTTATGTATTTGGGGTATTTAATGATAGTGTTGTTAATTGGTTTGTTTTTATTTTGTTCTCTGGATGAAATCCCATTGCCGAAATTGATGTTCTTCGTGAAAATCCTTCTTATTTTGATTTAATTATAAAATACGAAAATACAATCTTGTTTATCATGATACTTCGATTTCCAGATTGCTTAAAAGTTAGAATCCCGAATGCTTTTTTTTTGTGCGAAAAATTTGATTCCCGAATTATTTTGAATCCCTACAGTTTTGAATTTTTGTTCTATATTTTGTATTTTCATCCAGAATGTTGGTTTTGTGGTTATGTCATGTATTTTTGCATTTTGTGATTTTATGTATTTTATCCATGCTTCTTTAAGCAAAGGCTATTTTTTTATTTTGTAATGTATTTCATCACATTTTGTAATTTTGTATATGTTTGTTATGCATGTAAATAAGTTATATATTATATTTTATGCATTAATGTGAGTTTTATTGTTATATTGTTTGTTTATGCATGTAAATTTGTATTTATTGTCTATTATTTAACTTGATGAAAGATTATATTTAAAATAACTTTGGTTTATAATTTTATGTAGGAATGATTTCTTTTGATTCTTCCAGAGCAAGTTGGAAATACCCAACACAAGTTAAAATTTTTTTAGATTATGTCTTGACCAGAAAAATATTTTGGGAAAAAGGGGTGGGAGCTTGCATGTTGAATCATGAAATAAAATTTTAAAACATTTTAAAGAGATTAAAATTTTTAATTTCACTCAAAAATAATTGAAAAACGAATGGAATTATTTAAAATATAAATACACGTTTTGGTCATATTTAATAGGAAAGTATGACCATGGCTATAATCCATTAACTAATACAATTGACTGGACTTCAAAAGAGTGGGAAGAGTATCAAAGTATAACTTATTTCATTAGTTATTTTTTTTTTTAAATAAATTTAACTACTATTGCCTAATTACAATGTTTTGAATAACAAAAAATTCCGGATGCAAAACAATTTTGATATATAGAGCTACAATTTGCAGATGAGATGAGATCACTCTTTGATGACATTACAGCTATCGGGCAAGGTTCATGGGGTCCATCTAGACAGGAGTTGCCTAAAAATAGTACTGACAAATTTTTATTAAGTACTCATCCAACTATATAGAATTCTTGTACACACAAGGATATAAAATCTAAATCTTCACCAAGCCATTCATCAACAAAAAAAACAAAAGTCATAATCAAAAAGGAAGAACCAGAGGAAAAAAAAAAGGAGATCTAGATGAAAAATTGCTAACTATTCTAAGTATATTACAGCAATCAGATTGACCTAGCATTGAAGAATGTAATAAGATGTTGGATGAGATTGCAATTTTACCTATGGATGACCCATTGCACATTGTAGATTCTAGTATTTTTTGTGAAAACAAAGCATACGGAGAACAATAAATGATGTTTTTACAAAAGTTAGAGACAATCAGAATTATTTGGATCCAAATGAATACAAAAAAATTGAGATTACTTTAATTTTCTTTTAGGTTCTTGGTGTTAAAGAAAATGCAATTTAATGTGTTATTTTATGGGTTTATTTCATACTTTGTCTGCCCATTTATTTGTATTGACATTATTTCTTTTTTTGACAATATCTTGTGGTTCACTTTGTATGTAATTATTTTAACTTTTTTATTGATTTATTTTGAAATGTTTAATATTGTCAGAAAATATTAACTTAAAAGCAAAGAAATATATTAAAAAGCACTGTACTGATTCTAGTCAAAAAGATTATCAGGAAAAAGCGACACGGAAGATGACAAGATACCGACTCGGCACTGAAAGGTCTTGCATATGTGCAAGAAATTTTAAATGATAATCCAACACATTGTCTTGAAATTTTAAGAATGAATAAGCAAGTTTCTTTGGGTTTTTGTGTGCATTTCAAAAATAGAAAATGGTTAAAAGACAGGCATTACATCAAAGTTGAAGTAAAAATGATGATGTTTTTTATGACTTTAAATTATAACGTG
The DNA here is from genome assembly GCA_029783825.1 of Sapria himalayana. Taxonomy (NCBI): domain Eukaryota; kingdom Viridiplantae; phylum Streptophyta; class Magnoliopsida; order Malpighiales; family Rafflesiaceae; genus Sapria; species Sapria himalayana. Next base: position 9,156,528 of record JAREIK010000438.1, read on the forward strand.
AGAATTCGTGTTACAAAAAGAAGATTCAACTATTCAACTCATACCATATATCATTACTTTTATGAAGTACTAGAGTCGATGCTTCTCTTTGGAAGAGAGATGATTGTGACTACCTCAGTTAATGAAGTAATAGAAAATCATCCTCATCAAGGAAAATTTTTCAAGATAAATAAAATTACAAGTTCATTATTATTGGTGTTCATGTTGTTATAATTATAATTATATTGATATTTTTTTAATAAATATGATGCAATTGGTGTACTTGACAGGATGCTTGTTAATGTTGTGATACCATCTGACAAACAAGTTCCTTATAGATGAAGAGGAATAGGAGAAGTTATCAAAATGTTTTAGTAATATGCGACTTCAATATGATTTTTATATTTGTTGGGCTGGATGGGAAGGCGTAGCACATGATTCAAGAGTTTTATTAAAGACTGCGTAATCAAGAAAATAATTTTCCAATGCTTCCACCAAGTAATTATTATTCTCTTCTCGTCTTTTTTTAATAAATTCATAATTAATTTTAAAATTATTTTTTTTTTGTAGATAAATACTATTTTTGTGATGCTACATATCCACATACTCAAAGATTTATGGTACATCACTGTAATGCATGATATTGGTTACTTGATTTTCGCAATGATGTTCACCCTCATACAAAAGAAGAAATATACAATTATGCACATTTCATATTGAGGAATATCATCGAGCGATCTTTTGTTGTTCTGAAAGCTCATTTTCCAATCCTAAAAAGGATGAGACTATATCATTTTTAAGTTCAGAGAAACAGCATAGCTATACATAAATATATCTGAAATTTATCTATTGCTAATATTTTTTTAGAGCAAGATGAAAATGATTATGGTGAAAATTCAAAAATACTTCAAAAAAATAAAAAGGTCTACAATAGTTGGATGAAGAGCTGCACAAGCTGATCAAATTTACATAATTAATTTAAGAGAAGAAATAACAAATCAATTGGTTACAAATTAATTTTTGTTTTGTTTATAAACATTTTTATGTTTTTTTTTTTGGATTTTATTATATAATTATGAAAATATTTGTATTATATTTCTTTTAAATAATAATTAACAATATCATTGAAAAATTAAATTTTATTAGAAATTCTATTTAATTTAAATAATATGAACTATATTAATAATAAGGATAAAAATATAAAAAATATCATTTTTAGTATCAGTATTTATAGTTATCAACAAAAAAATATTATTTTCAGTATTCAATTTTTATTAATTTAACAAACAATTTTTCAATACAGATTCAACATTTAATTTTTTCAATTTTATCAAACCGACCTTTAATAAAATTTATAATTAAAGTCAAGAAAAACAAAATGGAGGGTTATATTTTAATACACTAAAATATAAATATTGTGTTTTGATACACCAAATTTATTATAATTATAAAAAATATACCAAATTTTAAAATAATTAAATTTTAGTAGATTAACATTCATTAACTCTATTCTGTCCTCGAAATTTTAAACATAAAATAAAACATTATTTAATTATTTGATAAACTGACATTGGAAAGCATAAAATCATTTAATCTTGTAGCAGAGATAAAGTGGGTTTCGAACCCATGTAAGGCATGCTATATCTTTTCAAAAAATAAAATATAAAAGTTTTGATAAGCTCCTTATGTGGATGTATCAAACAAGCTATATGAGTCAGACATGGCCCTTTCTGGCCCAAACGAGGGGGCATAATTCAATGTCAGTTTAGTCCAGCAGCCATTGCGACTCAAAAAAGGCAACAGAACAGGGACACGCACCCTAAGGCAAAAGAACAAGGACGCACACACTGAGGCAAAAGAACAGGGACACACATTCAAATCATTGTTAATGCAGAGCTACCAAAATCAAAGGTTTTGGTTTAATCAAAACTAAAAAACTTTAAAAAATAAGCTTTAAAACACAGCTCATACAAGAGAGAGCCAACATCAAAATTTAATCAAACACAGCTCATACAAGAGAGAGCCAACATCAAAGTTTAATCAAACACAGATCATACAAAAGACATAAAAAAGTAAGCTTCAAAGACGACAACTTAAATGGTAATTCTCATAAATTGGGGCAACACTTTTGAAGCCATTGATCTCTAGGAATATCTCGACAAGGATGAATGTGAACTATGGGAGGAGTTAATATCTCAATAACTTTAACTCTAAAATTCAAAGAAATTGTGCATGCGTGTGCATGCGTGTGTGTGTCAGGCATATCATAATCATACAAAAAACAGAACATTGATGTAATTACAAGTATTTGATCAACAGATAAATCACAACAACCAGAATCACAATTCCCAGAACTGCAAAGAGCATGAGCATACAGGAGCACCTATTCTTAGCACGTTTATTCAAGCTAGCTAAGCTTCTTCTCACTCTCTGTTACATGAAGGCAAACAGACAAGGAATAGATAGTATACATCTCAGCCATCTAATTCTAAATGAAAAACAGAAATGATGATTAAACGAGGAATGCAAGTTCAGGTAACACGTTTATTACTACCTGTAATCTCGAGTCTGTAATTTCCACATGCTCACCTAAGTCATCCTACAAAGAACAGAGATAAGAGAGTATTCATAATGATAATACTGTGGTTGGATTTGTTGTTACAAAGAGGTCAAACAGTAATGGAAGCAGAGAATCAAAATCGCCATACAATAAGTCGAGTGTGAAGATCGAGTTCCTCATGGACTGCCAGAGCAATATGTTTTGTGCTTATCACCGTCGCTTCTAACTTTTCCAAGCCCTCATCTTGCTCTGCTTTTAAAACCACAACATTCCTCCCCCAAACAGTTAAAAATAAATGAATTCTTTTATGCATCATTAAATGGTGCATGCCCACCCATACATCAATCAAAATCAAACCATTCACACACACACATAATATCACCTTCACATATACAAATTATTATCAATTCAAAAAAATAATGACAAGAAAACATGCATATAATGGGCCAATCACCCAAGCCCATTGAATGAAAACCCATCAACAACAAACCATGCATATAATGGCTAACATAACCAATCCAAACTAGATCTGAGAAGAAAACTTTGTGAAAATAAGAACATGCATATTTTGGATATACCTAAATGATAAAGGTGGGACTACTGGCCCATGTGAGCCATGGACGAGTCACCCGAGCCCTTGGGAAAGCCATTCAACCATATCCCAGCCATAAAGGGTAGTTGGTATGATTCAAACATACAAACCAAAGGTTGTAAGTTTCACATCCACCCAATCCAACTATCATATGCTTGGTAGACAATCAAGTATTATAATTGTGATGATCATGGGATCCATCATCTTTTTTATGTATTCACACATGTTTAAAATTCAAGTATACATCTCCATAATATAGAGTTTGATGTTTACTTAGACAATCATCTCCATCTAAACGGATACAATAAAAAATACATCTAACATAATTTAAATAAGTCAAGATAAGAACACTCATACTTCTAATTAAAAAAAAATAGATTACAAAATTAATAAAAAAATCATACTCAATACACAAGACACCTACTTGACATGAGATTTAGAAGAAATTAGTGTCTCAATAGTCTTACTCTCAAATATTAAAGAGATTGTATTTGATAAATATTGAACTCAAAACCTATTACTTTTGAACAAAAATATTTACCATCACACCAAATCACAACCTTTAGATTACTAGGTTTATAATAAACATTAAAGATAAAATATATATTTAAAATTTTTGATAGAATCAACCAAAAAAATATGTATGAATTAAATTAGCATGAACATTTGCATAATAACGACATACCAACATTGATTATATTAATAATATATTTTGGTGTGATAATGATAATGATTATGAATATTCTTCTCTGTGTGCAATTAATATTAACTTGCCTTTCATGATTTGCCGTTGGAGTCCAACAATGCCATAGTTGTCCAAACCAATTGTTCTGCTCATGGCATTAAGTTTCTTTGCCTCTGGGCCAAGAAGGGCATCCCTATCAGCAAAACTTGACATGTTCAAATTGCAACCCATTTGGTTCACTTTTCCTCTCAGATTTAAAATCATGTCCTTGCGACGATTCATTTCTCTATCTGATCTTGTACTGAGCACATATTCATGCAGACAGAATATATAAAATTTCCAAAAGAATTGCTGATAAATATTTATTACATACACTTACGAATATAAGAACATGTAGAATACAAAGAATAAACAGAAATGAATCAAAAAATGGAAAATCTAAGTTCCAAAAGCAACTTACTTCAATTGCTTGGTAGGCTTTGGTAAAGACGTGTCTAGAGCATCGAGCTTAGTCCCCAATATGGTAATCTTCCTCCTTATGGCAGACGTATGGCGCTGTGTTTCTGACCCTGGTGCAGGAAACAAACTGCATTCTGAAATCATGCCACTGATATCATCAGTAATCTTAACAGCCTCGTTATAATCCTTCATCCACGAATCTGATGAAGATACCATTTTGCCTGGGTGATGAACAAATACAGTTCAGCAATACATAACGTCATTATCATTTTTAAGCTAGTTGACAAACTATAATATAAAACTCATGTTATTTGCTAAATATTTTAATGATTTTCTTATTTTTTTTAAGAATACAAAATAACTTTTATTTCCACTTGTACTATTAAATTAATTACATAATACATATATCAAACATGAAAAATATCAACTAATAATTCATATCTAATAACTCTAATAATCATGTTAATGATAACACTCTAATTTATAATATTATCAAATATAATACTAAGAATTTTTATTCTTAATAACATATTCATTAAAATACTCATAAGATACTCAAAAAATCATTAATTTTTTTTATTTAATTTATACTTAGAAGTTAGAATATATATAATGAGTGGTGAGGTATAAGAATGATGTGTTATTGCGATTAGTTGATATATCATACATCATTGACATCCCTTCATAATGTTTCATAAATTTATTAATTACTAATTATTTTTCTAATATAAAATATTTAATTATAACATTCATACTGATAGATCTAGAAATTTTATGATAAATAGAGTGTAAGTAGAACTACATAATATTTACTATTCTTTGATCCTCTAAAAATTTAAACAAAAGACTCATGATAATAATTAATTTTATCATATTTTTATTTCCAAACACATTACAATAAATAAAAATAATAAAAACCCCTAAAGTTAATCCAATTTCATCTCCAAAAACTCCGTCACAAAGTTAGGTTTGTTTGAAATCTAATACATCATATTTTTTGATATATTAATCGATACATATCTTAACGTGATCAACACCATCAGTACTCCAACATTTTTGTTTATAATATATATATTATGACGAATCTTCTTCGATACTCCTAGAATTTATATTTTTAATTATGTTAAAATATATTCAAATTACTATGACTTATATATTTTTAGTTGTGTTAGACATATAGATCGAGACCATAGGAGAGAACCAAATTTTGGTCTCGAACTTTTCAAATGGGTTATCATTATTATCTTAAGTCTAAGCCTAATTCATTTTAAATAAATTTAATATTTACCATTATTAATATGACAAGCTCAACTAAAAATAGGAGAGGAAAAGATAATTTTTATAATTTTTACATAATTTTTTAATTTATGTATTGATCTAAAGAAAATAAAATAATTAAATTTAAATTGTAATCATTATCTTATTTAGTATGCAACTAAAACTTTGGATATTGTATCTCATATTTTGACACTTAAAACTTACACATCATCATGACAATAATGATATCAGCAATACTCTACTCCACAAAACTAAAATTACAAAGAATAAAAAAATACAATTATAAAAAAAATAGCTCAATATATATTTCAAAACATTGAGAAGAGAGGAAAAGAGAATAATTTACAGATTAATTATGAAAAACAGATAAATGAATTGTGTTGATAGAAATTTTTTTTGATAAAAAAAATATTTTTAATAATTTTTTTAATAATTAATTGGCCAGAAATCTAACAGCCACGCACGTGACAGTCAACTAAAAATGGCATGAACCAAGTATTTGCGTTGCGCACGCAACTAATTTTTAAAAAATCAATTGCATCAAGCCACATACCATGTCGTGTCAAGCATGACACGAGGCATGTTGGATGTCGACATAGCACAACACACCCATAATTCATACACGATTCTAGACCGTGTTGTGTCGAGCATGACACATCCGAATCAGGTTATAACTCATGTTATGTCGCTCAACCTACTTGACACCTATAAATTCGCACAAATTATTTGGTGTAGCATCTCATAAAATCAAGAATTCTCAATAACAGTCATAGTGAGAATATAAATCTTAAAACCTAATTCCACTTATTCTTGTTTGCGTTCACCTTGAATTTGTTCCTATTTGAGAATTAGAAATCATACCACCTAATGTTTTGCGTATTCTTGTGCACGGAATCTAATTCATCATCTCTTCTTTGTGAAAAACTTTAAATATCTCTTTTAACTTTAAAGTTTCATGCAAATCTTTAAACTAAAAATTATAATGTTAGCTTGAAATTATGACTTTATTATCTATGTGAATCTTCTATAGAGTACAAAAGACAATGTGGTAAAGAAATGTCACAATTGAAATAACTCCCTTCAAATACAAAATCACCATGATAGAATTATTATGACTAAAATAAATATTCTCTAAAATACAAAATCACCATGATAGGAATGTTATGACTAAAATAAATATTCTCTAAAATGCAAAATCACAATGACAAGAATAGCCACGACTTATGTATTTATGCTCTAAGACACACAATAATGACAATGAAAATACCACAACTTAAGCATAAAATTATTATAACAAGAATATCACAACTGAGATAATTATTATCTAGAACACAAAGTCACAATAATAAAAAAATAAAATGACTTAAAATTAATTAAAGTGATGCAATTTTTGACTCTATCAATTTAGTTATGGTGTTGAAAAATATTAAGACTTCAAATACTAGTAGGATACATAGTTGCAATGACGTAAAAATAAAATTATTGTCACAACTCTTATAAAATTTCATGATCGTGAAAATAATATTATACAATAAAAACATAATGCCAACTCAATGCTAGAATCGTGACGTACAAAAATTACCATAACTTATTTTGTAAAGTCACAACCAAGAAAAACTATTGTAACTTGTCAATAAACTTGTAAATAATATAACCAAGTCATGACTTGAGAAATATCATGATTATTCATTATTTTTCTATCCTTCAAGTCATCACTCCCCTAAATTCACTAATTTCATACAAAATACTTCTGATATCACAATTATTCATTAAATTCTATCAAAATTATGATTTAGTAAAATCTCTTCATTTAAATCTCAAATTATTACAAAAAAAATATCAAGAAATTCATATTAAACAACTTTAAAAAGTTAGTACGTGAAGTAGCAAATAAACTCACCTGCTAAAAATATTGCCTATCTCAAACAACTAAATCTCCCTCTTTCTTTATGATGCTATGAATCAACAACAAAAAAAATATAATATAATATCAAAAAAATAAATAAATACAAAATATATGTTGTAGAGAAAAAGATGAACAGTATGATCGGCCATTAGCATCTAAATATTTCAATGAGAATTCTACTATGGAGAGAAACAAGTCTGCGTATGGCTATAAAGATGTCAAACACGGCACAGCTTATTTTTGTAAGGCACGATCCAATAGTCCAAGACAATATGGTGGCATAGCAGAGTGCACGATCGAGTCGAATAGTGCATGCAAGACTCCTTGCGTGAAAACACAATGGGTGGCACGACAAAGCCAAACATCGCATTGTGAAACATAATGCCAAGACCTGAGGTCACTCGGGTTAGTTTACCATGTCATTGGGCCAGACACAAAGATCATGCCTAGCTTGGTATGAGGCACGACTCATGCAGGCCTAACACGGCACAAACCATGCCATGAGACAGCCCGGTCCAGCACGAGACATGGTTCTGGACCATGCTCTGCGGAGCTAGGCACAAATGAATTGGCTCGGGCCATGGGTCGTGCCTGAGCCACCTGACTTGTTTGACACCTCTACATAGATGTGAAAGGCCTTTTCGAATCTCTATTGATGTTCTCTGCTTATTTTGTCATCTTTACAATCATACTACATAATGCATCTTATCATTTTCCAATTAAATTCAGTACATTCAAAAAAATCAAGTGCAAAGTATGTGTATTTTTAGTTCTCATTGTACTTCCCTAAAATTTTTACCCAATATTTTTCTCTTCACATTATACACTATTTTTTCATCTTTATCCTTTATCATTTTTTTTCCACTTACTTGTGATGAACTCATAGAGCTACTCAAACACTCAGGTACTTCTCAATTTTTTGATCTCCACTCTTATCATTAACTCTTTCAAAATCTTCATAACACTAACTTTAATTTTTATTGAGAAAACACAAATAGGCACTCTTTGTTGAAATACATCTCTCACAATACAACTCATTGCTCTGAGTTAGTTTTGTATTCCTCTCATTTTCTCCTCATGTAGTCTTCTCAATGGGTGTCTCTTCTCTTTAATTCCACTACTAAGGAACTATGCATACTTCCAAGCAAATCTCTTTATCATCGAGCTCCAACGTCATATTTTACAATAGGTTAAAGACATTTTCCAAGCCTTCTTATCTACCCATAAAAATATCATATCATAGCAAAAATTATTCATCAAATCCATCTCCACTTCTTATCATTACCACTACGTCACCTTCAGGGAATACTGACACTTCTTGCCCAACGTCGCTTGATTCTTCTTCAACAAGAATCAGCTTCCTCTTCTTTTCTCCTTCAAGCCTTATTTTCACACCCATAAAAGATGATGTCATCTGTGGGCACTATTCATCATTGTTTTCATTATTTAACACCCCTTCAGCTCTATATAGCATCGTAATGAAATAAATTATTTAATAGAAGATTTCTTCTCCTTTATAATTGAGAATGATTTTCTCTAAGATCTTCTTCACATTGATCTAATATCCTCTCACTAGGATGAAGAACAAGATCATCCTATCTCATATGATGATGAATAAATTGAGAGTCGATTACAAAATAAAACACAAAAAATATAATTAAACCATGTTCTCTTTTATGAGATCTCACCACATTGTATATACGCACTTTTTGATGAAACTCTCCTAATTTCTTTTCTAACTATCAACAACTTGGCTATTATCTTATAGTTTGGTTATATCTTTATAGATTTGAATATTATACTATCCATAGTTCATTATAATTCAGATACTTCAATTATAAATTATCTTTTAAAATATACTCAAACTCCTCGTACATAAAATTACTTGTTTTGCATGTCTTCTAGGTTAGAGTAAAACTCATTCATGATTATTACATTCCTCTATTTCATGTGAGTATAAAATCAGATCAATTTTTTTCTTTTTATTACTAACTAAAAGTGCATGATATATGGGTGGCAAAGTCCAAACCAACCCATTTTTTTGGGCCCAACCAAGTTAGCATGCCATATCTACTACAGTATCGTGCCGTGCTTGGCACGGCATAGTTTTTGAAGGGCTGGACCGGCCGGGCCCATGGTCCACAATCCGTCCGGGTTTGGGCCGAGTCGGTCGGAGCAATTTGGGTCAGACCTTTTTTTTTAAATAAGGTTTCGGGTGGTGCGCTGCTGTGTCGCCATCGTCTGTCTGGCATGCCAAGCCATAGCCTGTCGGGCTTCGCCACGTCATCCCCCAGTCGGGCATCGCTCAGTGCAACATCCCCCGTGCCATGCCCACGTGTTAGGAACCCGTAACGTGCCTGCACGACACACAGATCAAAAACCCTCAACATGACACATCATGATTCGTGCTGATGGTCCGCCCGGCATGAACCCAAGCACGACACTATAACATGTCATGCCAAGCTTTGGGTTGGGCCCGTGCCGCTCAGCGTGTTTGATACCTGTAACATGATACATTCACTAAACTCTCACTTATTTACAAAATTCTTCTTTGCTAGAATAAAAACCATTCATGCCCTCCCTCCTACAAGAAAAATTAATTTGGGCACCACAATTTTAAAGAAAGTCTCGGGAGCGAGTTACTTTTGTTGCTTATTTTTGGCTTTATGACTTACCTCAATCTATTCTCTTCTCTCTCTTAGCTTCGAAATTAATGACTTCTTCTCTATGCTAACTTAGATCTTCAAAAAAATGAAACTAAAGTGAGTTTCATCAAAATGGAAAAGAATAAAAAGAAATGATTCTAAAAAAATAAGATTAGTACTTTATACAAGGTTAGGATAAAATCATGGCTAATAAAAATTATCATGACATTGCAAGTGACTATTATGCTTTTTTAAAAAGATAATCACGACTGAGTTTGAGTCTCATTGTTACTCTGTTTGACTTCCTAAAAAATTATGACTTGATTTTAAGTGTTGTGATTTTGTTTGTCATATAAGAAAGTTATGATTAGGTGTGCGAAAATTGGAATGATGTCTAGAACGAGACATGTTAACATCAAATGTCTTGAGATGTCTATTTTGGATACTCAAGTATCCAAATAGTATACAAGTATTTTTTTAATGAAACTCATTTTAGTGTGTAGACATTTTTTTTTTGGCAAAGACTCATTTTTCAAAAAGAGCCTAAAAAGAGTGGCAATCTAAATATTGCATCTAGATCAATTATTATTCATCCTTTACTTGTAGTTATGCCTAGGCCACCAACTAATAGAGTGAACAACTTGTAGGCTATATTTAAGCATGTTATTACTTAATATGATATTACCATATAAAATTATCATATTTACTAATAAATTCAGATCATATTAATTCTGAAGAAAGATAAATTTCTTACATTGAAATATTTCTCTCATGCCCAAATAATATAGCAATCTGCGAAACTTTACCGGTACATAATTATATTGAGTCAATAACCAAAAAACTTGATCAATTAGAAATTATAATTTATACTAGGAAATAGTGACCTACCCAATTCATTTATTACATTTGATTAATTCCATTATGACCAACAAATTTTATTATAGCCAAGCAACTAAGAAAGCTTGAGAATTACTTATGTTTATGTACTCATTTGAAACATTCAATTTGTGATAATATTATTCAATTACTACCATGCAAATTAATTGATAAGAATGATATGACTTATTATATAGTTAGATCACAATTGTGTGAGAAGATTAATGTGATGATACATATGTTGATAAACCTAACTTTGTGGAGAAGAAAAGGTAATCAGATTCATAATATTTTGTACTTTCATTTGGAGAGCAATGCACCATTTTGCAGACACAAATCCTTTGTGAAAAAATATTGTTAGTTTTCATGAAGATTTACCAAAGAATGATTCAAATTTCTACAATTATACCAAGACCGAACAAAGTTATAATGATCAGTTAGAATACTATTGTGACTTCTTCACATGGTGATAATGAGAGAGCTGAGAGAGATACTTTGAGAGCGAGGACAATAATAACTAATTTTTTTATGAGATGTTAACATACTTTAGAGAGATCAAATATTGTAAATTAACGTATAGAGGAAGATATTTTGGAGTTTAAAAGTTGTATAACAACTACCATATCCACTTAGATTAGATCTTTCACATGTACATTTACTAGTCTCTTTACATTTACTCAAAAGGAGTAATCTAAATTCTTTTTCTTATGCACTACTAGCTCTATCAGACTGTAGAGATGTTCCTACTTGTTATAATTTTCTCTTCTGATCATTTCACTCAAGACTCTTAGGTAATATATTTATGATCTCATACTCATCATATATGATCATATCTTTTTTACTTTTTATGTAGTTTTCATTTTATTATATTTATTTTTTTATAATTTTGATGAGAACATCTGAAATATGGACTACCACAGTCACTTTGCCCATTATATAACGACATTTGATGTATAGATTTCTTGAAGTTTTATTTTTATTTATATTTTTAGTATTTTTATTTTAACATGGTATCAGACTAACAATAAAACAAAAAAAAATTTACAAAAAAATTGTGATAGGCAAGCGGTAGTGACTGTAGAGGTATGCATGATGACGACAACATCACAATAACCACATGAGGTGGAGGTAGAAGAAGCACGTGGTGGTAATAATAGCTACATGCAGTAGTGGTAACAAAGGCACGTGGTTGTGATAGTAGCTATATGTAGTGATAACAACAAAGACATATGTAGTGGTGGCAGCAAAAGCATGTGTAGTGGTGGCAGCAAAAGCATGTGTAGTGGTGGCAGCAAAAGCACGTGTGGTGGTGGTAGCAAAAGAAAGTGTAGTGGTTGTAGAAAAAGCAAGTGTAGAGGCAGAATCATAGGCACATGTAGTAGTGGCAGCAAAGGCACCTGTAGTGGTGGCAGCAGAGGCACATGTAATGGTGGCAGCAAAGGCACCTACAATGGTGGCAGCAGAGACACATGTAGTGGTGGCAGTAGAGGCACATGTGGTGGTAACAACAGAGGCAAGTGAAGTGGTGGCAAAATATACATTTGTAGATGTGGCAGCAATCACACATAATGTTCATAGCAGATATGCGTACAATCACTGTTATCAAAATTGTACGATTCACGATTTGATTCACGATTTATGATATAAATAATTCGACTCTTTAAAATAATCAAAAATATGCATGAATCAAAAACTATATCGCTAAATCACGAATTAATTCACATAAATCGATTTAGTACCAATTCTCATGGAATCAAGATCTTCAAAAAATCATAAAAATAAAAACTAAAATATCAAAAAAAATTATCAACTATGTGAATTAATTAATGTGAAAAAAAAAGCTTCAACCTTTGATATTACGAATTTAACATGAAAAAATAATAAAATATCAAAGAAGACATAAAAATAAAAAATAAAATACAAAAAAAAATCAACGGTAAGAAATAAGAATTAATTAACAAAGAAAAAAATAATAAAAAATTTGATTCATAATTCGATTCGATTCTCGATTTACTAATCAAGCATTCATATTCTCAATTCGAATCTCAATTTAATAATTTTGTATATAATTAAGAAGCGTATCACAAGTTTTTTTTATGTTTTTTAAATTTTTTATAAAATAATAAAAAATCAAATTGATAAAAACATTAAAAATTAAGAAATAACAATATATAAAAATATATTTCAAACTGATTTAGTGCTTATAATTTGGATCATAAGATTATATATAACAATTTAGGTGTTAGTAAACTAAACAAAATATGACTACTAAAAAAAATAATATTTAATTGAGACAACTCAAACACTACTACTTAAAAAAAAATTTCCATGCATTTTTAGGAAGTTATAAAATTAATTATAATCTAGCTTATCAATTGAATATCTTATGTCCTTTTCAGCATATACTCATTCAAATCCTATATCATTATGAGAAGCTATTTAGTTTTTCTTCCAAATTTTTTTGAATTCATTTATTTTGTACTGGTTGAGCACTAGGATAGGACAAGTGGGCATTTAAGGCTTTAGGATGTATATTACTAGAATACTCGAGTACCCAAAAAGGGTACATTTTTTTCTTCACAATAGACTAGTAAGATTTTAGTTAGTACAGATATATTATTTTATGAGAACTCATTTTTTAACTAGCCTATGAAAAGTGTAAATCTAAATATTACGCTTAAATTTCACTTCCCTTCTTTTCTTACCTATATTCCTGCCTAAATCACCAAATAGTAGCAAGAGTTACCGATCATCTACAATTGAACATTTAGTACTTAGTATTATGCTATACAAATAAACTCATTATATTTATCATTAAATTCAAATCATGTTAATTTTATAAAAAGTAATTTCTCAAGTAGAGAAATCTCTTTCAAGCCCAAATGACATAATAGTAAGAGAATCTTTACTGAAACATACTCAAATTAAATCGGTAATTAAGAGATTTAACTACCCAAGACTTAAAATATATACCAAAAGATAGAGACATATTCAGCTTGCTCGGACAAGAAATGAGCCTACCAGAGAGATGAATAATACAATAAATAATCCTTCTAATCTAGACATTCAAATCACTATCCAAAATGGATAGAGTATCATAGGCAAGACTTGAGAAATAATACAACAACCTTAAATAAGGTCTCCCATTAGTTTCCAGTAGTTGTTTATTATAAAGAATATCGAGATAAAAAAGTAGATAATCTTAAGACAAGATTTATAATGAGAAGTCAATGACTTCAATACTAATTATTATTTCTTTTATAATATCTCACAGTTATAAGATACATCAGTAAAATGTAAAAAATATATTTTTTTATATTAACCTTGAAGAATAAATATATATGGAGAAGTGAATTGGATTTCGAGTAGCATAATTAAATATAAATTCCAAATTATCGTAGACATTGTATGAGATAAAATAATCACTGAGAGTCTTGTTTATAAAGTTTTCAAAGACATTCACTTTATTTTGGTTTTACAAGAATATTACTAATTTTTTTTTATTTTTTCAGATAAGTCATGATGATAAGAAAAGTTTGTTGATTATATACATGAATGATATTTTGATTACAAAAAATAATAAATTATATATCACCTAAATAAAAAAACATTTTCATGTCCGTGTACAATTTTAGAAACAAAAAAATTTGAGAAAATCAAATATTTTATTTGCATCAATAAGATTTATTATACAAGGAACATCATCTTATCACATAAAAATTATATACTACTTGATATTTTAGCATAATTTGATCTTTTGGGTTGTGCTCTAGTAAAATCTCTTAATGATCCAGATACTAATTTTACTACTAATAGGATCATTCTTGTTAATTTTACTACTAATAGGAGAATCCTAAGACAAATTAATTATCTGACTATGATCAACTCAAATATAACATATATAATTAATATAATTAGTTATTTTTTAAATTTTACTCAGTAAATTCATCTTGATGTATCTCTTCCAGAAACAAAGATATATAAAAAGGTCTTAAGGATTTAAAATTTCTTTCAAAAATTATTAATAATTATAATTGATTGGATATTTAGATTTGAGTTGGTTACCAATGAGCAAAAAAGAAGTCTCAGAATTTTATATTTTTCCTGAAGATAATCTTCTTTCCTAAAAAAATAAGCGACTGATAAATATTTTGATATCAAATATAAAAGTATAATTTATAAGAATAATAATAATTACTTGAGAGATACTTTTAATGTATTATATGCTTGAAAAGATTGGGTATGCACTCTCTTCTTCAACTACCTTTATTATGACAATCAAACACCCAATTTAATATTTTACTAGCTAATAAAACATATAAAAATAAATTATTTCAATCCTTAAGAAAAATATTCAAGAAGAGATTATTAATATATCATAGACTCAAACAATAGAGCAACCAGTACACATTTTCATTAAAACTATAAAAAGTCTCGACTTATTTTTTTCTTCTTCTAAACTTGGAATTATAAACTTTTATGCACCTACTTGATAGATATATAATATATTTTTTATTAATTTTTTTGTATTTATGATGAAAATACTCGACAAGTGGATTGCCTCAATCACTTTTTTTCTCTATATAAAATCATTTGATATATGAATTTTATTAAATTACTTTTATTTATATTTTTAGCATTTTTTTCAAACAGACATATATATATTACTTTTAAATTGGATAACATTAATGTCATTTTATTTTTGCAATAATAGCATTCGAAAGAGCAATGTCAACATTATATGTACATGATAAAATTATAACAAAATAAGTATATATCTTTATCATTTTGGCAATTATATCAACAATTTTTTTATTGAACATGTGATTGATCCACATAAAATATTGTATTTTTTATCCATTATTTTTACTATAATATTCATTAATAAAATTTTAATATTATGATAAATATCAACATAAAAAGATATCTCATATTTTACTGAGTCATATTATCTTCTTAATAATTAAAAAATAACTAAACATAGATAACATTAAGGAATATTTGTGTTTGTTTTTGTGCACTAAACACAAAATATTAAACAAAAAAATCTTAATATTTTATAGTTTAAAAGAAGTATATCAAACTATAAATTAATTATGTTCTCTAAATTTTGAAAAAAAATAAAATTTGATTTAATTAATTTGATAACTATCATCGAAAATCGAGAAATCATATTTTTGAATTTAAAAATCATAATTTCTCAAAAGATGATTTTAAAAATATAATTAACACTGTAAATAAAAAAATGAGAAAACGATAGTATGCCACATGATCACAAGATTAATATCGATTAAAAAGCAAAACTAATTATATATATATATATATATATATATATAGAGAGAGAGAGAGACACATATATAATTATAAATAAATATATAGACATATATATACCTATATAAATATATGTGCATATATATATATATATACATACATAAATATAAACATATATATAAATATATATATATATAAATATATATATATATATATGCATACATATAAACATATATAAATATCTATATGTATATATATATATATATAATTATACATAAATATATAAAGATATAAATATATGTGTGTGTGTGTGTTGATATGTCTATATATATAATTTTACACACACACACACACACACATATATATATACATATAAACATACAAACATATATATATATAAATATAATTATGTATAATTATGTATGATTATATATATTTTTATAGATATATATACATAGATATTTATATATATGTTTATACGTATGTGTGTGTGTGTTTATATAGGCATAAATATATAAACATACACATATAGACATATTATATATATATATATATTGTCAATTTATATATATATTTATATATCTACATATATTTATATATAATTATATATGTAATTCTATTTTCCATTTATATTTGTGTATATATAATTATTTTTGCTCTTCAATGGATATTATTCATGTGACTGTATGGTATACTGCCATTTTGACAATTGGAGGGCATGGGTTCAATTCCTCATTTATCCACTTACAATGTTAATTATATTTTTAAAATCATCTTTCAAAAACTTATGATTTTCAAATTTATAAATATTATTTCTCAGTTTACAATACAAATTTCTAAATTAATTAAAAGAAATTTTATTTTATTTTTAAAATTTTAGAGAAAAAAACCGAGTTATTTAATTTCAAGATGCCATAACTTAATTATTTTAGAATTTTATGCACCTTTTTTAATTATGAAAAGTTAGTTTTTTTTTTCAAATATTTTATATATGATATACAAAAACAGAAATTTCTCTGACATTAATGTTCCTATTATTCACTTCATATAAAAAATAGGAATATTTCAATGCAGAATATAAAAAAAGAATTTATTCAATGTATAAATATGAACAAAATAACTTAAATTTTTCTGGTTTACTTGTCATCAATAAATTATCAATAAAATAAAAAGGCTAAATTGCTAAACATCATTTTTTAATTATATATCATCAAAGCTTAGTCCAATTCTATTGACTTGAAGTTTGACTCATCTATTAGTCCATCATTGATAAGCTTTTTTTCCAATGAATAATACTTGCATGCTGCTGAGATTTATTATATCATATATTATTATATCTTGTATTATTTTCTCATGCACATTCAACACACGCTAGAAACAAGAGAGAGAAAGAGAGAGAAATAAATAAAACTTGTATTTTTTCTCAATACCTCTACACTCAAGTTTTATCTCTCAACACACTCCAATTCTACTAACACAAAGTTTAATGCATCTAGTAATCTATCAAGTGTTTTTCCCATGAATCATGCTTGCCTACTACTATAGAGATTTATTATATCATATATTGTTATCTCCTATCTTATTGTTTCACACACATTCAACACACGAAAGAGATGAGAGAGAAAAAAACAAATAAATTTTTTATGTTTTATCAATATTAATACTCAAATCTTATCACGCGCGAGCACACACACACACACACACACACACACTAGTACAAGAAGATGCATGCTTTTATATAAGGAAAATTTTATAATAAAATATTGTCCAACAGCTTACATGTTAGCTATTATCATGACTAAGATCATGTAGCTATCATAATGATTATCCCTTAATTATAAAGTACATTCCCACGTTTGATGACAAGAACATGTAAACTATCTTCAACGCATTCGGAGTAATCAAGTTTGAAATTAACTCTGACATTCTCTCCCTTAAATCAAGCTTTTAATCTTATCATTATGAGAATCTCTTCAACTTATAAAATACATCAATCTTCAAAGGTTTTTTAAAAATATCAAACTTGATCTTCAACTGGATAATATCTATTCACCAATTCTTTTTCAACCACAAACTCAAATTTTATGGTATCGAATACCAATAAGTGTGGACTGCCCAAAAAAAATTGACGGTCTTGTCACAATATTTTTATAGGATCATTCTACTTCTAGTGCATCACTTCTAAATTTTTTCTCAGTTATGCCAGCTATGTAGCACAACTGGCTGCTTTTATATATTCTACTTTAGTCATTGGGAGAACAATAATAAGTTTTTTCTTTGATGACTAATATTTCCCTGATTATGCAAAACAATTATTTATAATAATTGTATAAATTATATATAATTTAATACTTATGAAATAATTAATCTTTTATAATTTTTTTTATATGTAATCAAATTAATTAGAACAATGTTTAATAAAAAATATATATATCACTCAATAAGCATATTAGCTAGAATGCAAATACAAACATTAATCTCTAAGGAAATATTCAAAGCATATATCACATATAATAATATAAATTACTTATGATCATAAGTCAGTTCGATCTCAAAAAAATATTTAAATTTCATGAGATTTTTCATTTGAAATTAATATTTAAAATAATTAAAGAATTAGATGACTCATAATTTATTATCTCTTACAATTAGAATATCATACATATATATGATTAACAAAATAAGTCTGATATATGAGTTCTTCCTAATGAATAGGGAATAATCTACAATAAACATATGCAACCCAGAATAGAAAACTATGGCTACATATCTAACAAACCAAATTCTATAAAACTACTTTATAATTAAGTCTTCTAAATCTACAACCATATACAAATACTCTATTTAACATTGAAAATCAAGTAACTACTCAATATATATATATCTCATTCTCAAGATTATCATGAAAAAATTATTTTTCACATCCAACTAAGACTGCAACTAGGGTGGATTGAGTCAGGTTGAGGGTCAGCCTGAACCTTATCCAAATTCAAAAAAAGGTCAGCTCAAGTTAAGACCTAACCTAAATTTCAACCGGTTTTATAAACCCAAACCAACCCGATTAAAAATTATGAAACTCTAGTTAGAATTGAGATGAGTTCAAATTGCGTCAAGTTGTAACAAAATAATCAAAAATAATAAAAATAAATAATTAATTAAAAATTTTTTAAAATATAAAATTGAAGATTCATAATTTTTTATATATTTCTTCGAAGTTGTGAATTTATGTAATATAAAACTAATATTAAATTTACTCAACTTGAGTGATGTGGACAAATATATATTTATTAATTTTTTCTCAATTTGATAGGAGCAATATGAAAAAAAAGGATTCCAATCAAATATTCAAATCAAAACTTTGCTCACATAATTCAAATAAAAGTAAGTTGTTATGCCTATAAAAATAAGCCAATAAGTAATTTTGAGTTTTTTTTTATTTTTATTTTTTTGGGATTTTTTAATTTTTTCTCAAGTTCAAGTTTGTTTTGGATTGCCTATAAAAAATGGGCCGGGCTGAGCCGCCCGGCCCTTTTTTTTTTTGAGCACGAGAGTGCCTACGTGCCGGGCAATGCATGGTTATTGTACCGTGCCGGGCCCGACACGGTTTAAAAAAGCAGAGCCCGACACGGCCAGAAGGCACTGCAGACACTGCCGTACCGGGCACGCTCGGGCCTGGCCTGGCCCGTAAAGCCTGGCCAGGCCGTTCGGACCGGAAAAATTTTTTATTTAAATTTTTTTTTTATTTATAAAATTATTAAAATATATATATAATTTTAAATATTATATAGTATTATATATTTATAATATGAAATATGTTAAAATTTATTAAAATAACAAAGTTTAAATTTTTTTTTAAGAATTATAAAATTATTTAAAATTTATTAAAATTATATAATAAAGTTATACATTTTTTAATGAAAAATTAAAACAAAAAAATAAATAATCAATATATTTTGTTAGTAAATATAAAAATTAAAAAATATATAATCAACTCAAATGAAAAATGACCAATCAGCCATTTGAAACCGAATATCCGAACCAAATAAATTACAGTTTCAACACAACGTACAAACAAAGCGTACAATCAAAAAAAAATATCAAAATCTAAAAACAGTAGATCATCATCAATCGTAAATCAGCATATCATGAGCATTATCAGCCGCAATATCAAAATCAGTATCATATGGATCATCATCATCGGCGATCAACTCCTCCGCTATCGCAGTAGATGCGACTGCAGTCCCTGTCTCAGTCTCAGCTTCAGCACGATCATGGATATTAAATCTTGAATCATCTCAATCCTTCAAACAAGCCAAGACCTCAACAATATCTGGACGTTATCTCGATCTCATATCCGAAATCACGTTCACTTCAACAGAAAAAGCAGACTCCGATGCTACGCTCGATACCGGAGGAGTCAGTAGATCTTGTGTCATCCTAGATTGCACGGGAAAAGTGGACTCATATAATTTCCATCACTGTAATAAATCAAGATTCTTAGTATCAGAATATGATAGGATTGAGCAGTAATAGGTATCTAAGTACCGAGAAAGCTCGCACTTATGTGATGGTCCACCCCTACGTTTCCCCCTCGCTAGCTGAATGAAAAAATCATCATCTCCGAATAAGGTATCAATGTCTGTAATCACAGTCTCACTACTACCACCACCATACCTAATATCGTAGTATGTAAACAGGTCAGTCAACTTCTGGTGAATAAACCCTTCAGGTGGGTCTTCCAAGTTCATGAACGAGGAAATATAAGTCAGGGTGTTTTCTACCCCTTCCACTTTAACCCTAGGGTCCATACATGCAGCGAGGCAATAAAGATATAGAACGGTGGACCAGTACTTCAAGTACTTAGTTTCCATCTCTGCAACCATATGGCTAAGTGTCGGGTCAGCTCGATACTTCCTAAATATGCTACTAATTTTGCATATGCACCGGAGTGCAATGCAAGGGTGGGCGTATAAACCGACGAACACATGTTCGTCGTGTCATAAAAAATCTTCAGAAATTTCATAAATGAAATTCCTGTAGCCCAGTCAGTGTCGTCAATAATAAGTTCGTCACTCTTACTATTGACGTAATCGGATATCAAGTGTTCGTATCCAACACATGATTTTAACATCAGGTACGTGTAATTCCAACGATGTCGCACATCCGATTGAAATTTCTTCTTCTTAAGATTCGCAGACAAACAGAGACTATCAAACTCGTGTTGTCTGCGAGGAGTACGAATATATTTTAGTGCATTATATATATTATCCAACGCGGGAGAACACACCTTCATACCCACTTGAACAATCAGGTTAATCACGTGACACATGCATCTGACATGAAAGATCTCTCCTAATGGTACGTCTCTAATACTCCTAACAAACATGTTGATCGTTACTCCATTATTAGATACGTTATCGAATGTGATACTAAAAATTTTATTTTGAATTTTATATTCCCTAAAAATTTTCATCATACACTCAAAAATGGCCGGGTCATCATGAGGATGAAGAATCTCAGAAAATCCTAAATTTTTTTATTGATTGTCCAGTTTAAATCTACATAGTGGCTAGTGAAACATGCATAAGAAGATTTATCGTGACTTGTCCAGATATCGGACGTCACGAACACCACTCCACTATATGCCATAAATTCATTAATTATTTTTTGTTTTTCTAACTTATATATCTTTAGTATGTCATTCCTAGATGTGGACCTAGGAATCTTATGATAGGCAGGCTAAAAATATGTCTGCATGATTCGCACTATCCTTGAATCTTCCGAAAATCTGATCGGAAGACTCATCAATGTGATAAGTCTGGTCATATCATCCCTACCCAACTCACTGTAGTATATGAAGGGAGTAAACTTTGAGACTGAACTCGATCCAGTCTCAAAAAATGCAGTGCCAAGTTGGGTTTAACTAGAATCTAATGGTCCATGTTTTTTGGTGCATAATTCGGCATACCTCTTAAGGTGCCCAGTCCCAAACAAACTCTCACATGTTAAAAGTCTCATACAATATTTGTACTGTGCCATTTCTTGTTCCTCACCCTAACATTTTTTTGTTTTATTATACTAAAAATGAGTCCTAACTACAGAAGTCCTCCTAGTTTTTTGTTTTTTATAAGTTTGGGTTGAGACGACTGGAGAAACTAAAGTTTCAGCAGCCTCAGACCTCTGTGTAATATTTTCATTTTCTAAATTTAAATATGTTTCAGTTGTATTTGTCATTTTTTATGATTTTTATTTTTAAGAATAGTTTAATAAAGACTATAAGACTGATTTTAATTTTTCTAATTTTGATCTAGAGAGAGAAACTATAGAGAGAGAAAGTTAAAAAAAAAACGTAAAATAAATTACCCGGTAAAAGTAGTGAGGTCGGTCACGTGCACGGTGCACCGCAGTCAAGCTCTAATATTCAAAACTCAAGTCAAGATTCTCGAAAATCCATGCCGAATGCCAAAATCCTGATGCCCGAGAGAGAGAAGCAAGATTTTTGTGAGAGAAATAGAATGATTTGAGAGAATTTATGTTTATGAAAAACATAAATATTAAAGAGAGGAATGTGAAATTTATAGATTAAAGATAAAAATTTAAAAAAAATAAATTTTTTTTAATTTTTTAGGGGGCAAATCATGAGGGCCGTTGGATTCTACCCCCTAGCCGTTTGAGGCGAGATCCAACGGCTGAAAATATAATTTTATATTAATTTTTTTTTCCCGTTTGGGGGATCTGAGTCGATTCGGACCTCGTGGGAGTGGGAACGCGGGTCGGGTCCAATCAGACCCGACCCGTGGTCTTTTTTGCGGGAGGGGCGTAGGGCTATCGCGGGGTCGGGCTCGAGGGACACCCGGCACGGGACGAACCCGTGCCGGTGTGCCGTGCCACGAGCCGAACCTTGCCGGGCCATGCACGGCACGGCTCGTGCCTAACCCGGGAATGGCACGGGCCCGGGCACGGGCCCGGGCACGGTATTTTCCCGTGTCGGGCCAGCCAAGGCACTGCCAAACCGTGGCGAACCGGGCCGGCCCGGCCCGGTTGACACCTCTAACCTAAACCCAACACGAATAAAATTCAGATTCAAAATTTTCAACCCGAACTCAAATCAAACACAAAAAATTCAACCCAAACCTGATTTTTCCTCATAATTGGTTCAAATAACTCAGCTTGACCCTATTTGACTTGCAACCCTATGTCTAACTGAAATATTATCTATTTGTTATAAGCTGCAAGAAATATAAATATTTATATTGCAATCATCTTGATCTCAATATAAAAAAATATTTTGAAGATTAATTATAACATTCTAAGTTAATCAATTCATAACAAATCTCATTATCAAACAAAAAAACTTACCATTAATATTAAGCTCCAAAATGAACATCCACAAGCAACCAACAATATATTGTCTTGAATATCAAGAAACTAGTTCTCGAGATTAAAGCCTCATTAAATTGAAATACATTTCTATTTTTCAATGACATTGAGTTGTCCTGTATGAGATAATATTTCAGAAAATAATTTGAGTATAATAATATTATTAATAAAAATAATACAAAAAAATAAGAAAGACATCAATACAACAAAACTAATGTAATTGAGTATTGAAATATTATCTGATTTTTATTTATTTCAAAAAATAATCAATAGATCAAAATTAAAAAAAATTAGTTACAAGATTATCTAGATCCCTGAAATATTATCATTCATTCCAAACATATTTACATTTATTATAATAAATTTAAAATTTTTTTATAATTAAGTCTCTTTACTTTCAACTAATTTATAATTTAGACTTTAACAATATAATAACTATTAGTTGAAAGATTTTATTTTTCAAGAAATTTTTATTAACTTGAAACTCAAAATATTTTGTATTTATTGATATATATGAAAACTCAAGATAATAATTATAAAAATATATATCAATAAGTTATAAGTAGATGAGAGATAACATTATCATCTAGTTGGAAGCTCAAATAAGATGCAAGAGTTAAGAGTAAGAAAGAGTAATACATTAATATATCTTTTCTAAATCATTATCCTACGTAAACTCATTGGAAAAAAAAATTTCTCAAAAAATACAATATAAACACCAACATATAGTCTACCAATCTCTAATGACATTTTATTAGCATGGTAGTATCTTATCACATCAATCATAAAAAAAATAAATAATTTTAAAAACTTTAAAAAAAATTGAATAATCTTTCTTTAAAATATATGATCTAAAAAAATTGATTAAAAATTATAGAAAAATATATTTAATTAATCACACAATTTATAGTTAAGATTACATCTTCATTAATCTATTTTATAAATAAAAATATTTTAGTCATAACAACTAAATACATATCAATACAAAAGGAACCATAATTATTATACATATAGTCCAAAATATTATCACTACTAATGATATGTACATTTTTTATTAAATTTATTTTTAATTATTTTAAAAAATTATTTAAAAAAAAAAAGAAAAAAACTGATACCTATTTGTATTTCTAAACAGAAAAATCAAATAAAATAAGTACAATCAACAATAAATATCATAACGTATTTCAGATCACCTCAAATATCAATCCTATAAGATTCTAAAATATTTAAGTGAATCAAATCGAATATAACAATACACATAAATTTAACGAACACGATAGAAAACACTAGCATGTTTGACCATTTGAAAAGCCTCATAATCAAACATAATGAGATTTCTAACATTTGAATCCAAAATTATCAATTTAGCCAGAAATAAATAATACTTTTTGTTAATATACAAATAATGAATCAATGACACTTAGATATCTTATAAGATATATTATCTTTAACGATAAAAATATATAAATCAATCAGCTCAGTCCCAAATAAAATCTTTTTTGACATCTTTTATTGATGTAAAATATTAGTTAAAAGAAAAAATAATATATAAATCAAGATAATTCACAAGACAAGTCACATAAAAATTATCTAAGCATTCAAGAATAAACATGGTGGACAAATAAAATATCCAATTGAATGTTGTCATAGCCTGAAACTTTAAATAGTTTAATGTGAACATTGTATTGTCTTACTAGATAAATAAACTATATATTCCTCTCAAAAAATATCATGATGAGAAAAAATGTGAAGACCCCTAAATAGATATTATAGTTGGCATATCTCCGTCAACAGTCTCTAGTATTCTCAATCTCTTCTAAAAATATAACTCTCAACAATTCTTTCCAATATAACCTCTTACAATGTGTGCATTGTATTGAAGAAAGATATCATGTCTCTCTATGTACCTCATACATACATATACTCAACAATTCAATAATGAATATCTAATATAAAATCAAAACCATACTCACTCAATATGACTACGAAACCTTGCAAAAAATATCGAGTATAGAATATAATAGAATCATCCCAAAAAATTGTCCTTTTTGTCTGACTCACACAGTCACATCCATCTCCACTATTAACATCCCTTAAATCTAGATAGCTAGCAGTGTGTAATGAGTATAATAAATCATTATATGCTCCATATCTATCGGCTCATCTAGTATCAATTCAATCAACTAAGAAATTATATCATGATTATTTGCATAATTCGAGATGAATACAAGAATACTACAACATCCCATAATATCTCGCATGACATGTAAGATATGAAACCCAAAAAAAAAAGTATTTCAAAAAATTATCATGAAGCAATGAATAATCAAGAGTCACTCAAAAATAAAAACTCCTTTGTGACTTCGTCTACTCAATAAGAGATTCCTCTATCTGATGATCGAGCTTTTTTTGACTTAATTTAAAAATTATATTCAGACTCCAACAACACATTTTGTATGATTTCATTATCTAAGTTCCCAATATACTAATAATTAAAATTTTTACATATTTCATCAATCATAATAAATAAAATATAATTGCAATACACCACACAGCACACACAATAACACCACTCTACATACACAATAACACCACACTACACACACAATAACACCAAACTACATATACACTACTCCATTGTCACACACACTACACACTAACTATTATACACACACATTAATTCATTATTGCACACATTGGAAATTCTATTGCAAACATCTCATGCATCATGTTGCACACACTACATTGCACCACATTGACAAAGACACAATGTTGATGTCACACTACTCTCTACCCCTATACAGTGCATACATACAGACACACATAAATTTCATTAGGATTTTACTAACTTGTACTCTAATACCCTGAAGACATCAACATACCATCATCCATAAAATAATTGAAACAAAATTTATAAAAAAAGATACAACAATTAGAAAAAAAAAACAAAGGAAAAACTTTATATATAAATAAGACAAACTATAGTTAAAATAATCTGCATGTTGAATATTCAAAACTAAGGGTAAAACTCAATTTTGTTCAATCCTAGTAATTTGAACACAACCCAAAAGAAAACCAAACTCGAGTTGAATTTTTTGAAATCTAGATTGGGAAAGAGTATTTCACTTCTAACTTGTGTATTATTCATCTATGAAATAGTATTAGTGTAATAAAAATTCATATGAAGACCATTTTGACCACTAAAAGAAATATATTATGGTAATTCACTTTATCTATATGTCTTCACAGTGAACGCTCACTTGCAACCAACATACATTTTCATAGATCATATTACTAATTTCTAAGTCTCATTAGAGTTGAGAGTATTTATCTTTTTCAAAATAATTTGACACTGCTATGAGCAATATAATATATCAGAAGAAAACCTATATGTCCAAATATTATCAAAAGAAATAATAAAATTAATAAAAAAATGAGAAGATATTTATTTGATAATATATGTAAAATTAGATAATGAGTATAACCCATTTATCCTTTCTAAATATCAATAAAAAAATTAACACCAAAATGACCAACTATAAAATCACCTAGCTCTTCAATAAACTTATCTTTGATCTAAGTATGTTGTGTATGTCTCATTCCCTTAGTTATATAAACTCTAAGTCCTAAGTGATCAAGTCTCCTAGTCTTTAGCTTATCATGAGCTTGAACTGAAGTAAACTTATAAATTATTATGTCAATCAAACCCAAGAAAGATATCTCTTAGAAAACTTCACTCTCTTCAAAGTCATTAAGATCTATACTTATTAATATAAATATTGATTATATGAGAGTGTCATTATAATATAAACTAATAAATTCATATATAATATACTAGTAACTCTCTAGCTCCTAACAAAGATTCATATAAATTCTTGATGTGAAAAAAAATAGACAGATAGTCAATATGTCTCTCTTTACACTATGAAATACTCATAACATTTTCTCTAAAAATAATTAAACACTTATATTTGGTATGTACATTCTTCCTCAATATACACATAGTAAAAAGAATCTCCTATGTTGATATACTAATGTCATGTCATAGCTACTCAAATTTATATCAATAGAAAAAAAATTAAAAATGTCCCTCAAATAAACCAAAGAACTAATTTAGATTTTGTCCAAATTAGGAACCATAATTTTAGAATTTTTGAAATTATGACACCCCAAAATTATGATTTTAAAAATCCAATATGTTGGTGTCACCCTCTAAATTAGGGTTTGAGGAGCCAAAAACACTACTGCCCAAGATCAAAACCCTGATTTAGGGGTTTTCAGAACCTGCCACCCCCAAAACTTATGGTTTCAAACCCAAAGATGCTATTGTCTAAATATGGAATTATGATTTTAGGGTTTACAAAACCTACCACCCCAGAAAATTAGGTTATCAGACCCAAATACACTAATACTGCCAGATATTGGACTCCGCCATTCTATAACCATGTCACGCACAATGGATCTATGAAGACCATATATGGAAGTGAAATTGTATCAGGCACAGTGCATGTGCCCTCTTTTTATAGTTTTGTACTCTTGCACACCCTAGGGTTTGTTCCCCTAACATTTTAGCTTTAATATTATGTTGAAATTAAAGCCAACAACAAATCAAACTTTAACTAAATTAAATATTCACAAATATATAAAAAAACTCTTATATAAAATATAAGTTACATTGAAACAACCCACAAGTTAGGTTATTTTATCCATAGTATAACAAAGTAAAACAACATAAAATAAATATTAAAAACTATAAACTATAAAAAATAAAACTATAATATATATATATATAATATACATATACAATATATAATGTATGTATGCAATATATATATGCCCAATATACATAAAATATATGCCCATTATTTACAATATATGCTGAATATATACAATATACATACTATATACATAAATCATATCTATTAAGGTCATACCCAATGCATAATATTCTTACTTTAGCACAGAATTTACTATAAATTAAATCTCAATAGTACTACTCCCAAAAAATATGTTGCATCTAAAGGTGTCAAATGGACTGTGTCTGACCGGCACAACCTGGCACGGCCCGACAGGACCTAGTTTGCCGGATTCAGGCCAATTCATACCAGGCCTTGTGGGTTTCATGCTGAGTGGTATCGAGTGGTGTCATGATGTGCCATTTTGGCCCATTCGAAATTGGGTCATCTCTAACTTTTAAATATTTTAAATTTTAAAATCAAATTAATTAATTAAATTAATTAATACAACAAGAAAATAAAATTATAATAAGTCACAACAAAAAAATTAACATAATATAAATATTATAAATTTTAATTATTTCATTTTCATAACATAATATAAGTACAAATTATAAAATAATAAAACAAACTCAAAATATAAAAATTAATACATCAAATATCAACATAAATCTCATAAGCGTTTGAATAAATAAAAAACAAAATAATAATATAAACAAGCTCAAATTACAAAAATTAATAGACAATCCAAAAATAATCAATCCAATAAGCGTATGTTAGTATCACTAATAGTAGGTCATAAACAATATGCTCAATTTCAATCGTCATCAAAGTCACACAAATCATCAACCACCGACTCTTCCGCTCTTGCTGCAGTTGCATCATGTCATCTTAGAAAGTACGTGATATGTGGACTTATATGATTTCCACTACTGTAAAATATCAAGATTCTTGTTATAGATCTATGATAAAATTGAACAGTAATTAATATCTAAGTACCAATATAGCTCGCTCCTATTCGACGATTCACCCCGTCATTTTTCTCTCGCTAACTAAATTGAGATATCTTCAACTTCGAATATAATATCTATGTCCGTACTCAGAGTCTGGCTACTATAATCATTATATCTATTATCATAATATGTAAATAGCTCGGTCAATTTTTCGTGAATGAACCCTTCAGGTTAGTATTCTTAGTTTACGCACAATAATATGTATGTCAAAATATTTTCTACCCCTTTGACCATAACACTATGGTCCATGCAAATAATCAAACAATAAAAAAATAAAATGGTAGAGCAAAACTTTAAGTACTTGATTTTCGCCTCAAAAGTCATATCACTAAATATCAAGTCATCTCTAAACTTCCTAAATATGTTACTAATGATGTATATGTACCTGAGTGCAATACAAATCCTGAGAGTATAAACTGATGACCACATATTCATTGTGTCATAAAAAATCTTCAGAAATTTCATAAATAGAATTCATGTAGCCTAAACAATATCGTCATTAATAAATTTGTTACTCTTATTATTGACATAGTCAAATATCATGTGTTCATATCCAACATATAACTCCAACATATAACTCCAACAAAAATATGCATAATTTTAATGGTGTCTCACATCCAATTGAAAATTTTTCTTTAGACTCACATACAAACAGACTATCAAATTATTTTGTCTACGAGACACAAAAAAAGTTTAGTGAGTTACGTATATTTTCTAAAGTAGAGAAAATAACATTCATCACTGCTTATAATATTAGGTTAATGACATAACATATCCATCTAACGTAAAAAATATCTCCTAATAGCTCATCTCTAATAGTCCTAACAAATATATTAATGACTACTGTATTATTAGATATGTTCTCAAATATAATACTATATATTTTATTTTGAATATTATATTCGCTAAAGATTCTTATTTTACACTCATAAATAACTGATACAACATGAGAATAAAGAATCTCAAAGAATCCTATTTTTTTTATTTAATACTCATTTAAAATCTATATAGTGGCCAGTGAGACATGCATAAAATATATCATCACGACTAGTTCAAATATCAAACGTCACATAAATTACGCTATTATATTCTCTAAATTCATTAATTATTATTTCTTTTTCTAAGTTATAGTATTTTAATATATCATTCCTAAATGTGGACTTGAAAATCTTACGATATACAAACTAAAAATAAGTATGCATGATACTAACAACTATTAGATCCTCCAAAAATCTAATTGGAATGCTCATCGTAGTAATCAATTTGATCATGCATTCTCTCCCTAACTAGTTGTGATATATGAATGGGTTCAACATATAGGTTGAACTGGATCCAGGCTCAAAGGCCCCACTGCTAAGTTAAGTTTGTTTAGGATCTAATACATCATATTTTTTGGTGCATTATTCAACATGTCTCTTAAAGTACTCAGTCTCACAAGAACTCTTATCGATTAATTTTTTTTATAATATTTATATTGTGTTGATTATTTATCGACACACCTAATATTTTTATTTTATATAATATTAAAGTAAATCCAAACTATTAATTTTATTCTAATTTTTTATTTTTTAGATATTTGAGTCAAGATCACGAAAAAAAATAAAATTTCGATGATCTCAGATATTTCCGTAGGATTATCATTATCCATATTAAAAATAACTTATAATATTAATGATGTGTGATGTTCAAACTATTAAAAATGGCTTATAATAACAAGGCTGCCAAAATACTCGTAAATCCAAACTATTGATGATGTGCTATATCTGATAACTAATGTTCACACCGTAGTCCGCATCCAAATCACAAAATGAGAAAAAAAGAGAGGCGATACAAAATAAAATAAAAAAGAGAATGAAAATATAGATAGAAATAGGATATAAATTAGAGAATGAAATGAGATATTTATAGAATTGTAAAAAATAATTTAAAAAAACATATTTTTTTATTTTTTTTGGATTTTTTTTGGCAGAATCCCGACAACCATCAAATTTTTGCACCTAGCCGTTTAAGCTAAATCCAACGGCAGAAAAATAATATTTTTTTGAATTTTTTTGACCGTTGGTTCAGTTTGACCCAACGGTTCCAGAAGCTTCGAATTCTGGGCTCAAGCACGGGCTGAGCCCAATGGCTCACGATCACGGGCATACGTTTGGGCAGTAGGGATCGGATCATGCCCAAACACCAACCTAAAATCTAATACATGGTGTGGGTCATGCCGATGAACCATACCTTCGGGCCAGGCAACAGGGTCGTGTTTGGCCCAGCATGAGGCCCGAAAAAGCTCGGAACACACAAACCATGTCGAGAGCCAGCCCGGCATGAGCCTAAGCACAATTCTAAACCATGCCATATCGGACCATACATGACTCAATCAGATCGTACCTTGGGCCATGCCCAGACTAGATGACCCACTCGACATCTCTAATTGTGTTTGATGAATCTCAAACCTAAGATCTATTATAATTTGGACAATGATACTTATTATTGTACCAAGACATGATCCCTAATATATACATGCAATAAAATAACTTCTCAAGTGAAATCTGGTATGCTAACCTCAATAATATTCTCAACCAAATAGATTTAATTTCAAAATTCTTATAAAATCTAATATATTAGTATTTTTATAATCTCACTAATGTAATATATATATATATAACAATATATATTACATATATATTATGTTTATATGTTTTATTTTTTTAAATATGTG
Source organism: Sapria himalayana (assembly GCA_029783825.1). Taxonomy (NCBI): domain Eukaryota; kingdom Viridiplantae; phylum Streptophyta; class Magnoliopsida; order Malpighiales; family Rafflesiaceae; genus Sapria; species Sapria himalayana. The sequence continues at coordinate 9,188,621 of JAREIK010000438.1, forward strand.
ATATGTTGACATGGCATTTCACATATAATGGAAATTATGTATTTTCTTCGTTAAAAAATAATTTCATGTCATGTAGATGTGATAAGGTTAAGAGTAGCAAGAAAGCACGGATACGTCACAGAACAGTTGTGTCTACTTGTCCGACACGTGGACACGATACGAATACGCATCGGATATGTGTCCGATACGCCACGTGGCGTATCATTGACCAATCAGTATCCGATATGCCACGTGGCATATCGGACAGACGAGTCGGAGACGTATCCGACGCATTGTTACGAATCTGACTTGTCGGTTACGAATCCGACGCATTGTTACGAATCCGACGCATCTGAAATCTTTTGAGTAAAGGGAGATTTCGAAAAGGAAGCTTGTCTTTGCTTCGGGATTTTTGTTTAATGGGAGGGAGAAGTAGTAATGGGAGGGAGGGGCGTGGGGGGTTCAAAGCAGTAAAATAGGAGGTTTTAATTTAAAACCCCCTATTTTACTGCTTTAAAACTTTTAAATTTATTATTTTAATTTTTAATTATTATTATTTGTTTGATAAATATGCAAAATATAATAAATAAATAATTTTGATTTATGTAATATAATTTATTTAAATTTTAAATATATGATTTTTAAGTATAATTATAAATATATTTATCTAAATTACTGTTTAATGATATTATTTGTATTTATTTTTTTTATCTTGCCGTATCCTAGCCTTATCCGTATTTTAATTTTTTAGAATTTGTCATATCCTCGTATCCTGCCGTGTCGTATCCCCATGTCCGTGCTTTTTAGAAGAGTAGTATAAAATCTATATATTTAAGTACACCAAAACTTTAATACTTTTAATTATGATACACCAAAAGTTAAAAGAAAAAATAATAATAATAAAATTTTATTTTTATTTTGGATCACAACATAATTTTCCCTAGTTATTTTTTAAATTCTCTATAATAAATAAACTTTAACGTAACTCTTTCTATGCTAAGATATGTAAAAAAATATTTAAATTTTAATATCTTATCTAATAATCATAGATATGTGTAATTAGTTATTTTTTCAAATTCAAGTTTTACACTAGTTTCTATTAATAGGAAATGTACTACAAGTTTGTATATTTTTTTAGAGATAATCTTATATCCTAAAATAATAAAATACAAACAGTAGTCTCAAAATAAAATACAGAAACGGTGTTCAAAGTAATAATAAAAGTTGAATAATATTTTTGATAAGACAACTTATTAGACAATTGGATATTCACTTACTTTTTACACACTTTATACTATGATGGTCATACAGCAAACTTTACACGAGAGAAAACATGTATATAAACATAATTAGATGAAGATGCATATTTTACAACACATGAAATAGGAGGGGTATTAGATATCTGATACAAATGGCTTATAATAACTCCGGTTAATACATATGTTGCTAAGGTGTTCTTAGGAGACTAAGCTTGGTAAAAGAACTAAAAGAAAATAAAGAAAATTTTTCAACGGCAACGGTTATACTAGACGTTTTAAGAAAAGACAAATTCTCTTGTAAGCTGTTACACTTTTGAAATATCACTCAGCTTAGAGTCAACAAATAACAATCTTATATTTGCCAGTGATTGTGGAAGAAACTAAAGACCAGTAACACAAAAAAAAAGTTAATGAAGTCGCCAAGGAGAATGATATACAAACCAATACATTGTAAACATTAAATTCATCCAGTACTGCTAAATTGAAAAGAAAAAAAAAATGATTTTTTACCAGTAATTGAATGAAGGAAGGTTGGCTTATGCTCCTTGTATTGGCCTCTTCTCAGCCAGATTGCTGGAAAGAGTTGCTTTGGCTGTGAAACAAAAATAAATATAAGAGGCAAAATTATAATCTAAGGCGGATCACAAGATTGCCAAACAAAATTAGATACTCCAAAACAAAATTAGATACTCCAAACAAAATTGCTAAATAATTACATCTTGTTCATTTTTTAAAGGTTAAACATCTCAAACAAAATTATTTATGACTCGGGTCCATTTTTATCAACTCAAAGACCGAATGCCAATAATATCCCTCTCATCATTAAAAGCTAACAAAAACCTATTATGCATACCTGCTTATGCATAGCTCATTATGTATAACGCAATTATACATAACATTTATGCATAACACATTTATAAAATTTATGCATAATGCATTTATGAAATTTATGCATAATGCATTTATGCATAACAAGTGATGCATCACTCATTAACAAAAACATTAATGAAAATATTAATCCAAAGAAAAGTCAAGAGAATACTAATACACATGTGAAGATTAGGATGAGTAGAATTTGAGAAAAAATATTGTTGTTATGCTGACCTTGTTCATTCATTTGTAAGTTAATGCTCTAGTTCCTCAAAATCTGGCTCTAGTGAATTCTCATTTCCAGCCATTTTGCAATGGCTGTAGGCTCATATTGAGTACGGTTGACATGACAGCAACAAGTTGATGTCATGTCAGTTATGACAAATCAGATTATTAAAAAAATAGTTATTATTTAAGTTATTGGATAAATTCCAATAATTTTCAGATGAAAATCTGATAGCTATTAAATTTTTGTCCAAAAAAAGAATAAAAAAATACATTTTTTTAAAGAAATAATTATAAACAATAAAGTAATATATTTTATTTTTTATAATTTATCTCTACTTTTTTTATCTTTTCTTTTTCTTATTTTCTTAAATCATAACAAGTGCTCATTGCACATTTTTTTAATAAATTTATTTCTATTTTGAAATAAATTTGTAATATTATAATCTTTTTTATTTAGCAGAATAATTTTGGTTGATGAGAAAATAAAGTGATTATGTTTGTAAAATTATTGCAAGTGGCTCTCAACACGCATAAATGTACATAATGTGTATTTATTTAAAATTATTCTTTTTATTAATTTATTTTTAAAACTTTTAATAAAATCTAGTAAAATTATAATTTGTAAAGATACTTCTCTTTTACTCAAAAACCTTTAAAGACAAACTAAATTTTAAAAATAAAAAATAATAAATATTATGAAAATAAAGTAGACTTTGATATAAACAATGACAATCATACTTCAAGATATTAGACTGGATTATCTCTAGGGTCATAGCTCTTGCATCCAAAAAATCTAAGAATAAACAAATATCAATAGTATAGATATACTTTAATATGATTATAAATAAAAATTCTAGGATATCAAATAAGTATGCAAAAAAATTCTTGACAAATTTTATTATTAGCATTGATATTTCAATTAAATTTTATGAGAATCTTAAACTACTTTAACTTATTAAAGAATATATTCAGTTTGCTTATCATAGAATCAGTAGGTTGACTAGTATGAATGATATAATAAAAATTTATAAAATAAAAAAAAATAATTATTATTTAACCAACTTAGAAAATAAATAGGAGTCATCTCTGTGATATATGATATTTGGACCAATCACAATACTAATGCATTCACATGAGTGATCGATGCATATATTTTCCAAAATTTTTAGCATTATATTAAGATTTTGTGAGATCTTTCAGTCTAATGATAGTCTCACTATTTTTGAGTGTTTATCGAAAATCATTAACGAATATGAAATTCAGAATAAAATTTTTAGCATAATATTCAATATAATACTTCAAATAATATTATAACAATTAATATATTTGTTAGAACTATTAGAAATAGACTTTTAAATAATATTTTTTATGATATGTGCATGAGTAACATATTTAACCAAATAATATAAGTTAAAATTATCAAAAAATTCTCCCCTTAGATCATATAAGAAATATACTAAAATATCTTAAAACATATTATAGACTATAAGAATTTGATATTCTATGTAAATCATCAAGCATAAAAAAGAAAAAATTCAAAGTAATTACCAAACATTATTAGAATTATATATATCTAATATTGGATTCGTGTGTTTGCTACAAACATGAAATCTAACTACATTAATAATAAAAGTGAGAAATATCTGACTGCCTTAATGTGGTTGTAACTAACATGTGATGGACTTAATAAAAAGTATTTGATATACCTACAGATAAAAGCAGAGTATCAAAAACCTAGAGAATCATTATAACTTTTGTCAAACACATAGAGAAAATAAAAAATATTACCTATGGACTTCATGAATTCATTACCAAAGACTTCAGGACAATGGGATGCAATTTGAGTCATTATTGATAGGTTGACCAAATTAGCCCACTTTTTACTTATTCAAGCTATTGACTCCTTGAGTATGTTATGCAAATTGCATATAAGAAAGATTATTTGATTACATAGAATTCCAATTTCTATTATTTCAGATAAAGATCATCAATTTACTTCATGATTTTAACAAAGATTTCATAAAACCCTTATAAATCAATTTAAGATACGTGAATTATTTCATCCACAAATAGATGGACAATCAGAGCACACTAATCTAATTTTGAAAGATATGTTTTGTACTTATGTGCTTGAGTTTAAAAATAATTGAGTTGGATGTCTACTATTGGTTGAATTCACCTATAACAATAACTTTTAGTCTAGTATTAGTATGACATCTTTTGAAATTTTATATGGTAGATCATGCAGGTATATGATGCATTGAGATGAATTGGGTGAACTGAATGAGTTTGGGCCAGAGCTAATTCATGAGATTACTGAGATTGTTAAAAATATTTATGAAAATTTATTTACCGCTCAGAATAGGTAGAAGAGCTTTGCAAATCAAAGAAAAAAACAATTGAAATTTGAGGTTGTAAAATGAGTTCTTCTCAAGGTGTTGCCTCGCAATGATATTAATCGGTTTGAAAAAAAAAAAGCTTATGTCAAGATATGTGGGTCTATTTGAGATCTTGACTAAAATATGACCGATGACTTATCAATTAATGCTACCGCCAAAGTATGAAAATGTGTATAATGTGTTTCATATCTCAATATTGAGAAAATATCATTCAAACTCTAGTTATGTGTTAAATTATGTTGTAGTTCTCCCATGTAAGAATGTTACATATGACGAGACTCATGTATAAATCCTAGACAGAAGACCACAGAGCTAAAAAATAAAGTAATCCACCTAATAAAGATTTTGTGGTAATATCACAAGGTGGAGGAAGCAATGTGTGAGAACTAAAAAGAAATTCATCAAAATTATTTTCGTCATTATCCTAAATGATAAAGTTGTGAGGTAAAGTTTTAATTTTGAGAACAAAAATCTAATAAATATGGTAAAGTTGTGAGGCTAGAAAAAAAAAATTCTTCATTTTAGTCATTGCTCTAAATTGATAAAATTAGTTAAATAGAAAGAGATATAGTTGCTATAAATTAATTTTATGTTAAAAAATTATTTAGGCATAAAAAATTGAGAAGAATGATTCTAAATTCGCCAAATTTAATGTTTTAAAGAAAAATTGTTTATTTGAACCCACAAGAATAATTTCAAGATAGTTTTATTTTGAAATCAATCATTTATACTTATATGATTTACTATTTAATTATTGATTTATAGAACTATCTACTATATAATTGTGGTTAATTTATTTAAATTGTGTAGTATGTATTTTCTTGGTTTATAATTTATGTATTTTGTATGTGCATATTATAAAATTATTATTTTAATTATCATGCTTGTATACTAATTTTTTGTAGTTAGATACAATTGAGATGCAACCATGTCGTTGATTTTGAGCTATAAATCAGCAAAATCAATACTATCATCTATAGAATAATATGAAAAAAAATCAAGAATATTCATCTCAAAAAATTTAGAATAACATATTTATATTGGATTTTAAATTTTTAGGATTTTATATCCTAGAAACTATATTTCTTTGTTCGTATTAATTATTTTTTGTCTATATTATTCTTTATTATTAGGATTGATCATTATGTGATAATAAAATTAACTGAGACTAATTATAATATTTTGAAAAAATAAAATGCATAACTATCTTGTAATCAAATATTTATGTTACCCAGTGAAAAAGAATTTGAAATATGAAAAATTGAGTGAGCAAAAATGAGAAGACCTACCTTTATAATTCGCAAATGGATAAATAGCAATACTTATTAACATGTTACCAATAAAATAAAGATAAACAAGTTATAAGAGAAACTAAAGTCTATATTTGGAAAAAAAACATGTTTAAAAATAACATGATTACAATTTTATTTAACCTGAAATTCAAAGATGATATTCTAATAATGATGCACATTAATATCTTTTAAGGACTGGTGAATTAACTTTCATTCATAAAAATATTCCTCAAAGATTAGTTATTAGTTTGTTTAATGATGAGCTTATTTCTGGACAGATGAAATAGCTTTTTTATTTCCCTGAGCATGTCACCACCTAGAGTTGTTAAGTCAATGCACACCATCTTATAAAATTAATTATCCAGAGAAGCAAGGAGAAATAAAAAGAGATGAGTTTTCCATAATATTCTCATTTCTAAGAGACAGTAAGATCACCATGAGGAACACACAACCTGATGGAAGAACTTATTTTTCCAAAAAAAAATTATAAAGTAGAAAAGTAATCAAATATTTCCATTATAACAAGATGAGACACAAAAAAACTTATTATTCTTAAAAAATACTATAGTAATAGTGAATAAGAGGAGATAAACTTGAGTGATAGACTAACATCACATCGAAAGATGACTTAATGCTAGTTAGTGATAATAATTTTACTACTAATATAACATCTTAGAAGAGTGATTTGCTTATTGACTCAAGAGCATCATTTCATATTATACTGGATATTAACTTCTTTACTACCTATACACCTAGTGATTATGACACAAAGATAAAAAATAGTGAGACAACATAAATTTTTGGCATGAAGAGTATTTATCTAGATATGCAGACATGATATCAGATAATACTTAAAGATGTATGGTATGTACCGAACATTCATATATATTTAATATATATTGGCATGATGGATGACATGAGATATGTCAGTCATTTTAGTGATGCCTGATAGAAATTAGTTAGGAGTATATTAGTCATTGCAAGGAATAATAATGAAAGCATTTTTTATGCCACTTAAACTCAAACAAAAGTATTTAGATATCAATTAAATATTATTTATCAAAAGAATAATATTGATCTCTAGCATAGGAGACTTGATCACGTGAGTGATGAGTACCTTCAACCTTTATGTAGAAGGAATATATTACCTTTTGACCAAGAATCTTCACTTAATAAGTGTATAGATTACATGACTAGAACAATCCATTAATAGAGGTGGCAAGTGGGCTGGCATGGCATGAGGCAAAACCCAACTGAACCATAGATGGCCTAGCATGGCACAATCCAAAAGCATGCCCGAACCCAGGTCATGCCAGCCCAAGGAACGGCTCGTGTCATTCTAGGTCAGGGAATGTTGGGTCTCATGTCATGCCAAGCATAATCCAGGTGCCTAGCCCATAGGCACTGTCCACGTCCAATGGCACGAATACTGTGACCTGAGACCAAGTATCAGGCACAGTCCAATTGGATTGCACCAACCCCAACAAGCCTTTAAAAAAAATTAAAATATTTACAAAACCCCACCCCACTTGGTACACGTGGCAGGTTATTAAAATTAACCCACCAAATGGTTGGCTGAAAGCATCCACGTTGCATGACCCAGGTGCACGTGGACCTTGATGAAAATGTATGAGAGGATGAGCTAGACTATTGAGAAAAAAAACTATACATATATTTATTAGTATAATCAAAATGTATCATACAACTACTCTAGATAAAAATGTTTCCATTAAAATCTAGATTAGAAAAAATATCTTATACGATCACTTATAAATTTTTAGTTGCAAAGTCTATATTCATATCCCAGAAGATAAATAATCTAAACTTTATAATATTACACGCTCATACATCTTCATTGACTACTAACATGAAAAATTCTAGTACAAACTATAAGACCTAATTTCCAATAAACTTATTCAAAGTATAGATATAATCTTTCTTGAAAAACAATTTGTAAAAGATAGTCTTCCAAAAAGAAAAAAAAATAATTCCATAAAGATTACTACTGTGCACAAATTCGATGTCAATCTTTTCTGGAGATCAATCTTTTCTGGAGATCAATCTGATCAAGGTGGAGGAATTGAAAAACGGCCTAATAATACTGAGCCTTAGGATACAACTAATATTTCCAAACCTCAAGATACACATGATATTTTTGAACCACATGATATACCTATTAAGAATGTGAGGAATCATATTTCAGCTGAAACTAGGCTGGACCTAGTTATTCATAATGCATCTCAATTTGAACTGAGGTCATCTAAGTCTCACCATGTATTCTCTAGATTTCGTGATTACAGATTACTCACGGATATAGACGAGCTCAAGACATTTCAAGAAGTTATATCTCTTAATAATAATGAGGAATGATTTTAAGTTATGTTAAAAATAATGAAGTCGCTTCGTGTCATCTAGACTTAGGAACTGGTACCCCTATCAAAAGAGAAGTGTGCTTTAAAAATTAGATAGCTCTTAAAACTAAAACCTAGTAATGATGACTCACAATTGAGATATGAGTCTTGGTTAATAGTTAAAGTATTTAGTCAAAAGAAAGAAAACTATTTTGATAATATATTTTTTATATAGTGAAAATGTCTTCTATTCGAGAAGTTCTGAGTTTGACTATATGCTTGAACTTAGTAATTGATCAACTCAATGTTATGATTAATTTTCTTCATGATAATATTTACGAGACTCTCTATATGGATCAATCTAAGGGATTCATTATAGAAGTGAAATAAAATCTTGTTTACAAACTAGCTTATGTGATCTTAAACAAGCTTCTAGACAGTGATACAACAAAATTTATTTATTCATAGAAACTCATGACTTTCAGCACACATATTATGACTATTTAGTATTTATCAGTCAACAATCAAAAGATGATGAACTTGTACTTTTATTATATGTAGACAACATATTGATTATTGGTTATAATAGAACATAGATTAATGGGCTTAAGGGAGAGCAGGGAAAAGTATTTTCTATGAAAGGCTTGGATCTAATCAAGCAGATTTTATAGATGAGTATCATTCAAGATAGATCTTCTAGACATATCTGATTATAGTAACCTCCCGCTTAAGTACGTACCCGTTTAAATACGCATCCCAGTTAAGTATGCATTTTATGCCAAAAATTTTAGGGTTCAATATATGAAATGATTTGGGAGTAGAGTGTCTAAAGTACGCACTAACATATAAGGTTCAAGTTGCGTACTTAAGCATGAGACTACTCTATCTCAAGAATGATATATCAATAAACTTCTTGAGAGATTTTTCATAAAAGAAACTAAGTCAATAATAATTCCCTTAGCTAAATATTTTAAGCTAAGTACTGAGAATGCTCCCATGATTGATGAGGAAATGAGAGACATGAATCATGTCTTCTATGACTTTGTAGTTAATGGTTTTATGTATGTTATTATTTATACTAGATTGAATATAGCATAAATTATTAGCATCATCGATTATTTTCTCTCAAATATATGCTATGATTTATACTATGATTATTTATACTAGTGAAATCTATCTTGAGATATGGATGGGAGACTTATTAACTATCTTTATGTTTGAGCAACTTAACCTATGCTTCTCAAATATATTGATTTTGATATGACCAATAATTTAGATTCACATAAATCCATCTCAAGTTATCTAAAAATTTTGGGAGGAAAAGTTATATCCTAACAATTAAAATTGTAGAAGTACACAGTACTATCCAACACTGAGTCTGGCTTCATTGTGGCTACTAAAACTTGCAAAAAAAACTTTATGGCTCAAAAATTTCTTATATATTTAGATGTATGATAGGTTTTATATATATATAATATGATGTGATAATTAGAGTATTATATATCTCTATAAAATTTAACCTTCTATAATAAGTCAAAGCATATAGATGTATTATATCACTGAATATGAAATATATTAAAATAAAAAGTTAGTTATACTTGATACACAGACAAAAATATTATTAATATATTCATAAAATCATTATCACTAATAAATTTTAATTCTTTTAAATCAAGCACTGGTATAAATCTCCCCACCTATGATAGAGAGAAATTTGTTGGGCTTGCCCAAGTTTGATAGACATGTCCAAATTGTGTTTTTTTTAAAGTATGGTGCATGTAGACTAAGAATGTGACAGAAAATAAATAAATAAATAAAAATGTAAAAAATTATGAAAATGTGAGTGTTCTTGTTTTCACAAAGAGCACAGTTAGTGCCATCTTGGATGGAAGAGTGCCCTCATACGGTTTTGTTTAAAAAACAAAAACAAAAAAAAAATTAGAGAAACTGAGCAATGTGAGTGTTTTTTTCTGGTGCAAATTTATTGTGTTACCCTAGTGTTGTGTTTTTTATTCCAAAGTTACAAAAGCTTTTTTTTTTGCGTATTTTTTTTGTGGAGGATGTCTAGTGTACGACTTCACCAAGTAAGTTATTCTCTATTCTTCTTGGTCATATTAAAAAAGAAATATATATTAAACATAAAGATTACATTTCATGAATACACATATAAGAAAACTCTACCCCCTAATAGATCATTATAAGAGGCAGAGCCATAGTTGATAGTCTTATGTTGCACTATGTTATTATTGGTGTCACATATCCAAATATTTCTTTGGATGTTTAAACTAGAGTGCACTATAGAAAAAATTCAACACAAAGTTCACAACAAATATTTCACCAACAAACATATTAGCTCGTTCATCTAGTGAGCTGGAACAGCTCCTTCAACAAGCTGATGCTGCTCATTCACCAAACAAGTTATGAGCTGGCACAGCTCCTTCAATGAACTATGTCAGCTCGTTGCATGCATGAGGTATGCTAGCTCGTTGCATGCATGAGCTACACCAACACGTTGCACAGATGAGTTGTGCCAGCTACTTCATTGATGACAAAGCAAACTAGTGCGGCTCAGTGAACTAGCTCGTTTGAGCTTGTGCCTCATTCATTCAAAAAAAAATTTTAAACTCGAGGGTATTTTTTGATTTTGAAGTTTTGAGTGCATAATGAACTTAAATATTTTAAGTTTAGTGTATTTTTTTAATATTACTATTGTGAGGACTTTTTAAAAATATTTTATAACTGACATACCAAAACATAAATACCCAAATATTTTGGTCATGTCTGTTTGAAAGTTGAAAACTAATTCTCCTCATTCTATTTCTAATTTTCTAATTATCTATAATCATTAAACCTCAACATCATTATGTGATATTAAAAGACATTTGTCTCCATGAATGATTCTTGGTAAGTAGAATAGTCTCCACAAATCCTTCATATTTCTTCTTCATGATATAATTAATCAAAGTAAATCTAAGTTCAATGAACTTTGATTTAGTTTTATTCTAATTTATCATGTCACCCTTCCACATGTGATCTTACAATATTAGACTAGGATAAAAAATAACTAAAATCCCCCCCCCACCCCCTCATTGGGTGGTTTGACCATGTGCATCCCACGCAGATTGGGCTTGCTTCTCATGAGCCTCAAGTCTATTAGCAAGCCTAAATTCTCTAAAATCTTATTTAGATCATATCTCAAACATATCCCTCACTTTGGATCAAATCCAAATTATTTTATTCTAACCTCAAACTTTTAAGTGTGACTCATTAGACTTATAATTCTTTTAGCTACTTGATTTAATAATTAAATCAAGCTAATTATGAGTGATATCTAGCAATACATCATTACCTCATATTGATTGGAGAATTAATAGTATGACTACAAACCTTTACATAGATAATATATGTGTAATATATCCTTTCACCATATTATATCTCACTCAATCAAGACTCAAGAGCATGGACAAAGTGTAGCTCCTACTGTATTGGATATGTCACATCTAGCCGAAGTGTAATTAATTCTTGTCATACGGCTTATTACTCTTTAATTATGCCATTAAAATACTCTTCATGGGATATCGACTATGGTCAGATATTTCAGAGTAATGACTTTGATAAGAGACCGTATGTATATACTCCCTCTATTAGCAGTAGTAAATCCTCTATTGGCTATCAACTACATTCAAACACCTCAAGTTATGCTCAATCATCAGTTCATCACCCTACGAGCAACCTATGAAAAATAATAAGGAATGATGTCAGAGCATAAGATTAGTATTAATATAACTTTGAACATCTTAAGTTTACAGATATTTGTACCATTACTATGATTATACTATCATTTACATAAAATAGATAACTCATATGATTGTCTCATAGTTGATCTCCGTTATATTTAATTACTCATAATAAGCATCAACATGTATAATCTAATTATCATGATAATCATAGTTAATGAGATCAATTACTTTGTTAAATCAATAAATACAATATGTCCTAGTATGTCCTAATCAATATTATCCAATCTCATTGATCCTATGAATATGGATAGTTCAAATATAAAATAATTATGCATGATATAAATTTAGAGGTGTCAACCGGACCGAGCTGACCCGGTCCGGCACGAGGCAAGGCACGATACCGTGCTTGGGCCAGCACCACATGGAAATTTCCCGTGCCCGTGCCCATGTCGTGCCGAGGCCAACCGGGCCTCGTGCTTGGCCCAGCACGATACCGTGGCCCGTTGGCACGGTACCTCGGCACCAGCCGAGAAACCCAATTTTTTTAAAATTAGGGTTTCGGCATTGCGGCAATGCAACGGCAAGCGCTGAAACCCTAATTTTTTTTAAATTAGAGGTTCAGTCCAACCGGACTGAACCCGGCGAATTCGTGCCGCGGGCCCATGTCGGGCTGACCTCCACAAAACCTTGTCTGACCCGGCATGAAAGCATGGTCGGGCCGGCTAAAAATGGGTCAAGCCGGCCCGACACGTCCCGTTTGACACCTCCATATGAATATCATTATCATTATCACATCATAATTTCCTTCATACCATGTAATTTATTATGAAATTCATTAATTAATTTAAGATTGATATCACTATATAGTCATAATAAATATCAAATTAATAAATAAGTCACCTTATTTATTTAATAAAATAAGACATACAACAAGTGCTAAAGGTGATGACCTTTAGAGCACTTCTCTAACAATGTGTTTGTCCGCAAGTCTTTTATTTCAAGCTCTCTAAGTAAAAATATTTTCAATTCTTATTATGATATTTGTTAGAATCTACTACTAATATGTCATTAACATACAACAATAATAAAATAACATTAAGATCATTAAACTTCTTGTAGTAATTATAAGGATAAGAACTAAGACTACTATATCCAAGTCAGATAATGATAGAATCAAAACTCATATGGTAACACTTTGCATATATAAAATTATATTGAGATCTATTTAACTTGCAAAGCAATTTGACTATTTATTTTTTTCAAAATCTTATAATTTGAGCATATAAATTTCTTATTTAAAAATTAGCATTGGAGAAAAATTATTTTTACATCTAGTTGCTCTAGATATATTTCAACCATGGCACACTTAATCAATACAACTCTAATTATTATCATTCGAACAATTGAAAAAATATTTCATCAAAATCAAGACTTTCGTTTTGAGCATTAAAAATAATAGAAAAAATATATAATCAAAATCAAGATTTTCTTTTTGAGTATCAAAAATAATTAGGAAAAAATTTCCATACCATTTATCTTACATAATATCTTTTTACTTGATTGTTATCATTAAATTCATTTAAAAAACACATTTAATTATAATGGTCGTTCATCTATGTGGCAGTGTCACAAGATCACAAGATTTATTTTTATACAAGGCTTCCAATGCTTCTTACATTATAATCATCCACAATGTTACATTTGGATGTTAAAGGACCTATTTAAAAGTCGACTTCTTCAAAAACTAACTATTAAATTCTGAAAGTCTTTTCTCTAATGGCTCTTATTCTCATGGTCTGATACTACTTTAGAAAAAATCAATTCTTCGTCTGACTTATCACTTACAATTTACTGGTTCAGAAAGAAAATTGTGGGTCATACATCATTATTAATTAAGTCTAAGATATCTTTGCTTTTAGTTATCAAAGGGCTGAACTTCAACTTATCCTGCTTACTTATTATACTGTTTAGAGAATGACAAAACTACCACATGGCTCTTTATGCCTAGGAAATAATTTTCTTATTGTGAAAAACTTGAAATCTCATTCTTTCAAATGTCTTAGGTTTTGACATGATAATATCATTAATTCTTATATAGTTGAATGATATTAAAAATAACATAGCCTCCTCATGTGCTTTTCCCAAAACTATGTACAAATTTATAGCAAGATTGTACACCATCGTTATAAGCATGCATTTTATGATCTTCCTGATCACATTTTTAATTTGAATTTGGTATCTATATTCATTTATTTTTCCCACAAATAATAGATTCTTGTTAATCCCTATTACATGATGGAGCTCCTTAATGGTGCAAACTACATTATCATGCATCATTAGTTTGATGGTATCGATACTAGTAATCTCTAATGTATGATCATTACCCATCAATATAAATCAACTAGATATAGGTTCACATGTCTGAAATCATTCTTTCCTATAGGTTCACATGTTTGAAATTAAATCTTTCTTATAAGTTCATAATTGGATTTAATTTTATGGCTCATTGAAGAAAGTGGAGAAAATAAAATATTTAAGATATTATTGTGATTATTAAAAAATGCATTCTCTATTATATGGCTCATTAAAAAACTAGAGCAAATAAAGTATTAACGATTTTATGGCTCTGCATGTTAATGATGAATTGATTACATGGGGCATGAAGACTTTGAGTGATTTGAACTCTTTTAATTTTGTTAGATTATGCTAGTTTTTTTTTTTTTGTCATCATTTTTAACTATTTAACCACTTGATTGGAATTAGAGTCAGCTTAGATAATATTGTATTTCCTAACAACAGTTATAATAAAATTAAAATGGGAATAAAATATATATAAATTATACAAAGATAACATTATAACAAATGAAGGAAAATACAAAGAATTTATTTTTGTTATTAAGAAAAGCATCACAATAACAAAGTCTGACATCATGATAACAATCTCCCTTAGAAAAAGGAACTCTTTCTATAAAAAATTGAGCTCCTCCTCCATGATGGTCGATTGGAACAGACCTAATGCATGCACCCATCTGTAACAACTAGTGTGATAACTGATATGTTCTATATAAAAGGAAATTCATACTTACCCCCTCATGCATCCAATGCAACTTATTTAAGGCTGCATACAACAGCTGTTTGATCTCAGACAAGAGATGCTTCCATCAACCTCCTTTTCAAATAAAATTACTTTGCCCAAACACTTCCTAGTACAAGAATTTTTGATTCTAACTTAAAAATAATTTTAATCAAATTGATTCTATATTATTCATTTATATTTTTATTAAATAAAAAAATCTAGTTGTGACAAATATAAGCCACAATGAATAAAACTTAATAATATTTTCTTCTGTTGTCAAACTATAATAAAATTTACATTAAATTCAATCTTTTTTTTTAATTTCTTATGAATTGATAAAAATATAAATGGTCATATTCTTTGTTACATGTTTTTCTCAAATGACAACTTTTATTAATGACACTTGGAGTTTCACCCAAGGGACACACCCTGAACTCATAAACTAATTAGTGTTGCACAATTAAATGAGACTACTAACCCCAATATGTGGATTGAGAATGGCAACCTACTAAGTGGAATGCATGTGTTCTTGCTCCTATGGTAATTTAGCACCTAGTAGTGATTCAACGTAATTGGATAGTCTAGGTTCTATCTATCAACTAATTGTTTGGCAAAGATGTGGAATCTCGCATCAATAAGAAATTATTTAAAAACGAGTAATTACAGAAACAAAATTAAAGGTGCAATTCATGTCAAATGTGAAAAGATAATAACTCATATGATGATGGCATCTACAAAATTAAAGATTGGTGAATAAAAGTAATGGGCATTTAAAAAAATTACCATTTTAAAGCCTAATTTTGGAAAAATGATACTTCATCATAAAATGAGTATCGTTTATACAAATATACAAATATATGCTTGTTATTTTTTTAAAAAAATTGAATCCATGATTATGATAATCAATTAATGGGCAAACTCAATTTAAAAAAAAATTAGTTTTTTTTTTAAGTTTTATAATTTAATTGTGTAAAAGATTTCATGGATGCAATTCGTGTCTAATTTATTATGCATCAAAGTGTTTAAATGGTTAGATTTTTCTTGTCGTGAGTTGAAAAATTATAATTGTTACTCTAAGTGTCATCAAAACCTTCATTGTGAACTCTAAATTATATTAGCTTATTTGATGATGTCATGTTTTGTACTTGGTCCATCCTATCTACATGTAATACTTGGATGATTGTTGAATTGGTCATAAGTTTGCCATGATTTTTATGTACCAAATATATATGTAGTTACGTTTCTCTATATATAGTTGAAAGAAGTACAACTTTTTCTATTTAATTATTAAATTATTTAAAATATCACAACATATTTTTTGTTTTTTTTTTTAATTTTTTTACATGTTTTTTTTGCTTAGCAAAAAAATTTGTCATGGTTTCTTTTCTTCTACATCCTCTACGAACCTGGTAATTTTTCTTATTGGAGATGTATGATTTCCTCTTTACATGTTCCAATTATATGACAAGTTTCTCTCTAATTTTACCTTAAATGAATACAATACATATATAATCAATAATTCTCTCATTTCAAATATTATCATTCAAAGTGTTTCTTCATATTTATCTTAATATACATATGTTCCTATTATTATCATCTTATGAATATCATGTATTATATCAAACATATCTAACCTAGAGGTGTCAAACGTGCCGACCCGGCACGTTTTTAAACCGTGCCCGGGTTAGGAACAGCCCGTGCCGTGCCTGGCACGAGCCGTGCCGTGCCTGGCCCGGCACGGGTTCGTCCCGTGCCGTTCACTCAAGCACGCCACACGCGTGGCAGGCGTGTGGCGTGGCGGGACCCATCCGTCCATCCCCTGGCCGGCTGGCCGGCTGGCCCCCTCGCCCCGGTAAAAAGACCGCGGGTCGGGTCTGATTGGACCCGACCCACGGTCCCGATTGCCGATACCCGACGTCCATGCACCCGAGTCCCGACCAATCCCAACGGCCAAAAAAAAAAAAATTTCAAACATCACAGATTTTCAGCCGTTGGATTCGCCTCCAACGGCTAGGGGGCAGAATCCGACGGTCCACATGATTATGTCCCTTAAAAATAATTAAAAAAATCAAAAAAATAATAAAAAAATTTCTTTTTTTATAAAAAAGAACTTTCTTTAGCCTATAAATTCTACCCCCGTCCCTATTACATTTATGTTTTTCAAAAACATATCTCCTCTCAAAACTTTCTCTATCTCACATAAACCGTGCATCTCTCTCTCGGGCCTCAGGATTTTGATTTCGGCTTGGATTTTCGTGAAACTCTACTTGAGTTTTGAACATCAAAGCTTCCTGCGGTGCACCTTGCACGTGATTGACCTCATTGCTTTTACCGGATAATTTATTTTATGTTTTTATTTACTCTCTCTCTAATTGCTTCTCTCTCTAGAAAAACATAGGAAAAAACAACAAAAAAATGACAAATCCACCTGACACGTATTTTAATTTGGAAAATGAAAATGTTAGTATTACACAGACGTCTGCGGCTGCTGAAACTTTGGTTTCTCTAGTCGTCTCAACCCAAAGTTCTAAAAAACAAAAAACTAGGAGGACTTCTGTAGTTTGGGCTCATTTTAAAATCATAACACAAGTAAATGTTAGGGGTGAGTGACTTGAAATGGCACAGTACAAATATTGTATGAGACTTTTAATATTCAAGAATATATGTGGGACTGGGCACCTTAAAAGGCATGCTGAATTATGCACCAAAAAACATGGATCCTTAGATTCTAGGCAAACCCAACTTGGCACTACATTTTTTGAGACTGGATCAAGTTCAGTCTCAAAGTTTACTCCCTTCGTATGCTCCAGCGAGTCGGGTAGGGACGGCATGGCCAGGCTCATCACATTGATGGGTCTTCCGATCAGATTTTCGGAAGATCCGAGGGTAGAGCGCATCATGCAGACTTATTTTCAGCCTTCCTATCGTAGGATTCCTAGGTCCACATCTAGGAGTGACATACTAAAGATATATAAGTTAGAAAAATAAAAAATAATTAAGGAATTTATGGCATATAGTGGAGTGGTGTCCGTGAAGTCCAATATATGGACATGTCACAATGATTCTTCTTATGCATGTCTCACGGGTCACTATGTAGATTCTAACTGGACAATCAATAAAAAAATATTAGGATTCACTGAGATTCTTCATCCTCATGATGGCCCGGCCATTTTTGAGTGTATGATGAAAATATTTAGGGAATATAAAATTCAAAATAAAATTTTTAGTGTCACTTTCGATAATGCTGCTAATAATGGAGTAGCAATCAATATGTTTGTTAGGAATATTAGAGACGCACCATTAGGAGAGATCTTTCATGTAAGATACATGTGTCATGTGATTAACCTGATAGTTCAAGCGGGTATGAAGATGTGTTCCCCCGCGTTGGAAAATATACGCAATGCACTCAAGTATATTCGCACTCCTCGCAGACTACAAGAGTTTGGTAATCTCTGTTTGTCTGCGAATCTTAAGAAGAAGAAATTCCAATCGGATGTGAGACATCGTTGGAATTACATGTACCTGATGTTGGAATCATGTGTTGGATACGAACACGTGATATCCGACTACGTCAATAGTAAGAGTGACGAACTTATTATTGACGACACTGACTGGGTTTCAGGAATTTCATTTATGAAATTCCTGAAGATATTTTATGACACGACGAACATGTGTTCGTCGGTTTATACGCCCACCACTTGCATTGCACTCCGGTGCATATGCAACATTAGTAGCATGTTTAGGAAGTATCGAGCTGACCCGACGCTTAGTCATATGGTTGCAGAGATGGAGACCAAGTACTTGAAGTACTGGTCCACCATTCCATCTCTTTATTGCCTCGCTTCATGCTTGGACCCTAGGGCTAAGGTGGAAGATGTTGAAAACACCCTGACTTTCATTTCCTCGTGCATGAACCTGGAAGAGCCACCTGAAGGGTTCATTTACGAGAAGTTGACAGATCTGTTCACATACTACGATACTAGGTATGGTGGTGGTGGTAGTGAGATTGTGATTACGGACATTGATACCTTGTTCGGAGATGATGATTATTCCATTAACCTAGCGAGGGAGAAACGTAGTGGTGGACCATCACATAGGAGTGAGCTGTCTTGGTACTTAGATACTGATTACTGCTCAATCCTATCACATTCTAATAATAAGAATCTTGATTTATTACAGTGGTGGAAATCATATGAGTCCACCTATCCCGTGCTATCTAGGATGGCACAGAATCTACTGACTCCTCTGGTGTCGAGCGTAGCATCAGAGTCTGCTTTTTCTATTGCAGTGAACGTAATTTCAGATAGGAGATCGAGATTACGTCCAGATATGGTTGAGGCCTTGGCATGTTTGAAGGATTGGGAGGAATCGAGGTTTAGCATCCATGATCGTGCTAAAGCTGGGACTGGGACAGACACTGTAGTCGCATCCACATCCACTACGATGGCGGAGGAGCTGATTTCCGATGATGATGATCCATATGATACTGATCTTGATGTTGCGGCTGATAATTCTCATGATATGCCGCTTGACGATTGATGCTGATCTGCTATTTTTTTTCGATGTTGTTTTTATTCATTATATTTATACGCTTTGTCTGTACGTTGTGCTTGTGTTGAAACTTATACTTGTTTTGTTCGGACCATCGGTTTCAAATGTATAATTGGTAATTTTTCATTTCTGTAGTTTACTTTTTTTTTAAATTTAATTTTTCCTAACATTATGTATAGATTTAATTTTTTTTTAATTTAAATTTTATTTTAAAAATTAATAACTTTAATTTATAAATAGTAAATTATAAATATAAATAAAGCTATACTTAGTTGAATTTCATAAAAAAAATAATTTTCAAAAATTTGTTTTTTTTTAATTTTAATTTTTAACATTTTTATACAAAATTATATCTAATAATTAATACTTTACAGTCTACACTACACAGTGTAGAGAGTAGACTACAGTCACTATGACACATTGACAGTTTGACACTACACTCACTTAACTTAAAATTAAGAAATATAATTTACAATATATAAATTTAAAAAAACACACAATATTCTGATTTTTAAATTCAGAGAATAGGATTTCCGATTTCTGCATGGCCTCCCAGGCTCCCCTCCCCTCCCATACCGTGGTCCGTGACCCACTGATGGCTGACCCGTCCCTTCGACCCTTCCCAGTCCTGCGCCCGCCTGCCCTGCCCTGCGCCTGCCTCTCTCTCACGTCTCACCCTCAGCCATGCGGCTATGCCGGTATGCCCTGGCGGCTGGCGCGGTGGCGCCTGGCCTGTGGCCTGTATGGCCAGGCCGTGCCCGCCTATATTCAAACCGTGCCGTGCCCGGCACGGCACGGTAGCACGATCGTGCTGGAAAAAAATGGGCCGTGCCGTGCCGGGCCAGCCCGTTTGACACCTCTAATATAACCTATCAAATTTTCTTGCTTCCCATAAAATTCATGACATATTCAATTGTGTGAATACTTCAAACTCAAGAACTCACAATATTGACCAGTTCAGCATACAGATTTTTGTTTGGTTAAGTTTTTTTTTTTGTTTTTTTAATTAAAGTTGCCCATATTAGGACATTATTGCTGGCTTAAAACCACAAACTAAAAATTGAGTTGCCCATTTGTTAGATGGCTTAAAAACAGTTCAGCAAATAGAGAATGCAAGAGATTTTATACACACACTGCAACATATTCAGAAGTAGCACCAGGATACTACTTATAGAGAAAAACAAAAAAATCAAATTCACAAATACAACTGCCTGCGCAGGGTGGAGTCTACACGTGGGCAGAGCGAGCACTTAAAAGTTTTTGATCCATTCTTCAACAGCTTATAGAGAGATTGCCTGCACAGTACATGGCCACAAGACATCACCATAGGTGGTTTATCAATGGTGGATTGATCTTCAGAAATCGGGCAAACAAATACAGAATGAAATTGAAACTCCTTGCCCAGGTCGATGGGCACCGGCAGCTGCTGCATGTACTGCCAATCATGATTCTTAATCACCATGACGTTCATCAACTTCAAGAGAAGTGAAAGGCTCTGGAATCCGGCTGCAATGGCCATGCTCAATGGGCTCTGGGAAGACTACTCCAAGGAGTTGAAGAACTGCTCTGTCAACTCTCCGGCTGCTGCCTTCCAGTGGTTCAGCCTCCCCGCCCACATGAAACAGGCCATCATTTTCTGGATGTCAGCTATGTGATGCGGGGAGAAGAAAGAAATATGGCTTTTCAGATAATCCAAAGCCTCGCTTCTGCTGCTTCTGTCCTGCAGAATCTCTCTGAAATTTAAGCAGTGGAGTTTCAGCTAAAGATCCGAGCCATCTGTCTTGAGCTCGTTGGAGTTGGCTTCTGCCCACTCTATTGCAGGTTTTAGGTTGCGGTGTTGCATCACAGCAAGAATCACGTGCATTTTTGAGAACCCGGACCTCACAGAAAGGAAGGATTCAGGCTCGCCAGCTTCACTGATGAAGTAGTTGCCAATATCAAAATGCCCTTGCCAGTACAAATGGCAGGCAATTATCTGATTAATGGTGTGGGTATCAAAATCAATGCTCCTGTGTGCTTTCGAAATGTCTGGGTTAAAGGATTTCCCAAGCTGTTTCACATACTTTTTCAAGGCCATATTCAGTTCCTTCTGTGGGCCGTCCAGCTGCTTCGACAGATCTATTTCTTGCAGTACATTCTTCAGATCCCAAAGGTCGCATTGATCGTAACACAAGTTGGTGGGCAACTGATCATACTGCATCGTCTCGAGCATTCTCCCAATTTCTTTCAAGATCACACCTATCACTTCCTGGGTCTTAGATGTGGACAGCTTTTGTTTCTTGGCCACACGATCAAATGGATCCTTGAAGGCATTCAAATTCATTTTCTTCTACTTCAACTTCAACGTTAACACTAGCAAAAATTAAATTCTCTGCTTGCACATCTCAGCTTCCTTACAACCAATGATAAAAATTTTCGATATATATCCGATATATCCATAAATTCTAAGTATCGATATATTCATTAAAATCAATATATCTATCCTTGATTGGTACACATATACAAATACACACCGATATATCTTCGATATATCCAATATATCCGTAAAATCCAAGTACCGATATATCCGTAAAAACTGATATTTTAATCATTGCTCACAACTATGATCTATAATAGTTTTTTTTTCCATCCCGTCACCTTCTCCTCCCAAACCTAACTCATACTATCCGTAGCAACATATATGAGCATTGAAAATCCCAAATCAAAGCAGATAAAGCTCCATCCAAGCAGTATGTTAGGACAAATGACATTTTCGTTGCATATCCAACATCCCTAATGATCAAACTTGTGACCCCAACAATAGACACACATCCTCCCCACCATCTGAACTACCATAATATTAGTATCTTAGTTATTAAATACATGTCTAGGCATACCTAAAACATAGAAACTACAAAGCACAAGTAAAAGTAACTTGCCTAGGGTCGGGCATGATCATTTTTAAAAGGTGCTGGAGAGACCAAAAAAAAAATTAGTATCGCAGAGGATTGCCTCGCCTAGTAAAACAAGCATGGACAACTCGTTCGTTGAATAAGCTTGGGCTACTCGTTGGTGTGTGTGTGTGTGTGTGTGTGTGTGTACATATACATGCATATATATATATATATACGTGCATATTTATTTACATATATATGTCTATATCTGTATATAGTCATGCATATATATATATATGCATATACTATATATACATAGATATGTATGGATACATATACATATGCATGTGTATGTGTTTATATATGCATGCATAGATACATATATGTATGTGTATATAGATATACATATATGTATATTATATGTATGTACATCTATATGTATGTGTGTGTGTGTACATATGTACATGTGTGTGTCTATATATATATTTGTCCTTATATATGTATATGCATGTGCATATATATGTATACATATATACATATTTATGCTCATATTTATACATATATATATATATACACACACACATACATATATATATATATATATTAGATTATTAAATTTTGTTATTTTAAATTTGATATATTTCACTTAATTGTATATTATTAATATATACAAAATATAGATATTATATCTTGAAACATATAAATTATATATATATTACATAGATTATACCTCAACAAAAAATTTATCTTAATTACGTCTCGAAGTATCCAAAAAGTTCTTGTACTTCAATACATCTTATGCCTCAAATCAATATGATTGGTATGGTATTATGATATTTTATAATTTTAGAAAAAAAAATACATGACAAATGCATGAAAAATACATGACAGATGCAATTCTAATGGCCAATGGATCATTTTGATCATAAGAACTAATATCTCCTCCAACTTGAATTTATCTATACAAATATATAAAAGTAAAAAATATTTAAGGTGATTTTATTCAAGTTTTGGTTGGAATATAATTTAAAATTGTATTTTCTTTTATTTTAGGAATTTTCTTCATTAGTTGATTTTTATTATCCTTATCATCTCAATAATTATAAGTTTCAAATTTGAGACTCTTCAAAAATAATATTTCTGAATTTCAAAAATAATATTATCAAAATATTAATGTGTCACATATATCACACTAAAAGACTTGTACACTATATACAATCTTTTAATAAAATCAAAAGAGGGATTTATCAATTGTTTCAAGTTGCATTCCCTATTTGTAATTTTTTTTTCCTTTGTTTTTTTTGGATATTTCTACATTGACTAATTTTTCTGATATTTATTTGGTTTAAAATGGGCCAACATGAAGGTCAGGCAAGTCATGCCTGGCAAACCTGGATGATCAGAGTTGGTCGAATTTAGAGATGCCAAATAGATGATGTCAGGCCAGGATGACCCAAATTTTGGTGGCCGAACAAGGCCACTATGTCATGCCAAACATGACAACATAGAAGGGTTGCCCAACATTGCCCGATGGCCCGACTTCCTCAATCGAGCATGCAAGATTTTGCAATAATGATCATGATTTCAGTTTAACAGCTAAAAAAAATACAATACACACACAAATTCTCTAATATCTACGATTAATTTGTATGATTTGAAACATCACATCTTAAACTCGTAGTCATAGCCTCGATATCTTCAATATCATATGAGTCATCAATCACTAACAATTATTTCACTTGATCTTAAAAATTATGCATAAATCCCCATGGTCACTTAAGTATTACAATATTTTTATAATATCTAGTCACATTGTTGACCTCCAATCTGAAATAATATTCACGCTCATTAAAAAAACTCTGATATTATGCTACACATCAAATGGATCAATAGATAATATATCATTTTTAATAGCATGAGATATGTAAATTCATATAATTTTTATCAATTCATAATATCAAAATTTTTAATATTATCATGTAAGATGATTTAGTAGCAATTATCAATATCTATGTATCAAGAAAGTTCACTCCTCTTTGACAAATCATCAAGTTATTTTTCCTTAGTTAAACTGAATAAGAAAATTATCTTAAAATACAATATTCTTATCCAAACTCAAAGACTCACATAAATACCATGTTGATTACTATAAATTCATTTTTTAAAAATTTAATACAAGAATTAAACTACAATGTACTGTAAATTATGATGAAAATAAAAATAAACATAGACGAAGCTAAATAGATAAAATTCATTTCACATTCATGCTCTCAATTTCACTTACACAACAAAAAAAATACAAGAACACATCATACCTCTAATATTTGTGATCAATCTGAATGATTCAAATAATCACATCTCAAGCTCATAGTCATCTTATATCACATGTGACAAATGAATTTATATTATTTTTATCAAATCAATATATTAAATTTTTTAATATCATAATTTGATAAAAAAGAGTAATAATCCATATCTAAATATCAAGAGAATTCGCTCATATTCAACAGACAACCCAATCATTTGCTCGTAGTCGTATCTAACTAAATAGAAATGTCATTGTATCCAAATACGGTGTTCAAGCCTACCCTCAAAAGCTTGCTAAAACAACCAAACCGATTACTATACATTTAATTTTTTAAAATTTAAATATAAAAATTAAACTATAATGCACTATAAATTATGATATAAATAAAAATATACACAAACAGTATGTATGATTCATATTGCCACATCTCAAACTCATAACTTTGATATCCTCAATGTTGTGTGAGTCATCCACTGGTATCTGTTTTACTTAATCTTTAAGATTTATCCATGAATATTCTTAATCCTTTAAAAATAGCAATATTATTATGATATTTAGTCGTATTGTCAACATTTTATCTAAAATAATATTTACAATCACAAAAAAAATATACTTCAATATTACACCAAATATTAAACGGATCAATAGATAGTGTGTATCTTAGATAGTATGGAATAAAAAATTTTGAATAATTTTTATCTACTCGATATATCAAAATTCTTAATATTATCATAATAATAAAATAGAACAATAATTAGTATATAAGTATTGAGATAACTTACTCATATCTGACATACCACCCAATCATTTTCTCCTAGCTAATTGAATAAAAATATCATTATCTCCAAATATTATGTTCATATTTTTACTCAAAGATTTGCTAAAACTAATTAGTATCATAATATTTAAATATTGTATATGATTATTTGTGAATCATATTAACTAATTTTCTACTTGGTTTATGTAGGTTAATATGTTTTTTAATATATTTTCTATTCCACAACTTAACATTATGATTCACACATACAATATTACAATAAAAAGATTAAATAAAAAATTAATATTTTAAATATTTACTTTTCTTCTCAATTATCATGACATTAAAATCATAATGTCCTTTACATTTACTAAACATAATACTAACATTATATATGTACATAAGTATAATACATGTGATAAAAGTATATATAAATGAAGACATATTCGTCATATCATAAAAAATATTCTATAATTTCAAAAATAAAATTCAAAACACTAGCCTGAAACACCAATTATAATTTTGCTAATTTTACTAGTAACATAGTTAGATACCACCATCCACAACGTCGCCTGTGTCGAGTGGCCAACGTCGCCCATGCGGCGACGTTGGCCACTGGACGTCCGATACGCCACGTGGCGTATCGGACACGTATCCGACACATGTCCGTCCCGTGTTGTCATGTCCATGTGTCGGACACACGGACACGGCAGTCCAGTGGCGTATCCGTACAACACAAGTTGCATTAAATCCAACAGAAAAAAAATTATACTTTTTTATTTTTTTTTTGCTAAAACGATAGAGGTATGCACTATCATATCATTTTTGCAGCCATTTTACAATGGTTAGCAAGAATCCAAACATGTGTCCTTTTCTCATATCAGTGTGCTGGGCATGTAAGTCGTGTCTGGCATGGCTCAAAGCTCGTGCAATCCCAACACGACACAACACAAGTAGTGCAACAGGCCAGCACATATTCAATCTAGGCACAGTTCTAGAATGTGTGTATATCAAGCCAGCATGACTGAATCATGTTGTTCTACGGGTCACCTAACCTACTTGACATCTTGCTCCTCAATAAATTTATCTCTAATATAAGTATATTGTGTATGTTCCCTTCCCTTAATATAAACTCTAAGTTCTAGGTGATCAAATCTTCTAGTCTTCAGCTCACCATGAGTCTGAACTAGAGAAAACTCATGAACTAGTATGTCAATCAGACTCAATGAATACCTCTCTTGAAAAACTTCACTCTCTTCAATGTCAATATTATCTATACTTGTTAGTATATATGTTAATCATATGAGGATGTCATCATAATATGAACTAATAAATTCAAATATAATATACTAGTAACTCACTCACTCTTAAGTTGATAAATAATTAAAAGTAACATACCTAGATATGTTACCTAAATTCTCACTTTTCTTTAGCTCACTGAAAGAAAATTCTTGCGAAAGAAAATATTACCAAAAGTTACTAAAATTCTATCAATATCTCATGTTAAATATTTGTACTCTTATTGGATAGTAGAATATCAAAAAAAAACACACATCTCAATATTCTAACAACCAACTATTTTCATCATGAGAATAGATTATGAACAAAATAAATTTTCTCAAAAATTTTAAGAAAAAAGATAAATAATCTCTCTTCATGATATAAAATTTAAAAAGACAGAAAGAAATAACAAAAAAAATTCCTATTTTAAATAATTTATGAATAAAATCAAATTTTTCCAAAAAGATATTTCAAAATACTCCTCCCGAATAAGAGTATTTGAGATATTTTAACTAAATATTTACTTTTCCTTTCAATAATTTAATTTTGTGAGAGCATATAAGTATATGAAATATGATTTATAATCATATGATTCATATAATAAGTATTAAATTTGTCTGATACATATTTTAATATATTATCACTTTTTTATTTTTTTAATAATTTTATTAAATTTAATCTTTTATCATTTTATGAAATATCTAAAAATAAAAAATATATAATATCTAATACTAAAATTTACTCATAAATTATGAGCAATCAAAATCATTAAAAATAATAATCAAATACCTAAAACTCATTATGATCTCATCACTGTTAGATATTTATATGTTTAAATATATCAGATCAAATAATTTTTTAATCACAACAACCTAGAATCCTAAATAAAAATATGTAATATATTTGTCAAGCTAACATAACTCATATTTTAAGATACAAATACCCAAAAGAGTAGAATAAAATATTCAAGAAATTAAATAAATTAAGAATATTACTATTAACATGAATATTAACTCTTATGTCTATAATTCATAAACATGGAATTAAAGTGTAAGTAACAAAAATCATAAAACTTGAAAGATTACAAATATTTAATATTATTTATGAGATTAGTTTTGTGCATTCCTCTCTATCTAGTATCAACTCTAAAAATAACTCTGATAGTCAATCTATCTCTTTACAAACTGAAATACCCCATATCCTCCACTCTAAAAATAGTTATCAACGATTATATTTGGATGTTCATTCTTCATATGATATAGCATAAAAAAAATATCCTACATTTATATACAAATATCATATCATAGCTCCTCAAATTTATACTAATAGAGAAAAATACATATATATACCATCAAATAAACCAAAAAAAACTAATTTAGATTATGCTCAAATTAAGAACCATAGTTTTAGGATTTTTGAAATAATGACACCCTTGAATTAGGATTTTGAAAATCCAATATGTTGGTGTCACCCCCAAAATTAGGGTATGAAGAGCCAAAAATACTACTCCCAAGATTGAAACCCTGGTTTTGGGGTTTTCTGAACATGCCACTGCAAAAAATTAAGATTTCAGACCAGAATACTATTGACCAAATTTGAAACTAAAATTTTAGGGTTTACAAAACCTGCCAATCCAGAAAATTAGGGTATCAGGCCCAAAAACACGAATACTGCCAAAACTTGGACTCCGACATGGCATAACCATGTCGTACAACAATGGATCTGTAAAAACCATTTATCATGGTATGCATTGTATCACACACAATGCACGTGCCCTCTTTTTATGGATTTGTACTCTTGCACACTCTAGAGTTTGTTCCTCTAAGATTTTAGCTCTAATAACATATTGAAATACAAGACAACAACAAATCAAACCATAATTAAATAGGATATTCAAAAATGTATAAAAAAACTCTCATGTAAAAGACAAGTCAAATTGAGATAACTTGCAAATTAGGTTATTTCATCCATAATATAAACTTAAAATAATAAAGCAAACATAAAATAAAAATTAAAACTTAAACCACAAAACTATAAACTACAAAATTATATACTATAATAGTATATATATATATATAGTATACATATACTTTACATAATATATATATACAACATATATACTATATATACATCATATATTTTAAGTAATACCCAATGCATAATCTTCTCACTTTAGCATATGATCTAGGAGAAATTAATATCTCTATAATCTTAGTCTTTAAAATTATAAAAATTATATCTAATGAGTCTTAAACACAAAATCTATCAGTATTGAACAAAAATATTTATTATTGTTCCAATGAATAACTTTTAATATATGCATGCAATATAATATATTCTCATACGATCAATCAACTCAATATTATTCTTACCCAAACAGATTTAACTTCAAAATTTTTATGAAATCCAATGCATTAATATTTATATAATCACACTAACATAGCATATATACATAGCATATATACATATATATACACAAACAACATGTCTATATATGAAACACTAAGTACTACATATATACTATGCATATATCTTTTATTTTTTTAATATGTAGCATCATGACATAGCATGTCACGTATGTTGAGAATTATAATTTTTTCATAATAAAAAATTTCATGTCTCATACAAGCATGGTAAGGTTAAGAATAGTATTTGATTTATGTATTTTAGTTAGAGGTGTCAAACGGGTCAGGCCAGACAGTACATGGCCCGACAGGGCTTATCACAGCAGACCAGACATGGCCCATCATCCTAGTTGTGATGAAGTTATGTTGGGTCAGGCCTGGAAAGGCCAATTTTGGCCCGTCCAGGCCGGGTAGGAAGCCAATTTTGCCCATTATGATGGGTTTGGGCTTAGTTCGAGCTAATTTGAAATTTTTTAATTATTTTAATATAGAATGTTAAAAATATTATAAATTTATTTATTTGATTATTAATACGTAATTACTAGAGGTGTCAAACAGGCCATGCCGGGCTGGCCCGACACGTTTTTTCCATGCCCAACCAGGCTTTCGCGCCGGGCCAGACACAGCACGGAACAGTAACCGTGTCGTGCCTGTCCCGGCATGATTTTTTGGGGGTTCAGCCCAGCACGGGCCAGTGGCACGATTTGCCGGGTT
This sequence comes from Sapria himalayana, assembly GCA_029783825.1. Taxonomy (NCBI): domain Eukaryota; kingdom Viridiplantae; phylum Streptophyta; class Magnoliopsida; order Malpighiales; family Rafflesiaceae; genus Sapria; species Sapria himalayana. The sequence goes on from JAREIK010000438.1 coordinate 9,218,704, forward strand.
CTGCCCGACAGGGCTGAACCCTAAATTAAAAAAAATTTTAGGGTTTCGGCGCGCCCAAAACCCTAATTCTAAAAAAAAATTAGGAATTGGACGCGCCCAAAACCCTAATTTTAAAAAAAAAAATTAAGCACGCTACCATGCCAACGGGCCACGGTACCGTGCCGGGCCAAGCACGGCACGAGGCCCAGTTGGCCTCGCCACGGCACGGCACGATTGTGCCGTGGTCGGGCACGGGAAATTCCCATGCCGGGCCGGCCCAGGCACGGCTGAACCGTGCCGTGCCTCGTGCCGGGCTGGGCTGGCCCGGCCCGGTTGACACCTCTAGTAATTACTTAAATAATCTTTAATTAATAATTAAATAAAATTAAAATATAATTATTAATTTTTTTAATTTTATTTTATTAATTTAAATAAAACATAAAGTTTAGTATAATAAATAACTAAAATTTAAAAATTAATTGTGTCTAAATTAATAAAACTTAAATATTAATATAAACCAATGTAAATCACAAAAAATTAATATTTAAAAATCAAGCCGGAAGCCTCAAACTCAAAATTTTATGATAAAAAAAATAAATTAAGATAATTTAAATGAGTAAATCCAATAAAAAAAATAAAAAATAAAAAATATTCTCATCAGACAACAATACACTATTTGATAAATGATGATATATATAAGTATCAAATATCAGTGTCTCAATCCATCAATCATCAATATCACAAACATCAAATTATCATCAATATCAATATCATACAGATCATTATCAACAACCAACTCATCCGCTTTTGCTGTAATCCTAACATAATCCTGGATGGCCAAGCTCAAATCCTCTCAATCCTTCATACATACTAATGTCTCAACAATATCGAACTATAATTTTGATCTCCTATCCAAAATAATATTTATTGCAACATAAAAATTAAATTTCGATACTACGCTTGATACTAAAGGAGTTAGTAGATTCTGTGTCATCTTAAATAACACGAAATAGATGACCTCATATGATTTTCACCATTATTAAATATCAAATTTTTTATTATTGAAATGTGATATGATTGAGCAATAAATTGTATCTAAGTACCGAGATAACTCGCTCCTATCCAACGATCCACCCCATTGTTTTCCCCTCGCTACCTGAATAAAAAAGTCATCATTTCCAAATATAAAATCAAATATTCATACTCAGAGTCTCACTACTACTATCACAATACTTAGTATCATAGTATGTAAAGAGTTCAATCGACTTCTCAAAAATAAATCCTTCAAGTGGGTCTTTATGATTCATGCACAAGGATATGTATGTCAAAAACTTCTCATTCCCTTCCATCTTATTCCTAAAATCAATGCAAGTAGTCAGACAATACAAAAATAAAATAGTGAACCAGTACTTTAAATACTTGATTTTCATCTCTATGACCATATCACTAAGTGTTGGGTCATCTTAAAATTTTTTAAATATGCTACTACTATTGCACATGTACCTGAGTATAATACAAGTCGTGGGAATATAAACTAATAAATATATATTAATCATGTCATAAAAAATCTTTAAAATTTTCATAAATAAAATTCATGTAATCAAGTCAATGTCGTTAATAATAGGTTCATCACTCTTACTATTATATAGTCAGATGCCACGTGTTCATATTCAACAAAAAACTTTAATATAATATTTGTGTAATTTCAACGATGTCTCATATCTAATTAAAATTTCTTATTTTTTAAACTCACAGACAAATAAAGACTATCAAACTCCTGTTATCTATGAGACATGTAAATATATTTTAATGAGTTACGTATATTTTCTAAAACATGGGAGCACATACCTTCATGTCTTCTTGTACTATCAAGTTAATGATGTGACACATACATCTAACATGAAAAATTTTTCCTAATAATTTATCTCTAATACTCATAACAAATATATTAATCACTACTTTATTATTAGATACATTATCGAATGTGATATTAATTATTTTATTTTAAATTTTATATTCTTTAAAGATTTTCATTATATACTCAGAAATGTTCAGACCATTATAAAGATGAAGAATCTTAGAAAATCCTAATTTTTTTTATTTAGCATCATTTAAAATCTACATAATAGGTAGTAAGATAAGAATAAGATGCATCATCATAACTTATTCAGATATCAGACACTACTCTACTATATTTTCTAAATTTATTAATTATTATTTTTTTATATAATTTATAATATTTTAATATGTCATTCCTAAATATGTACCTAAAAATCCTATGATATGTAGGCTGAAAATATATTTGAATGATACTAACTATCCTTTGATTCTCCAAAAACTTAATCGAAGATTCATCATAGTAATTAGTTTGACCATGCATTCCTTTCCTAACTCATTATAATATATGAAGGGAATAAACATTAAGACTGAACTAAATTCAACCTCAAAAACACCACCACAGTGTTGAGTTTGCCTAGGAATAAACATTAAGACTGAAAATATATCATATTTTTTGATACATAGTTCAACATACTTCTTAAAGTGTCCAGTCACACACGAACTCTTCCAGCTTAAAACATTTTTACAATATTTACACTGTATCGATTTTTCTTCGACACCCCTAATATTTTTTTATTTTATTTTATTATAATAAGTTCAAACTATTAATATTTTTCAAATTTTTTATTTTTTAAATATTTGGATCGAGATAACCAGCAAAACCAAAATTTTGATAACCTCAAACATTTCTATAAGAATTTCATTATCTAAATTATAATTAATTTTATTTTTGTTATTAAATTAGTATTTATCTTTTTTTTTAATTTTAACTTAAGACTAGGAGTTGGGACTAGGAGAAAAAAATATTTTAAAATTTAAAATTTAAAAACTAATAAATAAAAAATACTCAAAATTCATAATGCGAAAACTTTGGATTTTTGATGTTTGCACTGCACGCGCATCATAATCCACACCACACCCGAGTCCCGAAAGGCTAAACACCAAAACCAAAATCAAGAGCCAAAGAGAGAGAAAAAGAGAGAGAGAAAATTAGAGAGAGAAAACTAGAGAGAGAAAATTTTATTTTTTAAAAACATATATCTTTAAATGAAAAGAGAAATTTATAGATTTATAAAATATATTTTTTTAATTTTTTATAATTTTTTTTAATTAAAAATCAAGCAGAATCCTTAGGGCTGTCAAATTTTGCCCGATAGTCATTAGAGGCAAAATATAATGACTTAGATTTGAATTTTTTTTATTCTTTTTGGATCATTGGGTCGGTTTGACCATCAAACCAACCCGAATGGTCATTGATTCCAAAAGCTTTGGCTTCTAGAATGATCATGCTCGAGTTGGAACACTAGGATATAATGACCGTAGGTCGGGTTGGTCGAGTTACGAGCCCGATAGAATTTCGAATCCATCAAGCATCAAGCTTCGGGGTGGGGCAGGGTCAGGGCACAATTCAGTTCATGCCAAAAATGCATGCCCACGTACCCTCATACCAAGCCATGCCTGGCCAGGCACGTGGTCGAGTTGAACTAGGCATGGCATAGCATGGCACGAGTCATGCCATGAGCAAGCTCAACACAAGCAAGGGGCACAAGTCATACCATGAGCAAGCTCAACACAAGCACGGAGCACGAGTTTTTGCCGTGTCATGTCAAGCCATGCACAACTGAGTCAGACAGTGCCTTGAACCAAGCCCGGACCTCCCGGCCTGTTTGACACTTCTAATTTGAGTATACTAAAACTTAAATATTTTTAAGTTTAATACACTAGAAGTTTAACAAAAAAATAATAATTATAAAGCTTGATTAGTTTTATTTTAGGACATCACAATATAATTTTTCCTAATTATTTTTTTAATTCTCCATAATAAATTTACTTTAATATAATTCTATGTATACTGAAAAATCTAAAAAAATATTTGATATCTTCTTTTATTATCAAAAGCATCTTGAACTAATTATTTTTTTCAAATTTAAGTTTTACACAAGCTTGTATTAAAAGAAAATGTACTATAAGTTTTTATATTTTTTTTAAGATAAAAATTACTAATAAGGCTCAAAACAATAAAAATAGTTACTTGTATAATATTTTTTAATAATAAAACTTCTTAAATAATTAGATACTCTCTTCTCATACATTTTATACTATAATAATCAAACAATAAAACATATATGCTTTAATTTAATACTTTACAAACAAATGAAACAAATATCTATACATTATTTCATTCAAAAAATAAAAATACAAGACAATATTATTATTATAATATATATTCCTATAAGTCAATCAATATCTCACAATATCTTTAAGAGATTTTTGAAAAAATTATAAATTTGATTAAAAAATATTTATATACCAACTTGCTTGTGAATATTATGATTTATTATTATTTACTTTCTTACTAATAATAAATAAGAGTATTCAATTTGCATGTTATTTCAAAATATTTTAATATATATGTTTACGTGTGCATGTGTATATGTGTGTGTATGTGTATGTATGTGTGTATTTATGTGAATTAGGATTCTTTTCAATGTTGTGTGTAGTGGGTGTTTGTATTATTATTATGGGTAATATACTTTTCAATGTTGTGTTTATGTGTTAAAAGTAAGCAAAACACGTTTTTTTAATATGATATTTAAGAACTTCGTGCAACAGTCTCAAAAAATCTTTTAATATTTTACTTTGCATTTTAAAAACTGCGAGACCGTAGGCAGGCCTTAGTCATGCCTAGTCACAAGGCCTCACTGGTGGACATGGAATCTGCGTTTGAAAAACTGCATCTCTTAATATAAAAGATGGCAACTTTATTTTATATATATTTTGTAAAAAGAGAAATCCTAAATAGAAATATGATCATCTAACTAATATTTTATATTTTATATTTTATTTATGTTTTATGTCTTAGCATAATCCATGATTTGATATAAAAATTCCTCCAGATAACAATTTCGTCAAAACATACCCTATAATTTTCTTCTGAAATAAGTGCAACATATGTTAAACGAATACAGTTTCTTTGATGACAACTGTTGATGCTAGTATCATTTCATGATGCATAGCACACATTAAAGTGAAAAGAGAAGCAAAGTTATTTATTTCTTGTTAGTTTTACACACACAAAATTAAGTCGCAACATAATTAGATGAAGTTGCATGGTAAACCACGCATGAAATAGGAGGGGTATTAGATATATGGTACAAATGTAATAAGCCACAACATAATTAGCACCAACTAATAACAATCTTATATTTGCCAGTGATTGTGGAACAAACTAAAGGCCAGTAACACAAAAAAAAAAGTTCATGAATACGCCATCGCCAGGATAATATACAAACGAACACGTCGTAAGCATCAAATTTATCCAATAGGGCTAAATTGAAGAGAGAGAAAACGAAAAACGATTTCTTACCTGTTATTGAATGAAGAAAAGTTGACTTATAATCATAGCATGAGCAACAAATAACAATTGGCCTCTTGCTCAGCCGGATTGCCCGTAAGCAGTTTCCGGCGGCGAAAAGAAGAAAAACACAAGATTTAGAAGAAGCAGAATTGGAAATTTAGGTGAGTCATGTCATGTCGCGAGAAGTCGAGAACAGAGAATTCCAAACAAAATTAGAATTTAGACACCCCAAACAAAATTAGAATTTAGACACCCCAAACAAAATTAGAATTTAGACACCCCAAACAATATTAGAATTTTGACTCCCCAAACAAAATTAGAATTTTGACTCCCCAAACAAAATTAGAATTTAGACACCCCAAACAATATTAGAATTTAGACACCCCAAACAATATTAGAATTTAGACACCCCAAACAATATTAGAATTTAGACACCCCAAACAATATTAGAATTTTGACTCCCCAAACAAAATTTGAATTTAGACACCCCAAACAATATTAGAATTTAGACACCCCAAACAATATTAGAATTTAGACACCCCAAACAATATTAGAATTTTGACTCCCCAAACAAAATTTGAATTTAGCCTCCCCAAACAAAATTTGAATTTAGCCTCCCCAAACAAAATTTGAATTTAGCCTCCCCAAACAAAATTTGAATTTAGACTCCCCAAACAAAATTTGAATTTAGCCTCCCCAAACAAAATTTGAATTTAGCCTCCCCAAACAAAATTTGAATTTAGCCTCCCCAAACAAAATTTGAATTTAGCCTCCCCAAATGAAATTTGAATTTAGACAATTAGACTCCCCAAACAAAATTTGAATTTAGACTCCACAAACAAAATTATAATTTAGACTCTCCAAACAAAATTAGAATTTAGACACGCGAAAGACTAAGACGAGCCGAATTCAAGAGAAAATCTTATTGTTATTCCGAGCTTGATCATTCATTTGCATGTTCATGCTCTAGTTCCTCCAACCCTAGCTCAAAGCTAGGGTTCTTATTTCCACCCATGTTACAACGGTTTCAGGCTCATGCTGTTTACTATTGATAGGACGGCAATGATGTCTTGTCGGTCCTGATAGATTAGATTATTTTAAAAAAAATGATATTATTTAAGTCATTGGATGAAATTTAATGAATATTTGGGATAAATTTGACGAGCATTAGATTTTTATCCCTAAAAATTAATAAATATTCATTTTTTAAATAAAACAAATTATAAACAACAAATTAGCTTATTTTGTTTTTCGTAAATTATATGTATTTTTTTATCCTTTTTATTTCTTATTTTCATAAATCATAACCAGCGATGCCTAATTTATTCTAACAAATTCGTTTTTTATTTTTAAATTTAATTTGTAATATTATAATTTTTTAATTTAGCGAATAAATTTTGGTTGATTAAATAATAAATTGGTTACATTTGTGGAATTATTGCATGTGGCCCACAACACACATAATGGTATACATTGTGTATTTATTTATTTGACACATTTTTAGTTGATTTATCTTTAAAATTTTTAATAATATTAAGTAAAATTGTAATTAGTAAAATCACTTATCTTCAATTCCTAAAAATTTCTAAAGACATAAACTAAATTAAAAAAAACAGAAATAATTAATATTATGAAAATAAAATTGACATAAACATAAATAATAACAACTCAACCGAAAGATTCGAGAATGTGTGTCTCTTAAGGCCCCAATCCATGCACCAAAAAAAATATAAAAAATAGCAAATACCAGTAGTATAGATATATTTTAAGATAATTAAAAGTAATATTATTGAGTTTCAAAAAATATTTAGCATAATATATATATTATAAAAAAATTATGCATGTTGGAATACCTATGGTGCTTGACATCATAAGAGATATTTTGAGCGATATATTAAAAAAAATAGTATATTATATCCTAGACAAATCTAATTTAGCAGCAGATTCTTTGAAGTTAGATCAATTTTAGTTTCAATAATCTCATTTATCTACTACCATGAGTATGCAACGAAAAACTACAAAATTTATCACTAACTTAGATCTTTCGGTTAGATTTTTAGAGGATCTTAGACTACTTTAACTTATTTACAAATACATTTAGCCTACTTTTCATAGAGTCCTTAAATCAACTATATGAATGATTTAATAAAAAAATTATAAAATAAAAAAATATATTTACTAACAAACCAACTTAGGACACAAATAGGAGTTATCTCTATAATATTTGATATTTGGACTAGTCATAAAATTAATATATTCATATACATGATTGTCTACTTTGTTGATTCTAAATAAAAATTAATTTAAAAAGTATTATGATTTCATGAGATCTTCCATCCTCATTACGCTCCCACTTTTTCTGAGTGTTTGTCAGAAGTTTTTAAGGAATATAAGATTTAAAATAAAATTTTTAACATAATATTCGATAATGTTTCAGGTTATAGTTTAATGATTAATATATCTGTAAGAACTATTAGAGATAAACTCTTATGAGATATTGTTTTACATTAGGTGCATATGTCACATAATTAATCTAATAGTATAAGTAAGAATAAAAATAATTTTTTGCACATTATATCATATAAGAAATACACTAGAATACCTTAAGACATATAATAAACTACAAAATTTTGATAAAATATATAACTCATTAAGCCTAAAAGAAAACATTATAAGTAGATGCCAAACACTATTAGTATAATACGTTCATGATATTGGATTCAAGTATAAGTTATCAATATGAGATATCCATCTATGTTAATAGTAATAGTGGAGAAATATTAGACTATCTTAAAATCTTTTATAATATGATGATTATGTAATTGAGTGTATATACTCCAATCACATACATTGCACTTGTGTACATATATAACAATAAAAGTGTGTTTAGGAATATAAAAAATGCTTAAATTTCAGTGTCATTACCTTTAAGATGGAAATAAAATATTTAGAATATTAGTCCTCTATTTTATTACTTTATAGTTTGGATGCATGTATGAATCCTTGGATTAAGGTGAAAAGAGAAGAAAATAATTTTATATATATTTTTACCTGCATGAACCAACTACAAGAACATGAGAGTAAGATTTATGAATAATTAGATAATTTATGTAAATATTATAATAATAAGTATGGAAGTTTTAGCAAGCCTACAAGCATGGACATTGGCATCATATTAATAGACAATGATTTTATGATTTAATTAGTTAGGATAAAATGACGGAGAGATCCATCAAATAGTAGAGATATATCGAGGTACTTAGATAATGATTACTACTTCATCATGTCTCAAAAATGACATTAAAAATTTTGATAATAAATATATATTTCCCATGCTATATAAAATAGTACAAAAGTCAAAATCTAATGATCATTTTGATATCTAGCATGACTTCAATCTACATTTTATGTGACTACAAATATGATTTCAAATAGCATAAGCATACTATGAGTAAATATTATTGAAGTAATTTCATGCTTAAAAACTATTAAGATTCAATGATGAGTTTTAAAGATAAAATGAAAAAGCTAGATTTTGATGATGATATAGAGACACACAAAAATGAGGTTGTCATTATCGAGAATATGAGTTTGGATAATCTGAATCATATGGATTGATTTTGTTATTCAAAGTTTTATTTTAATTTTATTTTTAGAGATTAAAGTATTATAATTCATAATGTATTTTTTAATTGATAATTTAATTTACATTTAAATTTTTTTAAAAAATTAAATTACTATAATATGATATCTAATAACTTATAAAATTAAAATTACAAAAAATTAAATTAAAATGCTTGGCTTTGGCCTTGAAGGATTGGAAGTTGGACTTGGCGGTGGGCTAGTGGCAACTATAGCTTGCAAGTGCAGCTCTATATGCACTACAATGCCTAGGTCCAGCAATAACATCCTAGACAACTAGGCTACAGCTCCACTTGCATGGTTAGGAGCAACAAAAACCTTCACATAGCCACAACACTCAATAACCAATACTCATACCTAGTAAGGAAGGTCCCGATGGTGCTAATTATTGTTGACATTAACCTACCTCAACACAAGTCAACATGACTGACTGCCTTAGCCAGGCCATTCAGCCATGATAGGCCTAATTAGAAAAATATGTATTATCCTACATGACATGGTGGCATGACTGGGCTACAATAATTTGGGTCATGCCGGCCCGGCATGATCAAGTTGACACCTCTATTTTCATCATATGATGCTATTTGTCTCAAGTGCTTTCTTGCTAAAAGTTGCTTCCTTTCCTTTGCCAAGGACTAAATCTAAACCCACAAATTTGTCTTCCACACTCATTTCCACTATTCTCTCTCCTTGTCCATGATAATGCCCATTTACACTTGCACTAGCATCCACCATCACTCAACATTTATTTTCATTCCTTCCTACACTTAACTTGATAATAGTTTTTTCAACAAAGAAATGATGTATGGATTAGAGGAGAAGAAAAGTTCATCTTCTCGTCAACTCTTCTCAATAAAATATATCATTCAATTAATGGGGGTGATAGCCATCAAACCAAGGATTAAAATTGGAAGAATTATGCTTTGCGGTATTTCCCCAGAAATTTTTAAGATTTAGAAACTAAAATTTTTATATTTTTAAAAAAAGTTACAAAACTAAAAATAAATTAAAAATAAGTGCACATTCGGAAGTACTAAGCTACCCTCGCCCCTCGCCCTCGCCCAGGCCAAGCCCTCGCCCTAGCCGAGCCCTCGCCCTCGCTCGATGCCGAGCTCCAAGAGCTCGAAGAAGCTTGACGCCTAGCTCCGGGAGCTTGAAAGAGCTCGATGCCGAGCACCGGGAGCTCAACCGAAAGCAACATTGAGCTTCTTGAGCTCAACGACGAGCTCCATAGAGCTCTCGGTCGAGCTCCAAGAGCTTGGCGTAGAGCTCCAGGAGCTCGGCCGAGAGTAATGTCAAGCTCCTAGAGCTCGACGACGAGCTCTATGGAGCTCTTGGCCAAGATCGACGAAGCTCTAGGTCAAGCTTATGGAGCTCGGTGTAGAGCTCCTTCGAGATCCAAGAGCTCAGCATCGGGCAAGGGCGAGGGGCGAAGGCGTGGGCGAGGGCGTGGGCGAGGAGGGTGGGCGAGGGGCGTGGGAGAGGGCGAGGGCGTGGGCGAGGGGCGAAGGCGAGGGCAAGGGCGTGGACGAGTGGGGTGGGCGAGGGCGTGGGGCGACGAGCGTGAGAGTGGGGCGTGGGAGAGGGGCGTGTGAGAGGGGTGAAGGCGTGGGCGAGGGCGTGGGACGGGGGGCGTGAGAGTGGGGCGTGAGAGTGTGGCTTGGGTGAGGGGCGTGGGCGAGGGGCGTGGGAGAGGGGCGAAGGCGTGGGCGAGGGCGTGGGCGAGGGCGTGGGGCGACGGGCGTGAGAGTGGGGCGTGGGAGAGGGGCGTGTGAGAGGGGTGAAGGCGTGGGCGAGGGCGTGGGACGGGGGGCGTGAGAGTGGGGCGTGAGAGTGTGGCTTGGGTGAGGGGCGTGGGCGAGGGGCGAAGGCGTGGGCGAGGGCGTGGGCGAGGGCGTGGGCGAGGGCGTGGGCGAGGGCGTGGGCGAGGGGCGTGGGAGAGGGGAGAAGGCGTGGGCGAGGGCGTGGGCAAGGGCGTGGGGCGAGGGGCGTGAGAGTGGGGCGAGGGCAAGGGGCATGGGCGAGGGGCGTGGGTGAGGGGCGTGGGCGAGGGGCGAAGGCATGGGCGAGGGGAGTGGGCAAGGGCGTGTGCGAGGGGCATGGGCGAGGGTGTGGGTTTGGGTGTGGGTTTGGGCGTGGGCGAGAGTAGCTTGGTACTTACGAATTTGGGTGCACTTATTTTTAATTTATTTTTAGTTTTGTGACTTCTTTAAAAATATAAAAGTTTTAGTTTCTTAATCTTAAAAATTTATGGGAAAACACTACAAAACATAATTCTCCCATTAAAATTTCTACATGGACTATATGGTGGCAAGGAAACGCATGGCAACCATGATCAAAGAAGCACCAATGATATCCCAAACTTTCTAATCTCATTGTGAGGAGAAAAGCTTTGATTTGAAGGAGAGTCACAGTAATGGTAATCCACATGCGAAGACACCAAAATGAGCATTATTAAAGAGAAAATCATGTTGTTATGTTGAGCTTGATCATCATTCACAAGATCATGTTCTAGTTCCTATGACTCTAGCTCTGGTGGATTCTCATTGTCCAATATTCATTATGTATAATGTGTTATGCACAACTTAGTATGCACAATGAGTTTTCCTTAACACTTAATGATGGGAGGGGTAAAGTGGGTATATGATTTTTGGGTAAAATAAATAGTCCCAAAATGTAATTAGTTTCATTTTGGAACCCTTGATCATAACTTTTCCAAAAAATATACAGAGAACAAATGTCAAATTCAATTGTTTCGAAATAAAATTTAAAATTATGTTAGGGTAGATGAACTATAAAAATGATTAGGTTTTACTAACTAGACTGGAAAATATTTAATAATAAATATGCTCTTAACTTGTTCTCTTCGCTCACAAAAACATTTCCACTCTTCTCCACATGAGAGTAGATGTAATGGGATATTCATATCAGCCCACTTACTCTAATCTAGCAATCATAAAGATAAAAAAATATATTGTTATATGTATGTTTATATAGACACACACATACACACACACATATATATATTATATAGTAATGTATATACACACACACACACACACACACACAATAGTATATATGTCTATATATATAGATATATATATGTGTGTACTATAATATAAATGTATATATGTATGTGTGAATATATATACAATAATATGTGTGTGTGTGTGTGTAAAATAGTATATATGTGTATATATACAATAATATATGTGTGTGTGTGTGTGTGTGTGTATATATATATATATATATATATATTTTTATTTATTTATTGCTATATGTGTACAATAGAATACGTGTGAGTGTGTGGGTGGGTGGGTGTGTGTGTGTATGACAAGATAAATGTGTGTGCACAGGTTTAAGAATATGTCAATATATAATTACATAAATATTATTATTGTTGTTGTTATGTGTCAAATATTGTTAAATAAGTGAGCTGTGTAGATATTATGTTCTATAATGTGGATAGGAGGAAAGATATTTTTGAGAGAGAGAAAAACATATAGGTTGGCAATGCATAAATTGTAAAAATTTTTTTGAGTATCATGATTTTTTCAAATGGAGAACTTGTGTTCCAAAAACTCAAATATTTCTTATTTGATATATCATGGCATAATTTTCCAAAAAAAAAATTCTTTATTAGGTCTAGAGGTGTTGCATGATTCGACACAATATAGTAGACTACTGGTTAATTGTTAATATTGTAGTCCCAAAAAATCTATCAAGAATATATGTTATAGTTCTCCTCAAAGCTAACACCATAAATATTTTAAAGTATTCCTTATTTTTTGTAATTCTCAATCTCAAATAATTTGAAACACTATGCAACATTTTAAAAAATATCAGTGAAAGATGAAACTAATTAGTTTATTTCATCTTCTTCTATGATTGATTTTGAATATAAAATGATCTAATTGAAATTTAATTTGCTTCATCATTTTACACGAAACAAGTTGAATATCAATTTCATAGAGTCAAAACAAAAATTTACTTCTCTAATTCTAATATAATTCACTAGTCACCTAACATCATAAAATAAAATTTGTTCATCATGAAAAAAAAATGAATTTGCACGATGTTGGGTATGCTTGGATTTAATTGATTGGGTCAATCAAATTGTTTGCTTAACCATTTTTGTCTAAAAATAAATTTTGTTTAGTTTTAAATTAAATTTGATTTTGCTTAAATTGTTGCTTTATTTTAATTTATTTGGGTGTTATGATTTTTTGATGTGCGTGCATGATATATTCAAGATTTGGAAATTAAATAATATTTTTCATTTTTTATTCCCTACCATTTAGAGCGTTACAAATTAAGGGAGATTTGTGTTTAAGTGAAACATTTAGAAAATATTAAAAAAAATGAATTTAAACAAAAAAACTAAAAAAAGTGCATCAAAATATAAAATAATTATATTTTGGTAATTTGAAAATCAAAAACCCAATTTTTTCCCCCAACAAACATAACAATAGTTAAAAATTAATAAAAAAATCAACTAAAAGTTTTTGACAGATAGCATTAACTAGCTAATACATTGAATATACCAAATATATTTAAACATAAACATATATAAATATTAACATATATATATATATATTTAAATTTAAAAATAAAAATAAGAAAAACACAAATACACACACACACACACACACACATATATATATGCTAAAAAACCACACACACACATATATATATATACACATATATATACGTGTTTATATATATGCTATATAAATATATATAGGTTTTTATTTATGCTCTATAGGTTTATATATATGCTCTATAGGTTTACACACACACACACACACACACACACACACACACTCAAATTTTAAAAAAATTTAAAAACCATGAAAATGCTTTTCGAAAAAAAAAAGCCATTTTAGAATTCAAAAACTGATGTTTCATTTTTTAATGGTTTTTTGATTTTAAAAATTGATTTTGTTGTTTTTTTTAATTGGAAAATTCAAAGTTTTCAAATATAGGGGTCCCAAAATATAAATATTTTAGGTGTTGGGTATGGTTTTTTAAAATTTTAAAAAATTGGACCAAAACATAAATATTTTTTTTTGGCACCCCTAAACATAATTTTTCCCAAAATAATCATGGAAAGAAAGAGAATTTAATAAGCTAACTTTGTAATTTAATTAAACATAATATTCATGAATGGACCATCATTTGTTCCTTCTAAGAATTATGATTTTTTTAATGAAGTATTAAATTGTTCTTCTTTTTTTCCTTTATTTTTATGTTGAAATTATTTTATACTAAAAATCATTTTTGGTTGTTTTTCTTTTACTTGGTATACTTTATTTTCTTGTCTTAATAAAAGAATTTACAATGAGTTGAATTTATGAAAATGAATGTATCATCTATTCTACATAGTAGATGATTTAATGTATAGAGTTCAACTTACATATATAAGATCAAATTATTCATTCTTGTGGAATATAAGTTTGTTGTCCACAATCTATATAGAACAAGATAATGTATCTCTAAGATTATAATATAAAACTTTAGTAGATATACCTTGACTATGAAGAATAATGAAGTTCTAATTTCTAGTACTAGCACACTATAATGTATTGATCGAGGTCAAAAGGTATAATTATTTTATACTGACATATCAAATAAAATACATTATTAATACTATAAACACTATCAGTCTTATTATTGAAAAAATTAATAATCATGTATATTTGTTAATAGTTATTTTATTTCATAAAGATTAAGATCAACACTACTAAAAATAACCAAATTACTGATCAAATTACTGACCTAAAAAATTAGTTGGTAATTACTGACCAAATCACGACAATTTAGAGACCAAAAATGGGTTTGGTCAAAAAAAGAAAATTTCCGACCAAAGATTGATCATATTTACCGACCAAATAATTTTGGTCAAAAATTAGTCTGTAAATTAGGTGAGAATTAGTGCTAAAAAATTACCTACCAATTACTGACCAATTAATAACCAAAAACAACTTACCATGAAAATTGGTCGATAAATAGGTGACCCATAAAATTTTTTAAATGGTAATTATCGATCATTTACAGACCAAAAATTTGGTCGGTAATTACTAGGTTAAAAAATCACACTTGATACGATTTGAAAGCAAATCGCCTTTCTCATCTTTCTTTCCTTCCTTCTCCACTGTTCATATTTCAGAAGAGAGGAAACTTTTTTCTTTTCCACCTCATAACTTGAAAAGCACTCATATATAGCTTGATAAGAGTTGAACTCATATTAGATTTGAAAATGATGAAAAACAGTGGTTGCTACTGCTGTTGTTGCTGCTAGTATTGCTATAAGTTGCTCATTTTCTTCAGGGATTGTAACTTGCATAAATCCTTCATTAAGGCTCTGTTATAAATGTTCTTAGACTATATAAAAATTATTTTGAGTCTAGAATCTACCCATATATATCTTGATAATATTTGAACTTATATTAGATTCGAAAATGATGAAAAATAGTTGTTATTGTTGTTGCTGCTGCTACTGCTACTATTGCAGTTGCTCTTTTTCTTCAGAGATTGCAACTTGCATAACTTATTTTTTAGGACTCTGTTATAAATTTTCTTAGACTCTATATAAATCCATTTAAGTCTAAAATATATCCATATATATCTTGATAAAAATCGAGGTCATATCCTATCTGAAAATAAAAAAATCAGTGATCCTGCTGCTGCAATTACTGCAATGTGCTGATTTTTCTTTTGATTTGAAACATGAATAACTCTTTCATTAGAACTTTGATTTGAGTGTTTTTAGACTCTATGAAAATAATTTTGAGTCTATAATCTACCCATATAGATCTTAATAATAATTTAGGTCATATCCTATCCGAAAATAAAGAAAATCAGTGGCACTATTGCTGCAATTACTACATCGTGCTGATTTTTTTTATGATTTGAAACATGCATAACTCCATCATTAGAACTTGGATTTGAGTATTCTTAAACTTTAAAAAAACATATTTGAGTCTAGAATCTACCCACATATATATATTTATTATAGTTTAATTTATATTATATTTGAAAATGATGAAAAATAGTGGTTGTTGCTACTCCTATTACTGCTACAAGTTGCTCATTTTCTTCAGGGATTGAAACTTGCATAACTCCTTCGTTAAGACTATGTTATAGGTGTTATGACACTCTATAGAAATCCCTTTGAGTCTATAATCTACCCATATATATCTTGATCATAGTTGAACTTATATTAGATTTGAAAATGATGAAATATAATTATTATTGCTACTGTTGTTGCTACTGCTGCAAGTTGCTCATTTTCTTCAGGGATTGCAACTTGCATAACTCCTTCTTTAGGACTCTGTTATAGGTGTTCTTAAACTCTATGGAAAGAATATTGAGTTTATAATCTGAATGTATGATTTTGAATAGAATTGGATACCCATATATTTCTAAAATTTAGATTAGAGTACCAAGTTAACTAATCACTTTAATGAAATTTATAGGAATACATAAGTTGATTACATGATATAGTATGAATTAATGAATGATATGGATATAAGAAAATGTGATAAGATTAAATTGAAGAAAACATTTAACATATATAAACAAAAAAAATTTAATTATATAATGAAATCGCTGCAATCTCTTAGTAATGATTTGAAAATTTATCATCATAAACAATTAAAGTTGTTATTTTAATTCATATAGTTAGCCATATAATACATCTTTCTAGTATATTATAATGAAATTTAAATACATTGGATTGTCCTAGTGGACAGTTTATGAAAGGACGTTAATTAAATGATCATGATTTAATTAAAATTGTATATATTAAGTGTCATTTTGGTACATCTACTCTCGTTTGTTCTTCAGGTACACATTAGGACATATAAATAGTAATGCAATTTGCTAAATCAAGCAGATTATGCATTATTATTTATATATCTTATTTAGTATACTTGGAGAACCATGCCAAGAGGCTGCCAAAATGCATACATAATGAATATGGAATCGGGATTTTTTTTAATGTAACTTTTGTAAATTGATTAGGACCAAACCTATTTAAGTGAAAAGAATTTTTGGACGGGTGGAAATGGAGGTGGATGTGTAGTAGGTAGCATATTACACGTGTCAAAATACATTTATCGGAACCATAATAAATGGTTAATGAACATAAAAATAATTGAGGACAATCCCATTTGCTTGCTAAATTGAATTTTTTGTGAGTAGTTATGTAAGATGATCGTGGATAGATGTATGAGAGTTGAATAGTGAATGAAATATTCTCTAATGAACAGGGGGATAAAGTTGATGAATTTATTGAGTTTTATCTAAGACATCTTGAGTGTGTGAATGGTGGCGCAATTATAAGGTATCCTTACATTTTAGTTAGTGTTAGAATAAAAAGTTTTTGAATATTGAGACTGTGAAGGTGCATTTGTATAGAAATGGTTTTGTACCAGATTACTATATTTGGATATACCATGGTAAGAAGAAAGTCAACCAGAGGTGTTCAAGTTTAGTACGAGTGTCTTGAATTCAACCCGAATGAGGAACCCAATGCTGAGGCAAGAAATTTTTATGACATGATTCGAGCTGGAGACAAATGTGTATATGAGAAAAATTCTAAGCATACTCAACTATTTACAACCATGATGATGTTAGAAATAAAGAGCAGACACATGTGTTTACAAGCATGGGTTGATGATATGTCTAATTTCATTCAAGAACTATTGCCACAAGATAATCTGTTGCCATTGCATTTCTACAGTACGAAAAAGTTAGTTAGAGGGTTGGGATTACCCATACATGTCATTCATTGTTGTGTGAACAATTGTATGATATACTAGGGTGATGACAATGATTTTAATAGTTGTAAAAAATGTGGGCTTACTTGGTACAAACAAAAGGTTTGGGGTTCTAGAAATAGATTGTATATATAGAAGTTGAAGGTGCCGTATAAAAAGATACACTATTTTTCAATAACACAGGTTGTAGAGATTGTATGCATCAACCACAATAGCTAATGAAATGAGATGGTATTTAGAGCATCATATGGAGGATGGTAAGATGTATCACCCTTCTGATGCCCTTGCTTGAAAATATTTTGATGGGAGTTTTCTAATTTTTCATCTGAAGTTTGAAATGTTAGGCTGAGTTTATTTATTGATGGTTGTTAGCCATTTGGTCAATCTGGACAGCAAAATTCTTTGTGGCCTGTGGTGGTGATGCCATATAACTTTCCTCTAGACTTATGTATGAAGGAGGAATTTATGTTTTTGACTGTGTTAGTGTCAGGGCCTACGAATCTAAACGAGAAGATAGATGTTTTCTTGCAGCCATTGATAGTGGAATTGAAAAATCTGCGGGGTGTTGGGATTCAAACTTATGATATTTCCAAATGGAAAAATTTTTAGATGTGCACCGCCCTCATGTGGACCATAAATAACTTTCAAGTGTATTCAATGATGTCTAGGTAGAGTACTGCTGGTATGTTGGCATGTCCGCATTGTATGAAAAACTCTAATGCTTTTAGATTAATTAAGAGTGGGAAATAGTCATGGTTCGACAACCATCGGAAGTTTTTGCCCATGAATCATTCGTATCGACGTAACACCAATGACTTCATTAAGAATAGAAATGTTACTAAATAATTTTTAGGATTTACCCTACTAGCATGAACACTTGCTTAGGAACAATCTCGATGTTATGCATATCGAGAAAAATGAATTTGACAATATTTTCAATACAGTGTTTCACTTTCTAGGGAAAACTAAGGATATGCACAAGTCAAGAGATGAGTTGAATAAATATTATCGTTGTCCTCAATTTGCACAAAATCTTGTCACTAGTAAATATCCTGATGTGCCATTTGTTCTGAATAAATCACAGAAGAAGAATGTGTTGGAGTGGGTAAAAAAATTGAGATTTCTAGACGGTTATGCTTCTAATCTGGGAAGATGTGTGGATGTGAATAAACTTAAGATGATTGGCATGAAGTGTCATGATTTTCATGTATTAATGCAAAGATTATTACCAATTGCTCTTCGAGAATTTGTGCCAAATAAAAAATGAGAGTCGATAACTGTGATTCTTTTATTCTTTAAGTAACTGACTTCTACTTTTTTTACTAGTGAGGAGTTGAAAAATCTGGATGAGCAAATTTTTCTTATCTTATGCAATTTGAGAAGATCTTTCCTCCAAGTTTTTTTGACTCAATGGAACATCTTCCAGTGCACTTGGCTTACGAAGCTAGGATTGCTGGTCCAGTCCATTATCATTGGATGTATCCTCCAGAAAGGTAATATTAATTTACTCAACCAATTCTTTTCCTTTACACACACACACACATGTCTTGTAATATTCAATAATCTTCTTGTAGATACTTGAGGAAAATAAAGCATGAAATCATGAATAAGGCTCAGGTAGAGGGTTCTATATCAATTGGGTATATTATGAATGAGGCTTCCAAATTCGCATCATTCTATTTCAAAAAAGAGATTCAACTCTTCCACTTAAGGAAAAGCAGAATGAGATTTATCTTGATGACATTGTAGATGATGATATGTTTAAAGTTTTTAAGTCTCCAGGTAAAGCAATCGATGCCGAAGGAAAATAGTATCAAGCAGACAATGAAAATACTATAGCTCATCTATATGTCCTAATGAATTGTCTAGAGGTTCAATTATTCATAAAGTATGTAGCTGCTAAAAGTCAAATGAGATTTATTTAGCATGTTAATTTACTATTTCTTCTCAATGTATCCATTTTCTCTAATTTCATTTCTATTTTTAGTGTATTTGTTACAGATAAACATAAACAGTTTTCAAACTTAAATGACGAAGCTGTCAATGCCATGACGGAGCAAGAATTTCCATCATGGTTTGATAAATACATATGTTTACTAAACATGAAAATCACAAAATAATTGTAAAGTTTTGATACAAATTTATAATTGTAATCTCAACAATACACTAATATCTAATTATAAGTTCATAATTGTGCAAATAAAATTTTTAATAATTATCTTCAAACTATAGCACGAGATCTTTTAAGAGAGGTTAGAACTTATAATCGTTACTATGTGAATGTTCTTAAATTTCACACTGAATCGTATGGGAGTTACCGGGGTATGCATTAAAGGATTCGTATATAATGAAACCAAATTTGACTATTACGAGACTTTGGTCAAAGTGATTGAGTTAGAATTTGAAGCCCTCTCAGTTAAAAGAACTATGTTATTCAAATGTGAATGGTTTGACCCAACACCACATGTCGGTATAGTTGTCCATCCTTGATATAAACTTGTTGATGTGCATGATAAAAAATAATTCAACAAGTATGAACCTTTTGTCTTAGCAGTACAAGCATCACATATTTATTATTGTGAAAATCTAGGTCGGACTAGTCTTAAAAAGGATTGGAAAGCTATGTGGAAGATCAAAGCTAGGGATCAAATTGACGTCCTCGCATTACCAAGTACTGAAGTCATAGAACCAATATTTCAAAATGATAACAATGATGTTATAATTGAACCTTTTGTCCTTCATCTTCTGAGATGGATACAAGTGGGGTTGTAGATATTGATGAACATTTAATTGTTCATTAGGAAGAAATGAGTGATGAAGAGGAGTTCGAAAATGATGTTACTATATCTGAAGAAGAAGACAAACTAGATTTAGATGATTCTGATGAGAATGAATAGTTAGTGAGTTTTAGTAATTTCAATCATTAATCATGTTTATTTATTTTCATTGTCTTATGTATTTTACTTGATGCTTACTAATCAATAATATGTTGTTTATTATTTTTAACAGATATGGCACGTGGACAAGGTAGAGGTAGCACATTGCCAGTTGTACCAGTTCTGGTAGAGGCAACAAGGCCTTAAGTATCCTTGATCCTGGTAGAGGGTTAGGGGTGGATGAGACCCCACAGCAGACAGAGGAGGTTGTGAATATATCGTAGTAGCAGCATTATCATACTAATCCACATCATGGTCCTGAGATTGCGATGAATGATCAAGAGACTTGGGAGGGAGAGGAGAGAGAAGATGGAGATGTTGGAGTCTTCCTTAGAGCACCCTATAGACGAGACTCTCCCTATTGCTTAGTTTGATCCAACAATTGGTAATTCATAAGATATTTAACTTTACTAATTAATTATCCATTTCTAAATTTATTTCTTACTTGCTATGAAATTTTGGGTTACAGAATGAAGTTAGAGTCGTCTAGTTTAATTTCTAGAGTTCTGAGGACAATTTTCAAAAAGTCTTTTAAACATCATAGACATAATTGGAAGTCACTGACAGATAGATACCAGTTGATGATTTGGAAAGAATTTAAGGCATATATTACTACTTAACATTTTTACATCTTTTATTTATTCTTTTGTTCACTAATGAAATTTGTTTAAATTATAATTGTAGAAATTTTATAGGTGGACACAGTCCAAGGAGGCGGTTAAAAGGGTATTCTAAAAATATATTGTCAGTCGGTATAAAGACACTATGTACGAGGTCTAAAATAAATGTTTGAAGAAGAAAGTGCAAGATTTGAGTCTCCCCAATTATGTTTTCCAAGAGTGGCAGAGAAGATGAGAAGATCATGATTATAGGAAGAGGTGTGAGAAACAGAGTGACAATCATCGCTCAAAGCAGGCTGGAGAGGCTAGTGGCATGTCTGCACACACTTGTGGATCTCGCCCTATGCATGAGAATAAATGAGCATTGATATTATTTATAATTTATACTTTTTATGTTTATTACTTTGTGAATTATGTTCAATTATGCATATTTTTTATTTCTCAGAAATTTTTTTTTTAATTAAATTATCATATATATTGTTTGTAATTAAAGACACTCAAGGAGGATAAGAAGCCCAGTGCTCCTCACTTATTTAGATACACGCACATGAATGGTCATAATGATCAGACTTTTGTTGATCAGAGATCTCATGTAGCAAATGTAAGTTTAATTAAAATAAATTTATTTTTCTCTTTTTTTTGAAGATAGATTAAAATACTTATTTTTACTCATTTTTATTCGTATGTGGACCCGACGTGGTCAGTGTGAAATGTTGGGACATGTTGCCATTTATTGGGACATATTGTATTTTGGTAGAGCTCTCCATACAAAGGATACTCTGTCCGATTTTAGTTAAATCCCTAGTCTTGGAGAAAGGGAATTAATGAAGTGGTTTCGGATTACCTGACATCCACAAATATTCTACGAGTTGACGGGTTGTCAATGGACCCCTGAGAAACGGGGTGTCACAACAACCTCTCCTACACCATTTGCTAGAAGCCAACCTATGGAAGTAAGACACAATAGAGAAGAAAAATTACCTAGACCCCAAGCACATTATGAAAATAGACCCGGGCCTAACCAATCATATGATGAATCTATAAATTACAAACCTAAAGAAAGACCCCACCCAATAGAAAAGCCCTATGGGTTCCAAGATCAGGCCGTAGGCCAAATACTAAATATTAAATCTCATGACACACAATTATGGAATAGTATAATAGATGTATGGAAATATCCAGTAGTAGCATACATCTGGAAAAATTACCCCACGAAACATACCCTGAAACTATGTACAAATATTTAGAAACCTTTTTAGAAGAAAGTACAATGGCATTATGGGAATCATACAAGACAAACCCATTAAGAAGAGTCAATACAGATTTTGTAAAAAAATATTTACACCACAAACATATGGAATAGAAGAAAAACAAAAAAAAAATATAAACCATATAATAAATATAATAAAATATATTTATTAAAAAGATCTACTAGAATAAAACCTTATTTAGATCCCAACATACATGTAAAAAAGTATAATCCAAAGATTTGGTTTATACTTCTCTCTTTATTTTTTTTGAAGATCAATTAAAATACTTATTTTACATGTTTATTAGACAAAAAATGAAGAAATGTTAGCTGCTGCAACTCAAGCCTATTCCTAGTTTGTTGCATCACAGGTTTAATATATGTTTAAATTATTACCAGATTTATTAACACTTGAACCATATAATATATATAGTTGATTGGATATATTTTTGTGAGTAGTGATGTCTGGGAAAAGTGACCATTTTTACTCATTTTTATCCATATGTGGACCCGATGTGGTTGGTGTGAAATGTTGGGACATATTGCCATGTTATTGGGACTTTTTGTATTTTGGTAGAGCTCCCCGTACAAAGGAGACTCTACCTGATTTTCGTTAAATCCTGAGTCTTGGAGAAAGTGACTCAATGAAGTGGTGTCGGGTTACCCGACATCCATGAATATTTGGTGAGTTGACGGGTTGTCAACGGACCCCCAGGAAACATGTAAAAAAATATAATCCAAAGATTTGGTTTAAGCTTAACTCTTTATTTTTTTTAGAAGATAAATTAAAATACTTATTTTACATGTTTATTAGGTGAGATACGAGGAAATATTAGCAGTTGTGACTCAAGCATATACCCAGTCTATTTTAGGTTCATGTGATGGTGTAACAGGTAGTTCTCATTCATCAACTCCACCAGTTGATACGAATTAGAATTGATATGAGGTTGTTGATGGCAAGGAGAAGATGACCATCTATGGCGTCAATTTGTCGACATCATCATTCTACTCACATAGACGACTAGATTATGAAGTTCCATCTTCAGGACCATTTTTGAATTTGTACTCGATGATGGAGCACTTTCAAGACGTGATGCAAAATGTAATATAGTTTCAGTTGGCCGATACCAAGTGACGCATGATTGACTATGAGGATGAGGATGATAGGAATGAGTTACGTTTTCATTTTGACTGGCTTACAAAGAAGTGTCAGGAAGGTGGACTACAGTTCAACCCTAATGATCTACCTCGAATTGTTCGGTGTAATGCTCGAACTATGTCATCTACTCCAGCACCTGCAGCAACTGCATCAGGATTAGCAGCATCAAATTACTCTACCCTAGTACCCGACATCTCACCATACGGACCAGATACATCTCAGCATCATGATGATGACACTAAGTTGGATGATTGAGTGTATTACACACTTTTTTTTGTCTTATACTTGGATTTGGGAATTCATATTTTTATTTTCTCTTGACTTATTTACTTTATATATGTAGTATATATATTAGTTAGCTTGTTGTAAAAAATTTTTTATTCTCTTTATATAATATGCTTGCACTATTGTACTTTTCTTTTGTTTCGTAATCTATATATATAAATATATACAAGTAATATATCAAACTCAAAATGGCAAAAAGAATATTTAAAAATTAATTTACTGACAATTAGGAGACCATTTACCGACAAATGATATGAAAAAATTTTGGTCAATTTTCGGTCACAATTTGGTCTGTAATTACCGACCATTTGGAGACTATTTACCGACAAAATTTTTTCGGTCGGTAAATGGTTGGAAAATGGTCAGAAATTTACTGACCAACTGATTTTTTTTGTCAGTAAATAATTACCGACCGAGAAAATTGCTACTAAATAATTTGGTCGGTAAATAGTTGGTAATGTGTTTACGGCCCAAAAAATACTATTTACCAACCAAAAAATAGGTCGGTAATTTGGTGATTTTTAGAAGTGCGAGAAATAGATTTATAAATTCTATGAATTACATAATTTTATCGAGTGTTTGGTGAATATTGATTGATGATGGAATTCATGTCATATTAGAAGGATAAATGATGTCTCCTTTAGGAAACTTACATATTTTGATATTACCAAACCCTACAGGTGGATTATTATCTGACATTTTAAATAAGTTAATTAGAAAATCTTGAGGAAATAATTAAAGATTGATTGAATTAGACTATCAATAATTATATTCAATCAATTACTATTTGTAATCTTAATATGAGGAGTTTAATAAGAGTTAAGTAACAAAAAGCTCAAATTAATTTGAATAAGCAAGCGAATGCAATTATATTTTTGTTGTTTCATGAAATATAATTTATAATTAATATAAATTATGATACAATATAATTTATATTGGGAGCCCAATATCTTATTTAGGTCAAGGTCCCTTTTGTAGCATTGGCTAATGTCAACTTATATTTTAAAGATTTTGTTTATTTAGAATATGTGTGTGTGTGTGTGTATATATATATATAATTACAATAATTAATTTAATTATAATCAGTTTGTTTTGATTTTATCAAATTAATTGATTATATATTGAATTAATTCTGATTATATATATATATGTAAAATAAAATTTTATTTTCAAATAAAAACTAAATGATTCGTATTAATCTAAAAATAAACATAGTACTGACATTGTTGGTTTAAGTTGTAAACAAAAAATATAAGTGACACATATGATGCTAAACATAGTAGCATCGTCTTCCTCACAAAGATTGGAGTGAGGAATATAGAAGATATTTCTTTAGCTGAATCAAATTAATACTTGAGGTATGTTCTTCTTACCTAAAATGATAAAAATTTACAAACAAAATGAAAATAATTTATCACATGCATGTTATTTCTTTGAAGTATATTTTTATCTTCGGCCACCTAAAAAATGATATCATAGGGTTGGTATTGATATTGTGCAATAATAAATATGGTTTTAATGGTTTATACTAGATTAAGCCTATGTTTAAAATAGAGGCAAAACAACTTATGGTGATCGAATTAAAATAACCCAACTATGTTATGTAGATTATGAATATATGTGGTTGTGTTTATGAATACATTTATTTTATGTGTTGTATTTGTGCATGTTATATTAAGAATTTTCACAGAAAGTTGTAATTTTTTACTTCTCCTTGATATTCTATAATGATGGTAGTTGATGTGATTGATGATGGTGCCCATGATGGCAGTTGTGGCCAATGATAGTTTTAGTGGTGGGTATTCATTGTCGGCAATGATCACTTTGGAGGCAATCTCAACCAATGACAATTATGATGGTAAAATTCATTGCTGATGATGGTCACTTTGGAGGCTATTGCAGTCAATGACAATATTGATGACGGTTGGAGTGAGGAATATGTATGTATGAATGTATGATTGTATGTGGGTGTGTGTGTGTGTATAAAATATATGACATGTAAATATATATGTTGTGCCAAGTAAATGTTAACAAATAAATAAATAAATAAATAAATATATATATATATGTTGTAGCATGTGAATGCATGTAGTTGTGGATGTGATGGCATGCGTGTATATATGTATAACAACTAGTATGATTGTTATGTGCCGAATGTTGAAAGTTAGTGTAACATTCAAATATACATGTTTCATAAAGCCCAAATGTTTTATTTACAATAAAAATCATCAATTTTAATTTTTAAAATATCTAAGTAGGTGACAGAATTTATTTAAAATGAATCCAATGGTGTCCATCATTAGTTTAATAGTTATACAAGTTAGTTAGCATGTAAGTCTTGATACCTTTTCCTTATCTGATTAACTTGCTTGTAGGTATAATTAGCATAAATGATAATTATGTAATTTTAAAGATTATTTAAGTGAATCACTTATCCATCTGAATGATTCATTTATGGAATGATAAGTTTTAAATTATGTGATGGTTTACACTCAGATATGAATAATAACATCCTCTCTAATTGAGTCACTACTATTATTTTTAGGACCAAAGATAAGTCATTAGTATTATCTTGTTTGACATGACCCCCTACCGAGATAATAAGATTTATAGGAATTGGCCTATCTAAACAAATAATAAACAATATTTATATCATTTCGTTGAGGCATACTTAGTTAGGAACTAGCAGAATATTCAATCTTATTGAAACATAAATGTAGTGGAATTTATAATTAAGCCAAGGATCACATGCATTTCATAAAAACCAAAGGAAGGGTAAACGAAACATACCTCTTGTAAATTGATTCGTCAAGCCTTCAAAGTCTATATCTTTGATTTATTCTAATCTTCAAAGGTGCTGCCTTTCTGAAAAACAACCACCCTTTACAAGTATCCACACACAAACAGATAATAAATGATCTTGTTAAATGCTAGTTCTGAATCATTTTCTCAAAATGAAATTAGGTTTTTTCTTTTCTCTCTCTCTGCGAACAACTAGAAATAGAGAGAAAGATGATGACTACCAAAATAAATGTCACACACACACACACATAAGTCTGCTAGGGTTAAGTCAAAAATAAATTTTATATTATTATATATTTAAAACTATTTTAAATAATAATAATTTAAATTTAAATCCTTATCAGATAAGGAAATGAATTTATATATTATAATATATTTAAAACTCATTAAAAAAATTGTTTACATATTATTTCCTTATCTAATAAGAAAAGATAACAGATTAATTATTTGTTTCAAACACGAATTTATAACTTTCATAAAATTAAATTTGAATTTAAATAACAACTAATTATTATTTGTAATTTTTAATAATCTCATCATTTTAAATTAATACCATGAGTGAAAAATCATAAACATTATTATTCATTCTTAATGTGCGACCCTATAGGTTCAATTAATAATGATAGCTAGCCTAAATCATATTTTGATCCTACAAGTCATGAGTAGCCTCTAGCAATACATTATGACTACCCAAGTTAAATAAAAAGCTCATGATCTGAGATAACCTTAATATAGCTAATAACATAATCTTTTTGTCTCATGATATCTTGATAAAATAAAAGACATGGATAAAGTGAACCTTATATCGTTCTATCTTTGAATACTTAAAACCCAATTAGAGGTGTCAAATGGGCCGGCCCAGCCCGGCCGTCATGGGAAAATACCATGCCTGGGCCCGTGCCATGCTCGGGTTAGGCACGGGCCGTGTGGTGCCTGGCCCGAATGGTGCCGTGCCTGGCCCGGCACGGTTTCGGCTCGTGGCACGGCACACCGGCACGGGTTCGTCTTGTGCTGGGTGTCCCTCGAGCCCGACCCCACGATAGCCCACGTAGATGTGTCAAAATAGGCTGGGCAGGGCCAGCCCGGCCAGTTTTTTTAGAGCACGATCGTGCTTCCGTGCCCGGCCCGACCCAGTTTAAAAGAGCCGTGCCGGGCCCACTAAGTTTTTTTTTAGAGCCGCTCGGGGCAAAACACATTTTTTTTAATTTTTAAATATATTTAAAATTTTAGAAATTGTATAGTATTATATATTTATAATTTTAAAAATGTTAAAATTAAAAATTAATTAAAAAAACAAAGTTTAAATTTTTTTTTGTAATATCAAATTAGTTTAAATTTATTATAATTATTAATTATATAATATAGTATTTAATTTTTAAAAGAAAAATTAAAACAAAAAAAAATAAATCAATACATTATGTTAGTAAAAATAAAAATTAAAAAAAATTAACAATCATCCATTTGAAACCGAAGGTCCGAACAAAACAAATTGCAGTTTCAACACAACGTACAAACAAAGTGTATAATCAATAAAAAAAACATCGAAAACAAAAAATAGTAGATCATCATCAATCGTCAATCGGCATATCATGAGAATCATCAGCCGTAACATCAAGATCAGTATCATATGGATCATCATCATCGGCAATCAACTCCTCCACCATCGTAGTGGATGTGGATGCGACTGCACTGCCTGTCCCAGTCCCAGTCCCAGCTCCAGCACGATCATGGATACTAAACCTCGAATCCTCCCAATCCTTCAAACAAGCCAAGACCTCAACCATATCTGGACGTAATCTCGATCTCCTATCCGAGATCATATTCACTGCAACATAAAAAGCAGACTCCGATGCTATGCTCGATACCAGAGGAGTCAGTAGATCCCGTGTCAACCTAGATAGCACGGGAAAGGTGGACTCATATGATTTCCACCACTGTAATAAATCAAGATTCTTAGTATCAGAATGTGATAGGATTGAGCAGTAATTGGTATCTAAGTACCGAGATAGCTCGCTCTTGTGATGGTCCACCGTTATGTTTCCCCCTCACTAGCTGAATGGAAAAATCATCATTTCCGAATAAGGTATCAATGTCCGTAATCATAGTCTCACTACTCTCACCACCATACCTAGTATCGTAGTATGTGAACAAGTTAGTCAACTTCTCGCGGTGTGTCGTGCCACGGGCCGACCGTGCCGGGCCGGCCTGGTTGACACCTCTAGCCCCACGCCCCTCCCTAAAAAAAGACCGCGGGTCGGGTCTGATTGGACCCGACCCTCGGTCCCACTCCCACAAGGCCCGAACCGACCCAGATCTCCCCGACGGAAAAAAAAATAATAAAAAATTATATTTTCAGCCGTTGGATCTCGCCTCCAACGGCTAGGGGGCAAAATCCAACGACCCTCATGATTTTGCCCCCTAAAAAATTAAAAAAAATTCAAAAAAATTAAAAAAAAATTTCTTTTTTTTATAAAAAATTATTTTATTTAATCTATAAATTCCACCCCCCTCTCTTTAACATTTATGTTTTTCATAAACATAAATTCTCTTAAATCATTATATTTCTCTCTCAAAAATCTTGTTTCTCTCTCTCGGGCCTCGAGATTTTGGCATTCAACTTTGATTTTCGGGAATCTCGACTTGAGTTTTGAATATTAGAGCTTGACTGTGGTGCACCATGCACGTGACCGACCTCATTGCTTTTAACGGGTAATTTATTTTACGTTTTTTAACTTTCTTTCTATATAGTTTCTCTCTCTAGAACAAAATTAGAAAAATTAAAATCAGTCTTCTAATCTTTATTAAACTATTCTTAAAAACAAAAATCATAAAAAATGACAAATACAACTGAAACATATTTAAATTTAGAAAATGAAAATATTACACAGAGGTCTGAGGTTGCTGAAACTTTGGTTTCTCCAGTCGTCTCAACCCAAACTTCTAAAAAACAAAAAACTAGGAGGACTTCTGTAGTTAGGACTCATTTTTAGTATAATAAAACAAAAAAAATGTTAGGGTGAGGAACAAGAAATGGCACAGTGCAAATATTGTATGGGACTTTTAACATGTGAGAGTTCGTTTGGGACTTGGCACCTTAAGAGGCATGCCGAATTATGCACCAAAAAACATGGACCATTAGATCCTAGGCAAACCCAACTTGGCACTACATTTTTTGAGACTAGATCGAGTCCAGTCTCAAAGTTTACTCCCTTCATATACTTCAGTGAGTTGGGTAGGGACGGCATGGCCAAACTTATCACATTGATGGGTCTTCTGATCAGATTTTCGGAAGATCCAAGGGTAGTGCGAATCATGCAGAGATATTTTCAGTCTGCATATCATAGGATTCACAAGTCCACATATAGGAATGACATACTAAAGATATATAAGTTAGAAAAACAAAAAATAATTAATGAATTTATGGTATATAGTGGAGTGGTGTCCGTGACGTCCGATATCTGGACAAGTCACAATGAATCTTCTTATGCATGTCTCACTAGCCACTATGTAGATTCAAACTAGACAATCAATAAAAAAATTTTAGGATTCTCTGAGATTCTTCATCCTCATGATGGCCCGACCATTTTTGAGTGTATGATGAAAATCTTTAGGGAATATAAAATTCAAAATAAAATTTTTAGTGTCATCTTCGATAATGCATCTAATAATGGAGTAGTGATCAACATGTTTGTTAGGAATATTAGAGACGCACTATTAGGAAAGATCTTTCATGTCAGATGCATGTGTCACATGATTAACCTGATTGTTCAAGTGGGTATGAAGGTGTATTCCCTCGCGTTGGATAATATACGTAATGTACTAAAATATATTCGTACTCCTCACAAACAACAAGAGTTTGGTAGTCTCTGTTTATCTGCGAATCTTAAGAAGAAGAAATTCCAATCGGATGTGAGACATCATTGGAATTACACTTACTTGATGTTAGAATCATGTGTTGGATACGAACACGTGATATCTGATCACGTCAATAGTAAGAGTGACGAATCTATTATTGACGACACTGACTAGGCAACAGGAATTTCATTTATGAAATTCCTGAAGATTTTTTATGACACGACGAACATGTGTTCGTCGGTTTATACGCCCACCACTTGCATTGGACTCCGATGCATATGCACCATTAGTAGCATGTTTAGGAAGTATCTAGCTGACCCGACACTTAACCATATGGTTGCAGAGATGGAAACCAAGTACTTGAAGTACTGGTCCACCGTTCCATCTCTTTATTGCCTCGCTGCATGCATGGATCCTAGGGTTAAGGTGGAAGGAGTAGAAAACACCCTGACTTACATTTCCTCGTGCATTAACCTGGAAGACCCACCTGAAGGGTTCATTCACGAAAAGTTGACTGACCTGTTCACATACTACGATACTAGGTATGGTGATGGTAGTAGTGAGACTGTGATTACGGACATTGATACCTTATTCGGAGATGACGATTTTTCCATTCAGCTAGCGAGGGGGAAACATATGGGTGGACCATCACATAGGAGCGAGCTTTCTCGGTACTTAGATACTGATTACTGCTCAATCCTATCATATTCTGATACTAAGAATCTTGATTTATTACAGTGGTGGAAATCATATGAGTCCACATTTCCCGTGCAATCTAGGATGACACGAGATCTACTGACTCCTCCGGTGTCAAGCGTAGCATCGGAGTATGCTTTTTCTGTTGTAGTGAACATGATTTCGGATAGGAGATCGAGATTACGTCCAGATATTGTTGAGACCTTGGCTTGTTTGAAGGATTGGGAGGATTCGAGGTTCAGCATCCATGATCGTGCTGAAGCTGGGACTGGGACAGGGACTACAGTCGCATCCATTGTGATGGTGGAAGAGTTGATTGTCGATGATGATAATCCATATGATCATGATCTTGTTGTTGCGGCTGATGATGCTCATGATATGTCTATTGACGATTGATGATGATCTACTGTTTTTTGATTTCGATGTTTTTTTTGATTGTACGCTTTGTTTGTACGTCGTGTTGAAATTGTAATTTGTTTGATTCGGACCTTCGGTTTCAAATGGCTGATTGGTCATTTTTCATTTGAGTTGCTTATGTTTTTTTTTAATTTTTATTTGTATTAACAAAATGTATTGATTTATTTATTTTTTTGTTTTAATTTTTCATTTAAAAATTTATAACTTTATTATATAATTATAATAAATTTTAAACTAATTTTATTTGAGTTGATAGCCCGGCACGTAGGCACGCTCGTGCTCAAAAAAAAATGGGCCAGGTCGGCCCGCCCCGACCCATTTGACACCTCTAAACCCAATCAAAGTGACTAAATAAATGACATTAATCTCCATCAATTCATTTGAGCACGACAATGCTTATCTCAATCTCATTTATTGAGGGGACCCAAAGATATCTCTCTTATAATAAGAGGAACAAATTCCATCTTAATTACTCATACTCACTACATAATTTTTATTATATTCAAGTATAACCTTTATAGTCATCCGATTAAAGATAATGACTGATTATATCAAAACACAATATTCCTTATGTTGAGAACTATAACAATCTTAGGTCAAAAGATTTAATGAAACAACAATTAGAGATTAACTTATGACTTTGATCCATGTATTAATCTCAAGATGGGTCTTTCCAATATTTGTTCTCAACAAATAGATATAAATTTGATTTGTATCTCATACACATACTTATCTCATGAATATTAATTGAACTTTATACTAATCTTAATTCATTGTTATTTCCATAACAATAACTAATTAGGGTTATTTAGACTAATTAATAATATTATTTAAGGACATTATATATAATAAACATATATATCATAATAATAATTAATTCTCACAAATAGTCAAAATATCATGTCCATACGATAGGCATAAAGCATTACTAACATACTATTATTGATGTGTCAGACTAATGACAAATTCAATCAAGGATTAGTGATGGGAACTTATTCTTGTGATAAAATTCAAATTGATAAGCTTATTATAAATTTCTAGGGGTTTTAAAAGAAAGTATCTTTCAACCTACTCGTCACTATTCTCAAGGAGAATAAACTTGATGATACCGATTATATAGATTCGAAAAGAAACCTTGATGTTGTCCTAACTATTGGGAACTACAAAATTGTACTCACATATCTATACTTAAATAAACCTTATTAATGGGCAACTAACGAGGAAACCAAACTTTTAGAAATGAGTGAAGGCTAATAAGATAATGAGGTATTATATTATAGCTTCTATCAAATGTCAACATCAATTCATGGCTACTACATATGATATGATATTTAATCTCAAAGAAATATTTGAGAATCAGACTCATTCTAGCATACAAAAGCCTTGAGAGATTTGATAAATATAATGACTAAAAATACCTTAACGAGGGATCATGTTTTCAAAATAATAGATCTTCTAAATGAACTTAATATCCTTGGAGATGAGATTGATGTGGATTATCAGATTGATATTATTTTTTAATCACTTCTAAATTTTTAAACAATTCTACCTAAACTATAACATGATAAACTTGCTTGGATATTCGTATAATTTTTTAGAGAATTGGTATCAGCTGAAAGTATTATTAGAAAACTATCTAGTATATTTATGGCTGAAAGGATTTCTTCTAAACCAAAAGGTAAGAAGAATAAGAAATTTTATAAACATGCTCATATTCCACCAATAGCTCCTAAGTCTCAAGTGAGATTGAAAAAGCCAAAAAAAAATATTTTCATTATCAGTAATTAGGAAACTAGAATAAACAATGTCAAGTTTATATTTGCAAGGTAAACAATCAAGATAAATCTCAATTACTAGTAGTTGAAACAGATTATGTGGTTGTATTAATGGATATTTGATGTGTAGATACATGTGATACTAATCATTATAGTGGTATCAAAAAATTAGACAACCAAGTAATGGTGAGATTGATCTTCATATGGGGATTAATATAAATGTAATGACTATTATAGTGGGAGATTGCTTACTCTTGTTTGAGAGAGATACTATTTTAATTTTGAGAGATTATCTTTATGTACCTTTAGCTAGAAAAAACTTAATTTTTATTTCTAGTTTGGTTAACTATGAATTTTCCTTTTTATTCAATGATTTTGTTATTATGTAATTAAATAAAAAGTTAGTCTATTCTAGTGCATTAAAAAAATATTTATATTGTTAATATTTTTTCTACTCCATTACAACACTACAAATCAAATAATACCAATGCATTACCATGTAAAGAGAAAATATTCTTCTAATATTAACTATACATATCTTTGGCACTTATGCCTAACTCATATAAATATAATATAGATTTTGAGATTGGTTAAGATGGACCTTTGAGTTCATATAAGGTGGAAATACTTCTTGCCTATAAATCCTACTTTAAAGGAAAAATGACTTTATAGTGACCCTTTTTGGCTAAGGGCTATAGAGCCAAAGAGCCATTAGAGTTGGTTCATTCTAATTTATGTGGGCCCATGACTATCCAACTAAGAGATTATTTTGAGTAGTTCATTACTTTCAGTAACAAATACACAATATAAGGGTATATTTATTTGATATATCATAACTTTGATGCCTTTGAGAAATTCAAAGAATACATGATTGAAATGAAGAAAAATCCAAATAATTATCTCAATACACAACAATATGATCTTGGAAGAGTTTAAATACTACTTATTGAATCAAGGAATTACATTGCAATTATTTGCATATGGATTTCTATAGTAGAATGATGTGACATAAAGACAAAATGTGACTTTTATAGACATAGTAAGATCAATGATTAGATATTCAAATATACTTGATTCGTTCTAGGGATATGCATTAGAAACAAAAATTTATGTTTTAAACTTGGTTCCAACTAAGCCTCTACCTACTACTCCAATTGAATTATGGATTGGATGTAAGCCTATTAAAAAATACATTCATTTTTTGGGTTGCTTAGAACATGTGCTGAAAAGGAAAATAGACAAGTTGCAACCAAGAACAAAAGTTTGTTTCTTTGAGAAATATCCTAGAGAAACTATAGGTGGTTTGTTTTATAGTCCAAATAATTAGGTCATTGTTAGCACTAATATCCAATTCATAGAAGAACACTATATAACAATCTAGAAGCTCTGAAGTAAGTGTTGAGAGAAGATAAATCAATTAAAACTTTTTCAATATTGGTAATACATTAAGAAACACCACAAGATAATATTTCAAATTCTTTATTGCCTCATCTTATTAGAAAAATTATTGATGATGTTGATGTTGAACTTATTGAACCTATCTTTGATATGTCAGTTACATAACTAAAGGACAATGATTAAAAGTGTTAACAAGGATTAGTATCTATGTAGCATATCATTGAAAGTAAATAACCAAAAGTAGTGTCTCATTATTTGCGAACCTACATGGTATATAATCTTGGGAGAGTCTTATAAAATAATTTTTAATGATATAAATATTGATCCTGTAAGCTATGATGAAGCACTTAAAGATAAACATGCATAATATCGGAAAAAAATTATGGAATCAAAGATATAGTCAATGTACTCTAATCATATTGTAATTTTATGGAACAACCTGAATAAATAAAATTCATCAAGTGTAAGTGGAGCTATAATAAAACAGGAAGAAATAGTAATGTTGAGATATATATAGCTAAGTTTTTTGTAAAAAGTATTAATCAGAAAGAGGGAAGCTATTATGAGGAAACTTTTTTCCTAGTAGCCATGCAAAAGTCAATTTGGATTCTCTTGTCTATTATAACTTATTATGTCAATGAGATTTGACAGATAGACATAAAAACTATATTTTTGAATGAGCATCTTGAAGAATACATCTATATGATGTAGCTTGATGGTTTCATTTAAAAGAGCTAAGAGCACAAATTGTGTAAATTAAAAGAATCCATTTATGGATTGAAATAAGCATCAAGCTCTTGGGAATACTCATTTTGATCAAGGCATTAACTCTTATGGCTTTGATCAATATTAGGATAATAATTGTATGTATATAAAGTGGTGAAGCACATGGTAGTATTCTTTGTATCATATATTGATGATATATTACTCATTAGTAATGACGTGAGTTTGTTGTCTTTGATTTAGATCTTATTGTCAGGTTAACTCGATATGATAAGCTTAGGAGAAACTACTCATATTCTTGGAATAAAGATTTTGTGAGATCGCAAGAAAATAATATTGGGCTTGTCATGAGCTATTTATATCGAGTAGATATTAACTCATTTTGGCTGGCAAGATTTCAAGAAAAATTTTTTCTTTCTAAGACATGGAAACACTCTATCAAAAGATTGGTATTCCAAAGTACCTGGTGAGATAGAGAAAATGAAGAAAGTTCTTTATGCATCAGTAGTAGGAAGCCTGATGTATATACTACTTTAGACTAGACATAATAACCATTCTCTATAGGCATGGTAAGTAAATATTTGTCTAACATAGGACAAAAATATTGGACAATAATAAAATAAATAATCAAATATCTAAAAAAGACTAGAGATTATATGTTGATATACCTAGTGGGAAATCTCTTACCTTTGGTATACAGATTCAGATTTCCAATTAGATGAGAATTTAAAGAAGTTCAACTTAGGTTATGTATTTATCTTAGGAACTAGAGCTATAAGTTGGAGGAGTATCAAACAATCTCGTATTGTTGATTCAATCATGGAGGCTGAGAATGTGATAGCTTTAGAGGCAGCCCAGGAGGCTATATGGCTCAAGAACTTTCTAATAGATATTGAGTTAATTGTGATAATCATGGAGTAGTTGCGAATTCAAAGAAATATAGAACTCACAAGAAGGTGAAATACATCAAGCTTAAATATCATCTAATAGAATATATTGTAAAAAGATGAGATATGATAGTGACAAAAGTTTCATTGGCAGATAACATGACAAATTTTTTTATGAAGATCCATCTAGCTGAAAATTTTGATAGACATGTGGAAGGAATGAGAGTCAGACATGTGATGTCATGACTTTAAATCTAAGTGAGAGATTATTGGAACTATTTTATACTAAAAGTCATTTTTGATTATTTT
This sequence comes from Sapria himalayana, assembly GCA_029783825.1. Classification (NCBI taxonomy): domain Eukaryota; kingdom Viridiplantae; phylum Streptophyta; class Magnoliopsida; order Malpighiales; family Rafflesiaceae; genus Sapria; species Sapria himalayana. Next base: position 9,255,635 of record JAREIK010000438.1, read on the forward strand.
TCTTTTACTTGGTATACATCATTTTCTTGTTTTTAAAATAGAATTCAATAAGTTGACTTTGTAGAAATATATGTGTCCTTTATTCTACATATTAAATGATTTGGCGTATATAGTTTAGCTTATGGATAGAAGACCAAATTATCAGTTCTTATAGAATATAAGTTTATTATTTATACTCTAGATAGAACTGGATAATATATCGATAAGATTATAATATAAAATTTTAGTAGGTCTATCTTGACTATGGAGAATGGTATAATTTTAACTTCTAGTGTTAATATATTTGAATGTATTGAATGGGACCAACACAATGTGATTATTTTTGTAATGACATGTAAAATAAAATACATCATTGTTACTATAAACACTATCATTCTTATTCCTGAAATATAAAATAATTCCATGTACATATTAATAATTATTTTGATTCATAAAAAGTAAGATCTAGAAATAGAGTTATAAAACTATATGAATTGAATAACTTTATTAAGTATATAGTGAATATTGATTGCTAATGGAATTTATGTCATATTAGATGGATTAATGATGCTTCTTGAGAAATCTTAAAAGTTTTGATATTATCAAACCCTATAGGTGAATTATAATCTAATATTTCAAATAAGCTAAGTAGAAATTCTTAAATAAATAATAAAAGATAGTTTGAATTAGATTATTGGTAATCTAATTCAATCAATTAGTTTATGTAATCTTAACATAGAAAGTTAATAAGTATTAAGTAACAAAAGAAATAAATTATTTTAAATAAGTGAGGAAGTGTAATTATAATTCTGTAGTGGTATGAATTATAATTAATATAATTATAGTACAATATAATTTACAATGGGAGCCCAATATCTTATTTAGGCTATGGTCTTTTTCGTAGCCTTGTCTAGTGCTATAAAATATGTTTTAAAGATTTTGTTTATTTAGATTAAGTTTGTATATATAACCACATTAATTAATTTAATTATAATTGATATGTTTTGATTTTATCAAATTAATTGATTTATATATATAATTAATTCTGATTATAAATATACAATAAATAAAACATTATCTTCAAATAAAAACCAAACACCACATATTAATGAAAAAATAAATATAGCACTATCAGTTTAAGTTTTGAAAATAAAAAAAACATATATGTGGAAAAGACAACGATAACTAGAGTAGCATCATCTTCTTAGCAAGGATTGGAGTGAGGAATATGAGAGATGTCCCTATGCAAAAGGAAATCCATGCTTGAGGTATCTTGTTCTTACTTAAAATGCTAAAAATTTACAAACAAAATTAAAATAATTTATCAGAGGCAAGTTATTTCTTTGAAATATATTTTTATCCTTAGCTACCTAAAATATTTCACATAGCCTAGGTATCATGGTTGTGCAATATGGTGTGCATGAGCATGGAGCTCAAAGAATTATATGAATGTCAGAAATTGATTCATTTGAACATGTGAAGGAACATTTGAACTGATTCTATCAAATCTAAAATAAAATTTTGCTAGAATATTATAAGTATTCAATGTGTTTTTATTATAATTTATTGATTATAAACATTTACATCTTAAGTATGTAAATGAGTTGTGAATTTTTCATTATTTAATCTTAGCATTGTTTTCTTAAGTATATGTATATTCTGCCAAAATTTTGGGAAAGAATAATTTCAGACACATTTGTAAGCATTTGCTAGTATAGATATTTTTTTTTGATTTGAAAATTATATTTTCGAAATTGAAAAATATATTTTGAACAAAAGAGAAAATTAAATTTCGGCAAAAGAAGTTGTAAAATTTCTAAAGAATTGAAAAAATTAAAAATTTTAGAATAATTGAAAAATTTAATTATGACAGAATTTAAAATTAAATTTTTGGTTGAATATTTAAAATATATTTTATATATAAAATAAATTTTTTTTACAAAAAAATATATATTTCCAAATTATAAATATATATTTCTAGCAAAATTTAAATTCCAATGTTGTATGATTTTACTTTATGGATATAAAATTAATACAAGATTATTATGATTGATCACTCTATAATTTTTTAGTATGTGTGTGTGTATATATATCTAATTTGTATGTATATGTATATTTTTGCAATCAAGATTAATTCTAATGTGCATTTGATAAAATTTTGAAAAATAAAAAATTAAAAAATTTAATTATAATTATTAAAATTAATTAATTAGATTTTTGTCGGAAAAAAATTTAATATTTTGATTTCTTTATATTCACACTCCAATTGTCCCCAACACATAATGACATATAAATTTGAAACTACAAGGTTGCACCAAATTCATATTATTATTATTATTATTAATATTACACTTCCTCTTTTTTTTCATATTCTCATTCTTCTTTTCTCTCTAATCTTTTCTTCTTCCTTTTTTTTATTATACTTTTTGCTATTGTACTTCTTCTTCTTCTACGATTTGATCTTAATCTTCTTCTTCCCCTTCCACTTCTTATGTTTCTTTTTGTTCTTCTTTTTATTTTTATTCTTCTTTTTATACTTCTTTATAATCTTATTATTCTTATTATTATTCTTCTTATTCTTCTTTTTATTCTTCTTCTTATTTTTCTTTATAATCTTATTATTTTTTTCTTCTTCTTATTTCCTTCTGATACTTCTTTATAATCTTATTCTTCTTCTTATTCTTCTTTATAATCTTATTTTTTTTCTTCTTATTCTCTTTCTTCTTGTAATTATTCTTTTTTGTTATCTTTTTCTATTTGTTGTTCTTCTTCTACTTCATATTATTCTTTCTCTTCTTCTTCTTCTTCTTGTTCTTCTTTTTCTTCTTATTCTACTTGATAATTTTGTTATTATTATTATTCTTCTTATCCTCCTTCATCTTCTTCATTTTATTATTGTTCTTGTACTTTCTTCTTATCTATTTCTTCTTCTTCTTTCTACTTCATCTTCTTTTTTCTACTTCATCATCTTCTTTCTCTTTTTTTTTCTTCATTTTCTTTTCATTTTCTTCTTCTTTCTCTTCTTTCTTCTCCTTCCTTTAGTCTTCTTCTTATTTATCTTCTTATTGTTCTATTTTTTCTTCTTCTTTATTATTATTATTATTATTATTCTTATTCTTATTTGTTTCTTCTTTTACTTCTTATTTTTGTTTTGTTCTTCCCAACCATTTTCTTCTTCTTCTTCTTCTTCTTCTTCTTCTTCTTCTTTTTCTTTCTCTTCCTCTTCCCGCTCCTCCTATTCTTCTAATTCTTCTTCTTCTTCCTCTTGTTACTCTTCCTCTCCTCCTCCTCCTCATCCTCCTCCTCTTCCTCCTCCTTCTTATACTTTTTCTTCTTCCTCTTCTCTTTGTGATATTGTTCTTGTTTCCTTTTATAATTGTTCATCTTCTTCCTAAACCTCTAATTATTATTATTATTATTATTATTATTCATCATCATCTTCTTCTTTGTCATCGTCGTCGTCTTCTTCTTATTCTTACACTCTTTCTTCTTCTTCCTCATCGTTTACTTCTATCTTCTTCTTCTTTCTCATCTTCTACTTTTGCTTCTTCTTCTTCTTCCTCCTGCACTTTTTCTTCTTCTTCCTCCTCTTATACTAATATATGCTTTTTCTTCTTCTTCCTCCTCTTATACTAATATATGCTTTTTCTTCTTCTTCCTCCTCTTATACTTATATATGCTTTTTTTTCTTCTTCTTCTTCTCCATTTTCTTCTTTTTCGTTTCTTTTACTTTTTCTTATTCATCTCCTACTTCATCCACTTCTACTAATTGTTTCTCTTCTTCTTAGTTCTCCTCCTCCTCCCAATCTTATTATTATTCTTCTTTTTATTTTCTTCTTTTTATTCTTCATTTTTTTTCATTCTTCTTTTTTTTTTGTTTTCTTGCTCAACTTCTTTTTTTTCTTTTTCTTCTAGTTCTTATTCTTATACTATTCTATCTTCTTCTTCCTCCTCCTCCTCCTCCTCATCTTCTTCATATTTTTTCTCATTTTTTTCTATATTTTGTTATTTTTCTTCTTCTTTTTATTTTTCATTTATTTTTCTTCTTTTGCCTTTTCCTCTTTCACTTCTTATTCTTTATTCTTCTTCTTCATATTCTTTTTCTTTTTCTTATTTTTATTTTTATTCTTCTTGATCATCTTCTTCTTACTATTGTATATTTTCTTTATTTTCTTCTTATCATTATTTTTGTTCTTTTACTCCTCCTTTTTTCTTCTACCTCTTCTTCATCTTTATTTTTATTTCCTTCTTCATCTTCTTTTTCTTTTTAATATTTTTTATTCATTCTCTTTCTTTTTCTTCTTCTTTTTCATCTTTTTTTATCCTAATATTCTTATTCCTCTTTTTTTTCTTCATAATCTTTTTCTTTGTTTTTTTATCTTACTCCTCTTCCTCTTCTTCTTCTGCTACTTCATCACATACTTTTTGTTTTCTTTCATCATATTTAGATTTCTTTTATTGTTTTTTTATTTTCTTTTTCTTTTTCTTCCACTACTACTACTACTTTTTTTCAAGTACTTATTATTATTATTATTATTATTATTTTTTATTCTTCTCCTTTCCTGCTACTTCTTAACCATTATTTTGTTCTCCTTGTCATCTTCTCGTTCATCATCATCTTCTTCTTCTTCTTCTTCTTCTTCTTCTTTTCTTATTTCTTATTCTTCTTCATACTTCTTATTTTTCTTCTACTTCTTTTTCTTCCTCTATCTCTTATTCTTCTTATTCCTCTTCCTCTTATTCATCTTGTTTCCACTACTACTACTACTACTACTTTTTCTTATTCGTATTCTTATTCTTCTTCTTATTTTTATCACAGTTACTCTTCATTTTTTCTACTCTTCTCCCACTTCTTATTATTTTTCTTATTTCTCTTCTCCATTTTTTTCTTCCTCATTTTGTTGTTGTTGTTGTTGTTGTTGTCTTGTTCTTCTTCTTCTTATTTTTCTTTCTCTTTTTCTTCTTATTCTTTTTTTTCTTACTCTTCTACTTTATCTTTTTCTTATTATTCTTGTTCTTATTATTATTATAATTATTTTTTTTTCTTCTTACTCTTCTACTTCTTCATACTTATCTTTATCACATTCTGCTTCTTATTATTCTGCTACTACTTCTTCTTTTGTTCATTTCTTCTAATCCTTCTTCCTTTTTGTATTCTTCTTCCCCATATTTTTCATCTTCTTTTTTATCTTCTTCTTTTTCTTCTTATGGTTCTTCTTCTTTTTCTTGTTCCTTGTCTTCTTCTTCTTGTACTTCAACTTATTTTGTTTTCTTCTTTCTTATTATCTTTTTCTTCTAATTCTTCTTCTACTTCTTTTTCTTATTATTCTTCTACTGCTTCAACCTCTTCTTCATATTCTTCTTCTTCTTCATTATCTTTCTATCTTTCATTTTATTCTTCTTCTTTTTCATATTCATATTCATATTCTTATTATTTTTCCTCTTATTCATCTTCCTCTTCAACTTATTTTTTGTTCTACTTCTTCTTTATATAATTATTTTTCTATTTTTTCTTCCTATAAAATAATTTTCTCTTTTTATCTTCTTTTTATTTTACATACTTTTCTAGATATTTTTTTGTTTTTATAATTTTTTACTCCACCTCTTCTGATCATCTTCTTAATCATAATCATTGTCATCATCATCATCATATCCTTCTTCTTTTTCCACATTTTATCTTTTGCTTTATATTCTATTTATTCTTCCTCTTCTTTTTTTGACTTCCCCTTCTTCTCACTATCTAATTCTTGTTCTTTTTCTTCTAATTCTTTTTCCTCTTCTTCCACATTTTCTTTGTTTTTTTGTTCCTCCTCCTCATCATCATCATCATCATCAACATCATCATCATTTTTTTTATTTTTTTTTTTCTTCTTTTCTACACCTCATGCCTCATCATTTTCTCCTCCTCTTCTTCTTCTTCCTCTTCTTCTTCCTTTTCCTCTAACTTTTTCTCTTCATCTTCATCATATCTATTTCCTTTTTATTCTTATTTTTTGTTCTTATTCCACATATTCTTGTTCTTATTATTTATCTTCTTCTTATTCTTCATCCGCTTCTTTATTTTCTTATTATTATTATTCTTCTTCTTATTATTGTTATTGTTTTTTGCATTCATCATCATCATCATCATCGTTGCCGTCGTCATCATCAAAAACAACAACAACAACATCATCATCAAAAACAACAACAACAACAACATCATCATCTTCTTTTCAATTTCTCCTAATTCTTCTTTTTTTTTCATCAACTTATTTTTCTCCTTATTCTTATTTTTTTTCTACTTCATTTTTTTCTCTTCTTCTTATTCTTATTCTTCTTCTTATTCTTATTCTTATTCTTTTACTTCTCATTCTCCTTCTTCTTCCTCTTCTTCTTTTACTTCTCCTACTACTTCTTCTTCTACTGCTTATTTTTTTTCTTCTGCTTCTTCTATCTCTTCCACTTTGAGTTCATTTTCTTTTTTTTCATCCTCTTGTTATACTTCTTTTTATACTTATTATTGTTCATAATCTTTTTTTCTTCTTCTTCATCTTCATCTTTTTCATTCTCATTTTCTTTTTCTTGCTTTTTCATATTCCTCTACTTTTTCATCTTCTTATTCTTATTATTCTTATTCTTATTTGTGTTTTTATTCTTATTATTCTTATTCTTATTTTTTTTCCTCTTTTTCGTTTTCCTATTTTTCTTGTATATTTTTGTTTTTTATTTTTTTTCTTCCTTTTTCCATTTTCTTCTTTTTCTTTATCTTCTTCTATTTCTTTTTTTCTTCTTTTTCTTTTTCCTTTTCTTTTTCTTCTTCTTCTTTTTTCTCTTCCTTTTATTCTTTTCTTCATCTTTTTCTTCCACTTCCTCTTCTTCTACTATCTATTCTCCTAATTTTCCATTTCAATTTTCTTCTTTTTCTTATTCTACTTGCTTTTATTATTATTCCTCTACTTATGACTTTTCTTCTCTTACTATTATTATTATTATTATTATTATTATTATTCTTCCTCTTTTTCTTTATCATCATCAATATCATCATTATCATCATGTTTTTATATTTATTTTTTCATCCAAATATTTTTTTTCCTCATCTACTTCTTTGTCTTGCCCATCTTTTTTATCATTTTCTTGTTATTCTATTTCTTCTTATAATTCTTTCTCTTCTTCTTTGTCTTAATTTTCGTTGCCACTACCACCACTACTTCTTATTCATCATCTTTTTAAATATAAATATCACCATCATCTACTACAACTTCTTTTTTACTCATCCTCCTCTTCTCACTATTCATCTTCTTCTTCATGTACTTGTTCTTCCCATTCTTTTTTTTTTCTTTTCCTCTTCTTCTTCATCTTCAACTTTAATATCTCCATTTTATTTTTATTTTTCATATTTCTTTTATTCATTTTGTTTTTTTGCATCATCTTCTTATTATTCTACTAAATGTTCTTCTTATACTTCATCTTCTTATTCTTGTTATTGTTCACTTTCTTCTTCTTATTCATCACCATCATTATCATAATAATAATAAAAAAAATAATAATAATAATAATATTATTCTTCTTCTCATTTTTCATATTTTTGTTCTTCTTTTTACTTTTCTTCTATTTTTTTCACCTCTTTCTTATTCATCTTCTTTCTCTTCCTTTTCTTCTCCCTCTTATACAACTCTTTTTTCAACTTATTTTTTTTCTATTTTTTTCTTCATCTTCTTTAAATTATTCTTTCTCTTCCTTTTCTTCTCTCTCTTATACATCTTTTTTTATTTTTATTTTTCTTTTTTCTTTCTATTATTATTATTCTTCTACTTTTTCTTCATCTTCTTTTTTTTTTTTATTTTTATCTTCCACCTCTTATTCTTATTATTATTATTCTTCTTCTACTTCTTGTTCTTTTTCCTATTCATCTTCCTCTTACACTTCTTCTTTTCTTCGTCTTCTTCGTTTTCTTTTTTCTTATTCTTCTTTTTTTTGATCTTCTTGTTATTCCTCTTCTCCTTTTGCTTCTTTTTCTTATTCTTATAATAATAATAATAATTCTTATTCTTTCCTATGCTTCTTATTATTATTTTCTTCTTCTTACCCTCATCCTCCTACATATTTGTATCCTCATCCTCTTTTTTGTACTTCCTCTTTTTCTTTTTCTCCCTCTTCCTCCTTCTCCTATTTAATGTCTTCTTCTTTTTCTTCTATTTCTTTTTTTTATATGCCTTTTCTTCATCTTCTTATTCATATTCTTATTCACCTTCTTTACTTTGTTCTGTACCTTCTTTTTTTTTTCTTCTTCTTCCTCCTCCTCCTCCTCCTCCTCCTTCCCCTTCTCTACTACTACTACTATTAATTCTTCTTATTCTCATTCTCCTTTTTTTTTCTTCTGATTTCTTTAATTCTTCTTCTTTTTCTTCTTCTAATTTTTCTGCTTCTTCTTCTTCTTCACCTACTTATTATTTTTATTGTTTTTTCCTCTTGTTATACTTTTATTTATTTATTATTCATCTTTTTCCTCTTCCTCTTCTTCTTCTCCTTCTCCTTGTCCATATTCTTCTTATTCTTTTTCTTCATCTTCTTTTTCATCTTCATCTTTTTTTTCATCATCTTCATCTTCTTTTTCATTCTTTTCATCTTTTTTTTTTCATCCTACTCATTATATTTTTATTCATTTTCTACTTTTTATTATTCTTCATATTCTTCTTCTTACTTCTACTTCTTCTTCTTACTTCTTCTACTATTTCTTCTTCCTATTATTCTTGTTTTTTCTTATCATGGTGATCATCATCATCATCAACGCCATCATCATCATCATGATCTTCTTATTGTTTTTTCATTTTCTTCTTCTTTTTGTTTTTTTTTTGTCTTCTTCTTCTTCATCCCCCACCTCTTCTACACCATCTTCTTCTTTTTTCTTTTATTCTTGTTATTATTCTTCTTTTTTTTCTTATTCTTCTTATTCTTGTTCTTCTTTTTTTTTCTTCTTTCTCCTCTTAACCATTATATTTTTCTTTTATTTTTCTTCGTGTTCTTTGTCTTCCTCTTCTTATTATTCTTCATGTACTTCTATTTCATATTATTATTATTATTATTTTTCTTTTTCTTCTTTTTTTTCTCTCTTCATCTCTACCAATCCTAGTTTCATCATCATAATCATTTCTTTCTTTTTCTTCTTTTATTGTTTCATCTTCTTCTTTTTCATTTACTTCTTATTTTTCGTATTCTTTTTATTCTTCTTCATCTTATTTGAGTTCTAATTTTTCATCTTCATCTTCTTCTCCTTTTCTTTCTTTCTATTCTTTTTCTTCCTCTTCTTCCTCTTCTTCTTTTACTTCTTCTACCTTTTCTTTCTCTTTTTTTTTCTACTTCATCCTCCTTTTCATTTTCTACTTCTTTTTTTCTTATTTTTTCTTTTTTTTATTCTTATTATTCTTCTTTAACTTCTTCTTCTTCTTCTTTTTCTAATTCATCATCATCATCATCATCCATTTATTATTATTATTATTATTATTATTATTATTATTCTTCTTCTTCTTCTTTGTCTTCTTCTACTTCTACCTCTTCTGGTTATTCCTCTTCTTTTTCTTTTTCTTCGTCATATTCTTCTTCTTTATATTTGTCTTCTTTTTCTTCTTCTTCTTGCTCATCTTCTTCTTTTTTCTTCTTCTTCTTATTCATCGTCATTTTCTTCTCCTTTTTCCTACTCTTCTTCATGTTTTTCTACTTCCTCTTTTTTCCTATTATTTGTATCCTTCTTCTCCATTTTCTTCTCCTCTCCATCCACCTCCTCCCCCTCCTCCCCCTCCTCCCCCCTCCTCCTCCTCCTCTTCTATTTCTTCTTCTTATACTTCTTCTTCATCTTCTACTAGTTATGCTTATTCTACTTCTTTATTTTTATTCATGCTATTATTATTATTATTATTATTATTCTTCCTCTTTATCATCTTCTTGTTATTCATCTTTAGTTTCCTCTATATTTTCTTCTTAATCTTCTTTGTCATCATCTTCTTCTTATTCTTCTTTTTCACTTTCTTTTCTTTTTCTTTTTCCTCTTCTTGATTCCATTGTTCTTCTTCTTATTATTCTTCTTCTCCTAATTATTTTATCTTACTTTATCTTCTTATTCATTATCTTTTTCTTCATTTCCTTCTTCTTATTCCCCATTTTCTTCTTCTCCTTCAACCAATTCTTCTTCATCTTCTTTATTTCCCCATCATCATCATCATCATCTTCTTCTTCTTTTTCTTTTTTCTTAAATTTTTTTTATTGTTTTACTTCTTCGAATTAATTTTCTTCTTATTCTTTTTTTTTTCTTTTCTTCTGGCTCTTCTTCATGTTATCCCCTCCTCCTCTTCTTCTTATTCATGATCATAATCTCTTTATTATTTGTCTTACTCTTATTACTTTTATTTTTGTTTTTCCTAGAGGTGTCAAGTGATTTGGATGACACAGGCATGGCATGAGTCACGACACAAATTAACCATCTTTGGCCGAGCAAAGCATGGTCTAGATCCATTCCAGGACTGAAGTTGTGTTGGCCTGAGGTACGGCTAATGCCATTATGGGCCTTGGCCAATCATGCCTCATGCCAAGCTCATCACATCCAACGTGCCTAGCCCATTGGCATAGTCTATAGGCACATAGCTCATGAACCATGATTGAGAATGAGTCACAAGTCATAGTTCACAAATTAGTGGGTCATATCTCAATTTTTTTTAAAATGGTAGTCTAGCCCACTACCTTACTGATTATAGTTTTACTTAATGGGCACCAACAAGGAAAGCAACAAGCATTGCCTCTCATTTTATGTGTCACCTAAAAATGAAAAACAAATTATTTATTTATTCAAAAATTCTATAGCCATCGGATTTATTTTTCTAGCTATAGGTAGTAAGTTGATCATATTTGGATTTTTTCCCATTTAAAATTAAAAAAATCAAAAAATAAAATAAAAATGTATATCATTTTAATATAAAATTTTTTTATAATTATAGAATAAAAATTTCTTGAATTTCATTTTTTCATCTCTTATTCTCTTCATATTCTCTCTTTCCTCTCCTATTTTGACTAAGTGCCCAATTATAATTTTAGTTTTTTATTGTTAATTATTTTTCATGGCAGTTGACCTAACATAGTAAGTTTAGAAAAAAAGAAGAGGTAGTGAAAAGATAAATAGAACTATGAGGTAACTACTTCAACTCAAATACATCTATGTGGTTGTGGTTATGTAACACAATTTATTTTTATTAGTTTTTAAATAATTTTAAATATAAAATATAAATAAAACAATGATAAATAATAAATTTAATGATAATAAATTTAATGTAGATATAGATAATAATGACAACTCAATTGAAATGTCCAATACTAAAATTAGGTTCTCTCCAATAGCCTTGACCTAACCCATTTGCCTATAAAATCTAAACTAGGTGAACTTCATTAGTATGAACTCATTTTGTGATAATAAAAAAATATAAATTTTAGGAGTTCCGAAGAAGAATCAACATAGTATAGAGCCCGGCACGGCACGAGGCACGCACGGTTCGGCCGTGCCTGGGCCGGCCCGGCATGGGAAAACCTCGTGCCCGGGCCGTGCCGTGCCTGACTCGACATGGTTCGGTGCCTGTGGTACGGCACACCGGCACGGGTTCGTCCCGTGTGGTGTCCCCCTTGCTTTGGCCCTCCCGCAAAAAAGACAGCGGGTCGGGTTTTATTGGACCCGACCCGCTGTCCCTCGAACCGACCCAATTCCCCCCCCCCCTCCCCAACGGGAAAAAAAAAATTTAAATTTCAGCCGTTGGATCTCGCCTCCAACGGCTAGGGGACATAATCCAACGGCCCTCATGATTCACCCCCCCTAAAAAATTCAAAAAAAATTACTTTTTAAAAAAAAAATATTTTCTTTAATCTATAAATTCCACCCCCCCTCTCTATAACATTTATATTTTTCATAAACATTTTTTTTCTCAAATCTCCCATTTCCTCTCTCAAAAATCTTGCTCCTCTCTCTCGAGACTTGGATTTCGGCATTCGGCTTTGATTATCGGGAATCTCATCTTGAGTTTTGAATTTTGAGCTTGACTATGGTGCACCGTGCATGTGATCGACCTCACTACTTTTACCGGGTAATTTATTTTAAGTTTTTTTTACTCTCTCTAGTTTCTCTCTCTAGACCAAAAATAGAAACTATTAAAATCAGTCATCTAGTCTCTAAATAACTATTCTGAATAACAAAAATTCTAATAAATGACAAATACTAATTAAACATATTTAAATTTAGAAAATGAAAATATTAAACAGAGGTCGGAGGCTGTTGAAACTTTAGTTTCTCCAGTCGTCTCAACCCAAACTTCTAAAAAACAAAAAACTAGGAGGACTTCTGTAGTTTGGACTCATTTTAATATAATAAAACAAAAAAAAATGTTAGGGGTGAGGAAGAAGAAATGACACAGTGCAAATATTGTATGAGACTTTTAACATATAAGAGTTCGTTTGTGACTAGGCACCTTAAGAGGCATGCCGAATTTTGCACCAAAAAACATGGTCCATTAGATCCTAGGCAAACCCAACTTGGCACTGCATTTTTTGAGACCGGATCGAGTTCAGTCTCACAGTTTACTCCCTTCATATACTCTAGCGAGTTGACGGCATGGCCAGACTTATCACATTGATGGGTCTTCCGATCAGATTTTCGGAAGATCCAAGGGTAGTACGCATCATGCAGACATATTTTCAGCATGCTTATCGTAGGATTCCTAGGTCCACATCTAAGAATGACATACTAAAGATATATAAGTTAGAAAAACAAAAAATAATTAATGAATTTATGGCATATAGTGGAGTGGTGTCCGTGACGTCCGATATCAAGACAAGTCATGATGAATCATCTTATGCATGTCTCACCAGCCACTATGTAGATTCTAACTGGACAAAGAATAAAAAAATTTTAGGATTCTCTGAGACTTCATCCTCATGATTGCCCGGCCATTTTTGAGTGTATGATGAAAATCTTTAAAAAATATAAAATTCAAAATAAAATTTTTAGTGTCACATTCGATAACGTATCTAATAATGGAGTAACGATCAACATGTTTGTTAGGAATATTAGAGACGCACCATTAGGAGAGATCATTCATGTCAGATGCATGTGTCACGTGATTAACCTGATTGTTCAAGTGGGTATGAAGGTGTGTTCCCACGCGTTGGATAATATACGTAATGCACTAAAATATATTCGCACTCATCGTAGACAACAAGAGTTTGGTAGTCTCTGTTTGTCTGCGAATCTTAAGAAGAAGAAATTCCAATCGGATGTGAGACACCATTGGAATTACACCTACATGATGTTGGAATCATGTGTTGGATACGAACACATGATATCTGACTACGTCAATAGTAAGAGTGACGAACTTATTATTGACGACACTGACTAGGCTTCAGGAATTTCATTTATGAAATTCCTGAAAATTTTTTATGACACGACGAACATGTGTTCGTCAGTTTATACGACCACGACTTGCATTTCACTCCGGTGCATATGCAATATTAGTAGCATGTTTAGGAAGTATTGAGCTGACCTGACACTTAGCCATATGGTTGCAGTGATGAAAACCAAGTACTTGAACTACTGGTCCACCGTTCCATCTCTTTATTGCCTCGCTGCATGCATGGACCCTAGGGTTAAGGTGGAAGGGATAGAAAACACCATGACTTACATTTCCTCGTGCATGAACCTGGAAGAGCCACCTGAAGGGTTCATTCACGAGAAGTTGACTGATATGTTCACATACTACGATACTAGGTATGGTGGTGGTAGTAGTGAGACTGTGATTACGGACATTGATACCTTGTTCAGAGATGATGATTTTTCCATTCAGCTAGCGAGGGGGAAACGTATGGGTTGACCATCACATAGGAGCGAGCTTTCTTGGTACTTAGATACCGATTACTGCTCCATCCTATCACATTCTGATACTAAGTATCTTGATATATTACAGTGGTGAAAATCATATGAGTCCACCTTTCCCATGCTATCTAGGATGACACGGGATCTACTGACTCCTCCGGTGTCGAGCATAGCATCGGAGTCTACTTTTTCTGTTGCAGTGAACGTGATTTCGGATAGGAGATCGAGATTACGTCTAGATATTGTTGAGTTCTTGGCTTGTTTGAAGGATTTGGAGGATTCGAGGTTTAGCATCCATGATCGTGCTGGAGCTGGGACTGGGACTAGGACTGCATCCGCATCCACTGTGATAGCGGAGGAGTTGATTACTGATGATGATGATGATCCATATGATACTAATCTTGATGTTGTGGCTGATGATGCTCATGATATGCCGATTGACGATTGATGATGATCTACTGTTTTTTGATTTCGATGTTTTGTTTTTTATTGATTGTACGTTTTATTTATACGTTACGTTGAAACTGTAATTTGTTTGGTTCGGACCTTCGGTATCTAATGGTTGATTGGTCATTTTTCATTTGGTTTGCTTATGTTTTTTTTAATTTTTTTAACATTTTATTGATTTATTTATTTTTTTTGTTTTAATTTTTCATTAAAAATTTATAACTATATTATATAATTCTAATAAATTTAAACTAATTTTATATTACATTATAAAAAGAATATTAACTTTTTATTTTTAATAAATTTTAACATTTTTCATATTATAAATATATAATATTATACATTATCTATAATTTTATATATAATTTTAAAATTTATATAAATAAAATAAAAATTAAAACAAAATAATTTAAAAAAAAAATTTTCTGGCTCGTACGGCATGGTTTGGTTTGTACGGCCGGGCCAGGCCCGGCTTTTTTAAACCATGCCGGGCCAGGCACGAAAGCACGCCCGTGCACAAAAAAAATGGGCATGGGCCGGCCCGGCCCATTTCGTTTGACACCTCTAACATAGTATATATATTATAAAAATATATATGCATGTAGGAATACATGTGTCGCTGGTCATCTTAAGAGCTATGCTGATTAATACACTACAAAATATGATGTATTAGATCATAAGAAAATATAATTGAGTGATGAGATCTTTGAAGTTGAATTATGTTCAGCTTCATTGACATTCTTAATATACCATAATGACTTTGGGAAGGAATACATAGCCAGTCTCATTATGATCATAGGTTTTCTAATTAGATTTTTAGAGGATCCTAGGATATTTAATATCATGTAGACATACTTTTAGCTTACTTTTCATTAGATTCCTAGGTCTACAAGTAGGAATGACATAATAAAATATAATAAGATAGAAAAAGATTATAATTAATGAATTTATATAATTAGTTAAGTAGTATCCGTGATGTTCAATATAAGGACTAATTATGATAATGCATCATTAGCATGCCTCACCTCACACTATGGAGACTCTAAATGAAAACTTAATAAAAAAATTTTAGGATTTTCTAAAATTCTTTATCCTCATGATGACCCTGCCATAAATAAATGTATGATGTAGGTTTTTAGGGAATAAAAAATTTAGAATAAAATATTTATTAACACTTTCAATAATGCTTCTAATAATGGAGTAGCTATTAGTATATTTTTTTGAATTTGTCGAGAATTATCATTATGTGATATATTTTAAATTAGATGCATGTACCATATAATTAACCTAAAAGTATAATCAAGAATAAAATTTATTTTTCCCACTTCAAAAAAATAAGAAATTTACTAAAATATCTTAGGATGCATAGTAGAAGATTTTAGCAGTCATCGTTTATCAATGAGGCTAAAAAATAAAATAATTCTAAATGGATGTAAGTAACCATTAGAATTATACATACCTTATATTAGAGTTATGTGTTGCCTATTAATACATAATATCCATCTATGTCAATAGTAAGAGTGATGAACTTATTATTGATGAATAATGCTGATATATAGAATTTTTTTTATGAAATTTCTAAAGGTTGTTTATGATAAGATGAATATATATTCTTCTGTACATACTCCCACCTATAGGTGTCTAATGTGTCATTCTATGTTGGCATGGTTCTAAAAAGAAGCAACTCAACATGACCCATTGGCATGCCTTTTAGCTGGGTCATACTAGGTCATGCCTAGTTAGGTCAGGCCTAACCAGGCTAAACCTAGTTCATTCCAAGTTAGCATGGGTTTAATTTAGGCTAACCTAGGTTTAGTATAGTCAAGCCTAGTTCTAGGCTAGATTGGGTCAGTCCAACTCCAAGCTAGCCTAGTTTGTTCTAGGCTAGAGTCCAAGCTAGCCTAGTTTGTTCTAATTTAGAATGGGTTTGGCTAGGGTAGCTTGGTTTGTTCGGCTAGCTTGGGTTAGGATCATGATAGCCTATCTGGCAAGCCATGCCAAAACTGACCTATGTGAGCCATCATGCTGGGTCATGTTGGGTCATGCTAAGTCATGCCTATTGTGCTAAAATCTTTGGACTAGCATGGCATGAGCCATGCCATGGGCTAGTCTTTGGCATGGCTAAGTCATCTCATGCCTTGCATCATGCCTGGGTTTCCTGACCTATTTTACACATGTACTCTCACCACTCGCTTTGCACTCATGTGCATATGAAAGTAGTATGTTTAGTAACTATAGAGAAAACTTTATATTTAGTTACATGACTATTGAGATGGAGACCATGTTTTTAAATACTAATCCTGCATTCAATATTTGTATTGCTTTTTTATCTAAATGAATCCTAGGATTAAGGTAGATGAGGAAGAAAATACACAAAGACACATATCCACTTGCATGAATGAATTAGATAAACTAGAAGGTTTTATTCATGAAAGATTAAGTAATATGTTTATATATTATGACACTATATATGGTAGTTGTAGTGATACTTTGAGTATGAACATAGATATCATATTCAAAGATGATGAATATTCCATTTAGTTAGCTAGGGAGAAATGTTGGGGTGATATCTCAAATAGGAGTGAGCTATCTTAGTACTTATATATCAATTACTACTCCATTCTTTCAAATGATGATAATAAGAAATGTAAAATTTTGAGTTGGTTAAAATCATATGAATCTACCTATCTTATGCTATCTAATATAACATATGATCTACTAACCCATCAGGTATCTAGTATAATATTAAATTCTATATTTTTAATTGTAGTCAATATTATTTTAGATATGAGATCAATAGTGCAACTAGATATCATATAAGAACTTGCATGTATGAAGAACTAAGAAAATTTGAGGATGAACATTCAGGATATGTAAAAGAATTAATGGAAGATGATGATTCATGATACTTTCAGATTGATGATATTAAGGCCACCTTTAGTGATATCTTCAGATGCATACATGATAATAATGATCTATATATGCACTACTAGACTACAAAAATGAAATGATGACTCATGCTTATTTGGGTTGTTTTTTACATCATATGCTATTATTTATTTTTTTTTGAATTTATGGCAATTATACTTCATGTTATGTTATGTATCATAGTGATATTGTGCTTACAAATTATTTTTTTTATTTGGGTGATTATCATTTTGGAGTTGATTTGAATTTCAAATAATTTATTTAGTTATTGATTTCATTTTAATTTAATTAATTTTATAATATAATACAAATATGTAATATACATTCTACATTTAATTTTATCTTTTTAATTATATTATATTGATATGTAAATATAATATTTTGATTTTTGCATAAATATAAGATTAAAATTTAAAAATATGGGTGGGTGTGATGCCTAGCATGGCACTGTGTCATGACCAAGCCACAAATAAATGAGTCGTGCTATCATGACACGACTCATTTGACACCTCTACTTCTTCCTCTTCATATTCATCATCATCATCATCATCATTTTCTACTTTTACTCCTTGCTCTTTTTCTTTTTTTTTAATATTCTTATTCTTCTTCGTGTTCATATTCTTCTCTGTCATCATTATCTTTTCATTCTTATTCTTGTTCTACTTCTTCTTTATCATGTTCTTATATATTTTTCTTATTCTTCTTATTCATATTCTTTTTTTTTTGTTCATATTATTCTTCATTTATTCCTTTTATTTTTTTTATTTTTTTTTTCATGTTCATTTTATTTTTTGTCCTCCTCCTCTACTTCTTATTTTTCTTCTTCTTTCTATTCATGTTCTTGCTCTTTTTTTTTCATCTTCATCTAATTATTCTAATTCATCTTCATTTTCTTCTTTTTTTTCATCCCTTTCTTCCTCTTTTATTCTTCATCTTATTCAACTTTTCTACCTCATCACCACCACCACCACCATCATCATAATCTTCTTCTTTTTCTTTCCTTTCCATCATGTTCATTTCATGGTTCTTATTTATCCACTTTTTTTTATTCTTGTTATTTTTTTTTCTTTCTTTTTCTTCTATTTAGCTTTTTCTTCATTTTTTTGTCTTGTTATTCTTTTTCATTTCTTATTATTCTTCATATCATGATTTTTTAGCATCTTCTTTGACATCCTCTTCTTTTTTTTAATGCTTCTTATTTTTTCTCTTCCTTCTTTTTTGTTATTCTCCTACTTTTCTTGTCCTTCTTCATATTCTTTTTTCCTCCTACTCTTTTCTTCTTCCTCTTCTTTTATATTATCATCATCTTCTTATTCTTCTTATCATTCTCATTTTCTTCTATTTCTTCTTCTAGTTCTCTTTCATTTTCTTTTTCTTTTTCTTCATCTTCATTTTCTTTTTTTTTGTTTTTTCATCATCCTATTCCTCTTTTTTTTCTTCTTCTCTTATTATAATTCTTTTTCTGCTTATTCTTCTCATTCTTTTACTCTTTCTTCATCTAATCCCATACTTGTTCTTCTTATTTTTCTTCATCATCATCGAATACTTATTATTTATTCTTTTTCTTCCTCTTCTTCTATTTCTCCCTTACTTTTTAGTCATCTTCTTCCTCTTCTTATTCTTCTACTTCTTCTTCATGTTCTTTTTCTTCATCAATCAATCATCATCATCATCTTCTTCTTCTTATTCATCATCATCATCTTCATATTCTTTATCGTCTTCTTCTCCTTCTTTTACATCATCATTATTACCATCATCATCTTTTTCTTCTACTTATTCTTCCTTATATTATTCTTTATTCTTTGTCTTCTTCTTATTTATCTTGTTCCTCCTCCTCCTCCTCATCATCATCATAATTATCTTTTTTATATTTGCAACTATTTCTTATTATTATTATTATTATTATTATTATTATTTTCTTCCTTCCTCTTCTCCTCATTCTTCTTCTTCTCCTCCTCCTCCTCCTCCTTCTTCTTCTTCTTCTTGCCCTTCTAACTTCTTCCTATAGTTCTTATTCTTCTATGTCTTCCAACGAATTTCTTTATCTATATCTTTTTTTTTTCTTCTTCTTTTTCTTTCTTTTCATGTTTTCTGCTTCAATTACTTTATTTTATTCTTATTCTTCATATTTTTTTTACTTCTTTCTTTATTCATCTTCTCATTGTCCTTTGTTTCTTCCTCCTCCTCCTTTTATTTATCTTCTTTTTATTTTTCTTATTGTTCTTCTTATTCCTCTTCTTCATCCTCCTCATTTTCTTTTCCTCCATTTTATTTTTTTTCTTCATTTTTTTTTATTTTTCTTCCTATTTTTCTTCCTCTTTTCCTCTTGCTCTTCTTCTTATTCTTCATTGTCTTCTTCTATATCTTATTCTTACTATTTTTTATCACTCAATGTACTGATTTTTTTAGTTTTTTGATAGTATTTTGATGATGTGTTTTAACTAAAATTGGGCTTATAATGTAAACATTTCATTAAATGGTGATTTTGATATTAATGAATGAATAGTTTTGAAATCAGATATAATTTGAGCATTATTTGTTGACTAGGTGGAAAGCTAATTTGGAGGGCCAGATTGTTAATATAAAGTTATGACATTTTTATTATTATAACTTCATTAAACTATCACATGCTTATTGAGTATTCATGAGAGCCTTTTTTAGTTATTACTCTACAGAATAAGTCTTGGAAATCATTGTATTCCAAGATTCTACAACCTATTTGTTAGTTGTTATGATCATTTCTATGTAATATGTTCTTCATGGATGCTACATTTTCTTATAATCATGGCTCTTTAGTACCAAAATAAAATTTTGGCTCCAATTTTTTTTTTTAAATTGTGGCAACTAAGTGCCACACTGATACTTCACGTTATGGAATTTTCAAGTGTCATGACTTATTTATCACTGAGTCAAATCCCATTAATACCAAATGATGTTTACTTTTAGCTAACTTTTTTTCTCACAACATTTTACTTCAAAGATGAAATTACTCAGTCATATCTATTCTTGCCACTTTGACTCTGTGTTCGATAGAGCCAATGCCTCATTCATCGCATTCTCATCTCCATGAATTTGTGCTCAAAAGATATTGTACATTGGTCACAAATTCTATCCATTATGACAATTGGTTCTAAAAAAGAATTACTTGACGTTTGATATTCCTTGACACTATGACTTTTATACTCTATAGAAGATTTTAAGAAAGAACAGTCATGACTTCAACATGATATCATGACTTCTAGATGAAAAAGCAACACAATAGCTTAATGGGACTTAAAGATATAAAAGAGATACTTAGAGTTTTTTTATAAAAGAGAAGAAGGAGATTTAAAATTTGAGGCCAATAGCATGCACAACTTTAGACAACATGAATTAAAATCCCTATTAAGAGAAAAATTCTAGATGAATCTAAGTAAGTATTGATTGAGAATAGGATTTGAGACTTAGAACCTCATCATGACTATCATTGTGAATCCTTGATTTGAAAACATTAACTATAAAATATCTTACATTAATACTTCCATAATCTCAAGCTAAATAAAAACATATAGAATAGATTTATTATATTTGTGTATTGTGATTGTATTTATATAATATTTTGTTTGTGGTCATGTTATGATTGGAATGTTGATAGATACAGATGTTAGTTAGAGCATTAATGTGGGGTTCTACATCTAACATAGATTTAAGCATATTGGTCATTATGGATTGTGATAGGTAAGTTATAGGACACACTCAAAAGATTTGACTCGAAAGATGTGACATCCCTTTTACTTTTCTCTCATGAGATAAACCTAAATATGTAAACCCTGAGTTGATATAGTTTAATTGATGCAAGTATGTTGCTTTTTATACCAAAAACATAAATAATTTTATAATTAGTCATTATGTATATTTTAGAAGAACTAACCTTAATTTGATGTGAGGATTATATAGTATGTCTAACCTAGGGCTTATACCATTGTATGAAAGTCATGTGTTGACCATTCCAAATGGTGATAGGTAAGTTATGGGACACATGCAAGTAAAGTATTTCATAAGGTGGTGAAAGGTATGTTATGGGATACATGCAAGTGGAGGTATTTCATAAGATGATGATAGCCCCATGAGTCACTTTCTCTTGTATGATATGCATAAGTGAAATCAATGTGAAGGCATATGTTAATTATTGTGTGTATAATAGTAATGAAACCAAAAGTGAAAATGTCATTTTTACCACAATACTTAATGTATTTTATGATATTAAAGGTCAGGAATAAAGATACATTCTCAAGTAGTCATTAAGGATAGTTAAGATGTATTACCTTGAAAGAGTAGTTGTGTGGATGAATCATGAATGGAATGAGTGTGATTTGACTAGTAAAATACTTAAGGTACAATTATGAGGAGACCATCCTTGGTAGTGATAGTCCAAAATTGATAATTAATTTAACCTTCAAATTATCAACATAATTGCTCCAATAATATAAAAAATTTTAATTTACATAATGAAGTAAGCCAACCCTAGAGTCTAAGTATATTATCTAGAGTCAAATATATCGATTTAACTTGAGAAATTATTAGTCTCTATTAGTTGGTCAAACTACTCAAACAATTTTTTTGAGATCAATATCTAGACTTATATTCTATTTACTATTTGTATGACCTATATACTTGTTCATCTCCATTGGACGAAATCAAATTTTCAATGATCTTTTTAGGATAAGGTCATAAATAATCTATATCGGCATTGAAACAAAGTCAAAATATATATTATTCATCTTTTCTTTTTTTTCCTCTTTCTATTATTATTTTTAATATTCATTCTATTCTTCTTTTTTTTGTTCTTTCTTTTCTTTGTCTTATTCTTCTCTTTTTCTTCATATTTATCTACTTCCTCTTGTTCATATTTGTCATTGAAATCTATTTTCTATTCTTTTTTATCTTCTTCTGCTACTACTACTACTACTACTATTACTACTACGACTTCTTCTTTTTCTTTTTTTACTACTTCTTCTTCTTCTTCTTCTTCGTCGTTGGCCTCCTCCTCCACCTCTTCTAATATTTATTATACTTCTTCTTCTTCTACTTTTTCTACTACCTTTTCTTCTTCTTCTTTTAATTATTCTTCCTCTTATTCTTTTTATTGGCCTTTTTCCTAATCATTTTTTTATTTTTATTCTTCATCTTTTACTATATCTTACTTAATTTTTTCTCAAACATCATCATCATCGTATTCTTATTCTTCTTCTTTACTTTAACTTATTTTTTTCTCCCTCTTCTTCTTCACCCTCTTTTTCTTTATCTTCTTCATATTCTATTTATTCTTCTATAAATTCTTTTTTTTATTCTTCTTCTTTTTCTAATTCTTCTTTGTTGTCTTTTTATTCATATTCTTCTTCTTATTCTAATTCTTATCTTTTTTTTCCTTTTCTTATTATTCTTCTTCTTTTTCTTTCTATTATTATTATTATTCATCATTTTCTTATTTTTCATTGTCCACTTCTTCTCCTTCATCTTCTTCTTTATCATCCAATTCTTATTCATATTCTTCTTTTTCTTCTTTCTCTACATTTTTTTTCTTATCATTATTCCTCCTCTTTTTCATTTTATTATTCTTCTCCTTCTTCTTCATCTTCCTCTTCTTCTTCCTCCTTCTCCTTCTCCTCCTTCTTTATCTTCCTCATTCTTCATCATTCTCTTCTTCTTCTTCCTTCTCCTTCTCTTCCTACTCTTCTTCTATGTCTTCTACAACTTATTTTTTTATGTTCTTCACATTCTACTTCTTCTACTTCTTCATCTACTTCTTCTTCATAACAATAATAATAATAATTATTTTTTTCTTCCTCTTATTCTTGATCATTATCCTTTTTTATTTTTTTTGTTCCTCCATCTACTTCTTTTTCTTATTCTTCTTCTCATTTTTTACATCTTCTTATTCTACTTCTTCCTCTATTTATTCTCGGTTGTATTTTTTATTATTATTTTTTCTCTTTTATGTCCATTTCATCTATTATTCTTCTTTTTATTCAAATACTTCTTTATAATTATCTTCTTCTTTCTCTTTCTATTATTATGATTATTATTATTCTTAAACTTCTTCTTTCTCTTATCATTCTACTTTTTTTATTATCTTCATCTTCTTTTTATACCTCTTTTCCTATTCTTAAACATATTCTAATTTTACTTCTTCTTCTTCTTTTTTTTTTTTGCTTCTCAATCTTGCCATTATTTTCTTCAACTTTTTATTCTTTTTTTATTCTTCTTCTTCCTTGTCTTCTTTATTTTTTTTTCTTCTACCTTTTCATCTTTTTCAACATCTCCTAATACTTTTTTTTCTTTTCTTCTTAATATTTTTTTTTCTATTATTCCGCTTCTTCTAATACTACTTAATTTTTTATTCTTATTCTTATTCTTTTTCTTCTTTTTATTCTACATATTTTTATTTTCTAATTCTTCCTCATCCTATACATTATATTCTTCTTCTTATTTTGTTTATTCATTTTTTTATTCTACTTATTCTTCAACTTCTTCTCCTTTATATTTTGTTCTTCTTCTTTTAAGTATACTTCTTCTATTATTATTATTATTATTATTATTATTCTTTTATTTATTAAACTTCTTCTTCATCTTCTTGCTTTTTTTTCTATCTTATTCTTATTCTTCTTCTTTTTCTTGCTAATCATCTACTTCATCTTCTTCCTCTTCTTTTTCTACATCTCTTTCTTCATTTTCTTTTTCTCCTTCTCATTCTTCATCTTTCTTTCCTCTTCTTATTCTTCTTTTTCTTATACGTATTCTTCTTCTTAAACTACTTTTCTTCTTCTTCAACTTCTTCTTATTCTCATTCTTAATCTTTTTTTTCTTCTTCTTTATCTTCTTTATCTTCATCATCATTAGCATTTTCTTCTTCTTTTTCTTCTTCATTTTACTTTTCATATTCTTTTTTTCTTGTTCTTCATCTTTTTTTTTCATGATCATGATCGTGATCATCATCTTGTTTTTGTTCTTCTTTAAATTTTATTATTATTTTTTCTATTCTTTTTATTTTCTTTTTCTTATTTCTTTTCTTCTTCTTGATCTTCATCATCTTATTTTTCTTATTTCTATTATTATTATTATTGTTATTATTGTTTTCTTATTCTTGTTTTTATTCTTATTCTTGTTCTTTATATTCTTATTCTTCTTTGACTTCTTCTTCTTTTTGTTTTCAACCACTTTTTTTCTTTTACTTTTTTCTTCTTCTTCATCTCGCTCTTATCTTTTCTTCCTCTTCCACCTCCACCTCTTTTTCTTCATCTTATTTCTTCCTTTTCTTTTAATCATTCATTGACTTATTATTCTTCTTATGCTTCTTCCACTTCTACATCATCATCATCATCATCATCTTCTTCTTCTTCCTCATATTCTTAATTTTTTACTCCCACCTCTTCTTTTTTTTTTCTTCTTCCCCTCATCCTATCCTTCTTAATATTGTTCTTCTTCCAATTTTTCTTTGACTTTTACTTCTTCTCCATCCTCTTCTTCTACTTCATCATCTTCTTGTTCTTCTTCTAATTTCTCTTCCTTTTTTTTCTTTTACTTCAACTTTTTTATTTCTTCTTCTTCTTCTTCTTCTTCTTCCTCTTGTTATTCTACTTCTTCTTTGTCTTCCCCTTTCTCTCATTCTTGATCTTCTTCTTCTTAGTCTTCTGCTTCTTTTTATTCTTCTTTTATTTCTTTTTCATATTCTTCTTCAAATTCTTCTTCATATTATTCTTCCTCTACTACTACCACTACCACTACTACTACTACTACTACTACTACTACTACTACTACTACCTCTTCATCTTATTCTTATTCATATCTTTTTTCTTTGTATTATTTCTTCTTCTTCTTCTACTTTTTCTTCTATTTCTTTGTCTTTTTCTTTCTGACCAACTTAGCTTATTTTTCTTCATTTTTTTCTTCCTTCTACTTCTTCCTATGCTTATTCTCCACCTCCTCCTCCAATTTATTCTTCTTCTTCTTTTAATCACACTACTATTACTACTACTACTACTACTACTACTACTACTACTACTACTTCTACTACTACTACTACTACTACTACTACTACTTCTTCTTCTTCTTCTTCTTTTCTTCTTTGCCTACTTCTTCTTATTTTTCTTATTTTTCTTATTCTTCTTATTCTTATTTTTCTTATTCTTCTTATTCTTCTTATTCTTTTTTTTTTCTTATTTTTCTTATTTTTTCTTATTTTTCTTATTATTCTTCATTCTCCTATATTTTTTTCTTATTCATCTTCCTCTTCTTCTTGTCCTTTTTATTCTTTTTCTTTTTCTTCTTTCTCATCCTCCTTCTCCTCATTATCTTTTTCTTCTTGTCCATCTTCTCATCTTCTTATTTTTCTTACTTTTCTTTTTCTTATTATTCTTCTTTTTTTCATCATATTCTTCTTTCCATTCTTTCTTTTTTTCTTCATCCTTTACTTTTTGTTCATCTTTTTTTTCCTTCTACTTTTTTCTCTTATTCATTTATTACTTTTTTTATCTTCTTCATTTTATTCTTCTTTTTATACATTTTCATCATCATCATCATCTCCTTATTCTCCTCCTCCTCCTTCTTCTTATTTTTTTTTCTATACCTTTATTTCTTCCTCTTCACACCTTTTTTCATCTTGATTTCCTTTTCTTTTTTCTTCTTCATCTTGATTTCCTTTTCTTTTTTCTTCTTCATCTTGATTTCCTTTTCTTTTTTCTTCTTCATCTTGATTTCTTTTTCTTTTTTCTTATTCATCTTGATTCTTATCATCTTTTATCTTCTTCTTTGTTTTCTATTTATTTTTCTTCTTCCTATCCTTTTTATCTTTTTTCTTCCTCTTCCTCTTCTTCTTTATCATCATTTTTTTTTCTTCTTTATCATCATCATCATCATTATCATTATCATCTTCTTCTAAATCTTCTTCTTCTTTTTCGTGTTCCTTTGTTATACTTCTTCTTCTTTCAGTTCCTTCTTGATCTTCTTGTTAAAATTCTTCTTCTTCTTCTTCTTTTTTTCTGCTATTTGCTACTCTTCGCCATCATCATCATAATCTTCTTTTTCTAGTTATTTTTACTCTTTCTTTTCTTCTTCATTACCTTTCCTCCTCTTCCATTTTTTATTCATCTTCATTCTCTTCTTTATTATTATTATTATTCATCATCATTTTCTTCCTCCTCTTCTATCTCTTCTTCTTCTTCTTCTTAATCTTTTTTTTTCTTTCCTTTCTGTTCCTCTTGTTCTATTTTTTCTTCTTCTTTTTCTTCCACTTTTTATTATTATTCTTCTTCCACTTTTATTATTCTTCTTCCATTTTTCTTTTTTTTCTTCTTTTTTTTCTTCTTTTTCTACTACTATTATGACTATCACTTTTTTTTCCTTTTTCCTCATCATCTTCCTCTTGTTCTTTATCTTCTTCTTCCTCTATCTCTTCTGCTTCATCCTCCTCTCCTTATTCTTTTTATTTTTATTTTTATTTTTCTTCTTATTCATGCCGCTCTTTCTCTTCATCCTCTTCTTCATTTACTTTTTCCTCCTCCTCCTCATATTATTCTTATTCTTCTTCTCCTTTTAATTATTATTATTGTTATTATTATTATTATTATTATTATTCTACTTCTACTTTAGCTTTTCTTCCTCCTATTGATTCTTATTTTTTTTTATGCACTTATTATTATTATTTTACATCATCATTATCATCATCTTCTTCTTTGTCTCATTTTTATTATTATTATTTTTTCATCATCATCATCATCATCATCATCTTCTTTCTCTCCTTCCACTTATTTTTTGTATCTATCCTCTTCGTCTTCTTCTTTTATTTCTTATTCTATTTTTTTTTCTTTTATTCATCATCATCATCATCATCATCATCATCATTTTTTTAATCTTATATATTCTTCTATTCTTCTTCTTTTTTTATTCATTATCTTCTTGCTAATCTTCATCATCATTATTTTTTTCTTTCTATTCTTCTATTTTTTTCTTCCTCTTACCCTTCTTCTTCTTCTTCTATTACAACTTTGTTTTTCTTCATTTTCTTTTTGTTTTTTTATTTTTCTTTTCTTTCCTACTCCTCAACTTCTCATCCTACTTCTTCTTCTATTGTTATTATTATTTTATTATAAGTCTTCCTATGATTATTTTCCTTTGTATTCTTCTTCTTATACTTATTTTTATTCTTCTTCTATATCCATTTTTTCTATTATTATTCTTTTTCTTCTACTTAAACTTCATCTTCCTCTTTTCTTTCTACTTCCCTTTGTTCCACTTCTTTTCTTCTTCTTTTTTCTTCTCATTTTTTCTTCTCTTCTTTGTATTATTATTCTTTTTCAACTATTTCTTCTTATTTTTCTTCAACTTCTTTTTATATTTATTATTTTTTTCTTCTTCTTCTTCTTCTTCTTCTTCTTTTCATTCTTCTTCTTGTTCTTTATTATCTTCCTCTTCTTCTTCCTATTCTTAATTTTCTTATTCTCTTATCTTTTTTTTTCTTTTTCATGATCATAATCATAAACTTCTTTGTTATTTTCATTTTCATTTTCATTTTCTTATTATTCTTTATCTTTCTTCTTTCTTTTTATTCTCTCTCTTCTACATCTTCATTTTCTTCATCTTCTCTTCTTCTTCCTATTATTCTTATTTTTGTTCATTATCATCTTATTTTTCTTTTTCATCTTTTTCCTATTCTTCTTTGACTTGTCCTTTCTTATTCATTTTCTTCTATTTCATTTTTTTCTTCTTCTCCCACTTCTTATTTTTCTTTTTCTTCCACCTCCTCATCTCATTCTTAATTTTATTCTAATTCATCATCATCATCATCATCATCTTCTTCTTCTTCTTCTTTCCTCTTATTCTTATAGTTATTATTTTTCTTCTTTTTCTTCTTTTCCTTCTTTATTTTATTTTTATTTTCAATATTTTTATTTATCCTTCTCTTCCACTTCTTTTTCTTGTCCTTCTTTGTCTCTTCCTGACATTTTTTTTCATATTGTTATCCATTTTCTTACTATTCTACTTTTTTTTATTATTCTTCTCCATTTCATGCTTCTTCTCCATTTTAATTTTCTTCTCCACTTCTTTTTCTTCTTATTTTTCAAGTTCTTCTTATTGTTCTTTTTCTAATTCATTTTCTTTTTATTTTTCTTCTTCTTGATCCTACTCTTTATCTTCTTCATTTGTTGTTCTTCTTCCTCTTCTTCTTCTACTTCTCCATCACATATTTTTCTCTTTTTTCGTCTTCTTCTTCATGATCATGAAGATTATTAATCTTCTTCTTTTTCTTATTCTTTTTATACTTATTTTAATTATTCTTCTTCATCTTTTTCTTCTTCTTTCTCTTCTTATTGTTCTTCTTTCTCATTCTCATCCTCCATCTTCTTCATCTTCTCTTCTTCTCCCTATTATTCTTATTCTTGTTCATAATTTTCTTTTTTTTTTCTTAGTGTTCTTTGACATTGTCTTTCTTATTCATTTTCTTCTTTTTCTTTTAATTTTATTTTTTTTCTTCTTATTTTTTTTATTCTACTTCTTTTTTTTCCTTCATCTCCTTTAATTTTTTCTTCTTCTTCTTCCCCTCTTCCTTGTCCTTTTTTTCATATTGTTATTCTTTCACTTACTTTTCTACTTCTTCTTCTACTTCTTCTCCACGTTCTATTTTTTCTCCATCTTCTTCTTCTTCTTCTTCATGCTCTTCTTATAATTCTTCTTCTACTTCCACTTTTTTTCCTTCCTCCTCCTCCTATTCTTCATCTTTATCTTCATCACGTGTTCTTCCTCATTCTCCTCTTCTTCTACTTCTTCATCCCATTCTTCATCTCTTTATTATTTTTCTTCTTTTATTTCCTCATCTTCTTATTATTCTTGTCATTCTTATTATTCTTTATCTTCTTTATTAGATTTTTTTTTCTTCTTATTTTTCTTCCTCATCATCTTTCTTCTTCTTCTTTTTCATCTTTTTTTTCTTCTTTTTCATCTTTTTTTTCTTCTTTTTCTTTTTCTTCTTTCTCCTCCTCTTCTTCTTATTCTTATTCTTATTCTTCTTTTTATTCTTGTTATTCTTCTTTTTTCTTCTTCTACTTATTCCTCTACTTATTCTCCTTCAACTTTTCCTCTTCTAATCACACTTCTACTACTTCTTAATCTTCTCCTTCCTCTTCTTTTACTTCATTTTTTCCTCTACTTCTTTTTTTAATTCATATTCTCCATTTTCTTCTTCTTCTTCTTCTTCTTCTTCTTATTTTTTTGTTCTTCTCATCTTATTCTTCTCCATTTTTTCCATCTTCTTCTTTTTGCTCATCTTTTTATATATACTTAATTTTCATCTTCTTATTCTTATTCTTATTTTTCTTCTTCTTCAACTACTACTACTACTTATTCTTCTTCATCTTCTTCTACTTATTCATCTTTTATTCTTCTTCTTCTTGTTGTTGTTTTTCTTCTAATTATTATTATTCTTCTTTTTCATCATAATCATCATTATCATCATCATCTTCTTTTCATCTTCAATGTTTTCATTTTTTTTCTTGCTCTAGTATCTTGTCTTGTTATCATCATCATTATTATTATTATTATTATTATTATTATTATTATTATTTGTCTTTTTCCTCTTCTCATTCTCCTCCTCCTCCTCTTCCTCCTTATCTTCTTCATATTATTTTTTCTACATATTTTTGTTAATGTTACTCTTATTCTTGTTCTTTTTTTTTCAGATTTCATAATCTTCTCTTTCTTTTTTATCTTCTTGTTGCTCTTCCACTTCTTCATCTTTTTTATTTACCTTTTTTTTTCTTTTTCTTTTTCATCTTCTTCTTTTCTCTCTTTAATCTTTTTCTTCTTTTTCATCTTCTTCATCTTCCCCCCATCCTTCTTTTTCTTCTTCTACTTCCTCTTCATCTCCTTCTTCATATTATTATTATTATTATTATTCTTTCTTCTTATTTCTTCTTTCTTATTCTTATTCTTCACTTTTTTTCTTCTTATTTCTCATCTTATTAGTTTTTTTTTCTTATTCTTGTTTATCTGCTTCTTCTACTTCTTCCTCTTCTTATTCTTATTTTGTATTCTTGTCCTTAATTTGCACATTTCTACTTCTTCATCTTCTTATTCTACTTAATCTTCATTTTCTTATTCTTTTTCTTCCTCCTCGTTCTTTTCTTCTTCCATTTGTTCTTTTTCTTTTTCTTCTTTTTTTTATTCTTCATCATCATCATCATCATCATCATCTTCTTCTTCTATTTCTTTCTCTACATATTCTTATTACTATTATTATTATTATTATTATTATTATTATTATTCTTTTTCTTCTAATTCTCAAACTTATTCTTCTCATCCTTATTTTTTTTCTTTGCTTACTATTTCTTTTCTTTTTTTTTCTTATTCTTCAACTTCTTTTTATTCTTTTTCTTATTCTTCTACTTCTTTTTATTCTTTTTCTTAATCTTATTCTTGTTCATTTTCTTTCTCTTTATCTTCTTTATCTTCTTTTTCTTCTTCTTCCTCCTATTCTTTTTCTTATTTATATTCTATTTCATTTTATTTTTTTTATTTTTAATTTTCTTCTTTTCTTCTCATTCTTTTTCTTCATCATATTCTTTTTCTTTTTCTTTTTTCTCTTTTACAACTTCTTTTTCTTTTTTTTTTCTATTTTTTTTTCTTCTTCTTCCTCTTCCTCTTCTTCTTTGTTTTTCTCTTCTACTTTTTCTTTCTCTTCTTCTTAATATTAATCATTTAATGTTTAATTTATTTAACATTTTAACATATTTCTGGTTTGAGAATGGTGTATATGTGTGGAAATGAAGAAGATATTAGTTTATTTTAAAATTTTTAGCATTTTGGAGAACCTTGTTGAATATTGGTGAAATTAACAATTTTTTGGGCTGTTTAGCAAAGTAGGTATGTCTATAAGTCATTGGTAGTTTTGGCATTTATTTTTGCCTGAAATTTTATCTCAATGATCATTGGTAAAATCTTGTACGTCACAATCTTACCTTTTTGTTACCATAATATTTTCACTATGTGACATATTCTTAATGTGTATGATATTATCATATAGTGATAGTCATACCAAGATCATTAAATTTTAATAGCTATGATATTAATTCTATTTCATAGTAACTAAGAACCCCAATGGTACTCAATATCATGGCTAATTTATTAGAGTCACACCTTTATCTTTTTATGGTTTGATAGTCTTGAGTTAGAGCTATGATTTTTTTCATAAAATTATGACTTTTGAGCTATAGAAAAATAAAGTGTCAAAAGTAATTAGGCCAAAGCCATGATACTTATTCAAAGCCATGACTTCTAGGTCACTAAATATTACAAAGAATATTACTTGGGTATGATGATTTCCAAGGTTGAAATTTTTGGGCTTAAAGGAAAGCATAGACATAACTTGTATGCACAAGCCAAGTGCAAGTTTCATGGATAGTTCCCAATGCCATAGAAATATAATTATCAAGAAAAAAAGAATGAATTATATTGTGGCCTTTACACTATATCGTGACTATCTAATAATATTTGAAGCTATAACTACCTAGTGGCAGCTTTTTAGTGCCATGACCATCTACAAACTACAAATAATAAAGACACAAAGATGCATTTATTTCACAGCATCAGAACATTGTATTATAAGAAATTAGGCCCAAGTCATGTTCATTTCTAGTGTTACAACCTTGTATTAAAGAAAGATCAATATGTCATATAGAGTCATAAATATTTTCTACAATCTTGATCTCAAGCTGAAGAAATGAAAACCAAAGTTGTAACTATCATTGGAAAGTCATGACATCTTAATTAGAGTACTACAAAACCTCATGGGTATAAAATGGGAAGTTAAAGAATCTTCATTGAACCTTTATCTTCTTCTCATTCATTCTCATGAAATAAACAAAAGTCATAAAAATTATAACCCTAGGAGTAAAATTTTCACTCCATAGGATTCACACAAAAAGCATAAGATGCATGAGCTATGCCAATCCCTAGAGTTGGGGGGGGGGGGGGGTAACACTTAAACTCCACTCTACTAGCATATTTCGGGGAATTTGTATTAAATTGACATGATTTAGTATTCATGTTATTTGGATTATGTGATATAATTGGTTTGGAGATTGATAAAATACTAGTTTGAATATATTTTATGATTATTGATGTTAATAATAGTAACTAAATAGAACTCATATTAGGATTTCAACTATTGGTGAGTTTCTATGAGATTGTGGTGGTGGATGGTGATAAGAAAACTATTGGACTCACTCATGCATATGATAGGAAGGTGGTGACATCCCTTTCAATTATGATGCAATAGATAAACTTATATGTCAAACTTCAAAGTTTGGGTATGTTAATTATTAAGGGTATGATGCTCACATAGTTGAAAGTGCTATTGCTTTTATAAGTAAATCCATTGTAGAAGTATTAACAATATTAGTTCTTAATTGAGATAAATATTATATAGAATATTATTACAAAGTGTTCTTCTTTAGTGTGAAAGTCATATCATTACTAAGGAGGATGATTATAAACAATCTTTGATATATGTGCTAGCATGTGGTGACTTGTTAGGTGATGATAGCTCTTGTTAGTTCCTTTTACTCATATGGTTTCAACTAGTGAAACTTGAAGGAGACATATATCAATTATGTAAGTATTATGTTTATGGAGTTGGAAGTGCAAATACTTACAAACTATGCTAATCATTGGTCTTTAAGATAATGGAGGTAGGTGAATAAGAGTATACATATGAATTAAAACAACTTGACAAAGTTGTCTAAAAGGTATTAGATTGTGAATAACTCTCACATAAAGATGAAGTATTGTCTTGGTGATGATATATTGAAGGGACAACTACCAAGGGACCACTATTTGGAAAAACTCAATAGTGATAACCGCCTTGTGTGCCAATAGGAAAAGAAATTATTTGCTCAACACCTCAACCTTCATTTTGTGTTCAGCATATTATATTTCAAATAAATTAAAGGTATCACATCAATTTGATAATTGGACCCTAGACCTATGACTATTTAATAATTTGAATATTTATTTTACTGAAAATGGGTTACCTTTTATTAGACAACTAAACTTCAGATATAATTGATGTGAGATCGATATTAGTATGAAAGTCAATTATATTACTTGTATAACTCATGTACTTGAGAATCTTAGTTGATATAATACCCTCATTAATGTGGCAGCATTATTACCATGGATTGTTTAGTTTGGTTTATCAACATGAATTGACATAATTATTCTTGCAAAAGAATAATTTCTTTATAGTAAATTAGATAGTGTTATATTTGATAAATATTCTCATATTAAATAGCTAAGTCATGTTAACTTGTTTGAATGTAAATTTTTGTACTTATATTTGATTATATTCATGTACTCATTTTTATTTTTCTTTTTTTGTAGCCACCATTGATGAGTTGAAGCTTTGATGCTGAGTTAAGCCCTAGGACCTAGAAATCAAATGAACTTGAAAAATCTTTGACAAACAAATAGTTGACAAGAATATTATGGTGGGAAGCAGAAGTAATAGAGAGAACCAAAGAGGTGATAGGCAAGTTGTTGGATAATTCATCCGTTACTATACTTTGAAGCATTTATGGAGGCCTATAGTAATGGTCAATTATTATGTGATTCCCTTGAAACCAATTGAAGTTAATTATTTTGAGTTGATGTTTAGTCTAATTTCTATGGTTCATCAATATCAATATAATGGAACATTATCAGAAGATCATAATGGACATCTTTCACTATATTTGGAATTATGCGATACTATAAGAATGAATGGAGTTGGTCTAGATGAAATATGATTAAGATTATTTCTATTTTTAGTAAGTGGTAAAGCATGAATTTTGTTATAATGTCTATAATAGGTTTCCATTGAGAGTTTGGATGAATTGGTGAGTGATTTTATTACTAAATTATTTATACTACAAATTACCTCTCAACTTATGAGTAACATAAATCAATTCTAGCAAGAAGAGTATTAGAACTTATATGATACCCGAGATCATTTATAAGGATTTGTTGAGGAGATGTCCTTAATATAATTTTAATTTTAGTTCAAATCCTAAATTTTTTACAATGGGTTGAACTACATGATGAGATATATAGTTGATGTGGCTGCCAAATAATTTATTATAAATAAATTATCATAGGAGACATTTGTTTAAGGAGATAGCAAAAAATAATTTTTAAACTCCAAAAATTCTTTTATTTTGGAGAAGATAAGATGGAGTGTTAGAGTTGGATGAGTTCACTACCATTGAACCAAAGATGGATGCCTTATTGAGGAAGTTCGGTGACCAAGAAGAAAAAAGAATAGTGCTGGAGAAGACTACAACTTTACATCCATATAAATCAATAGAATCAAAGCTTGTTTTTCAAATGAAAGAGGCAAATCAAATATCGAATAAAGGTTATATATTTCAATCCAATAATAATGTCCCAATGTATTATAATCTAAATGTGAGAAATTACAAAATATTTCATACAAAAACTAAAGGAGTGGGCTATAGCATACTGGGAAATCTTAAAAAAATATGAAGAATAATATTGTGATATACATAGATCAAGGGAGTTCAAATTTTAATTATCAACCATCATGAAGGAAAGAAAAATTGATTGTTGATGTTGGTGTGAAAC
Source organism: Sapria himalayana (assembly GCA_029783825.1). NCBI lineage: Eukaryota > Viridiplantae > Streptophyta > Magnoliopsida > Malpighiales > Rafflesiaceae > Sapria > Sapria himalayana. The sequence continues at coordinate 9,290,514 of JAREIK010000438.1, forward strand.
TTATTATAATAGAACTTAAGAAAAAGAACAATGATTAAGACAATCAAATGGGGTCATTTGAAGCTAAGATGAATGAAATTGATTCAATAAGGATGAACATTGTGTATCATGGTAATCATTCAACATTATCAATGAAGGAAAGATGAGTGAATGAATTGTCAAGTGATATGAAGGTCAATCTAAAGAACTATTCCTCAATATTACTTAGAAGTAGTAAGGAGCTAAAAAGGTAGTTAGAACAAATATTTTTGACAATTTGGGGGGTGAAAATATTGTCTCTTCTAAGAGCCACAACTCCAGAGGTACATGATGACTTTCAATACAGGATTTAAAAATTTTTGAAGGTTAAAAAGACCATGAATTTCTGAAAAGATATGGCTTAACCTAAAATTCTTAAAAAAGTAACAATCCCAATTGAAGAAGGCCAAATAAATGATAACTATGAAAAAACTACGTACATGTACCAAAACTGTGACTCTTAAGAAGGAAAAACCAAGTTTCATCCAAAGAGAAGAAAAGGTGAATTAGGGGGTCATAAGAGTGAATAGGGCTTACTCGAAGCCATGTAGAGAAAGAAATTGATCAGAATGAAGCCAAGGGTAAGTTTCTGATAAATTTTCTATCTCCACAATGATCTAGGAAAGAGAAATATGGTGAATACTTCATAAAATTTCTAAATATATTCCAAAAATTAGAAGTGAATATACTATTTTCCAAAGTTCTAGCCCAATTACTGAATTATGTCAAATTTATGAAAGACATAATGAGTAGTCAGGAGTTATAAATACACAAAATAGTAAACATGACCAAGAAGTATAATACTATTATTCAAAGAAACTACCAAGAAAATAGAAAGATCCTGAGAGTTTTATAATATCTTGCACTATTAGAGATCACACATTTTGGAAGGTATTGTGTGATTTGGGATCAAATATAAACATGATGCCCATTTCCATTGCATGAATATTAAATCTCAATAAAATTACTTCAATCACTCTCTCACTCCAAATAGTGGATTGAATAATCAAGCAGTCATATGAAAAAATTGGAGATGTATTGGTCAAGGTTAATATTTTTATTTTTCCTATAGATTTTATATGTTTAATATAGAGGAAGATCAATATGTACCATTAATATTTGGATATCTATCTTTGTCCATCAGACACGCCCTTATCAATCTTAAGAAGGTAGAGTTCACTCTCAATGTTAGTGAGGAACAAGTAAAGTTTAATCTTTATAATGACTTATAAGGTCTAGATAACAAATAAAATAAGATATTGGAAGATTCACAATCTATTATGAAATAAATTTCTAGTGGGTGGAATTTGTAGAAGACTATTGACCATATAATGATGAAATGTATGAAATAAAACAACTTTGGAATTGCAAGTGCGATTTAGTGTATGAGAAAAGAGAACTACTTTGGATTTGTGATAGTGATTAAAACAAAGAAGATGAAGTATATTAGAGTTATAGAAAAAAAAATAAAGAAATATGATTACTATGAGGTTGTGAATTTCTTCAAAATCATGATGTTTGAGGAGTCTTATGATGAAAACTCTAAGGAAGATGAGATATCTAAAAAAAAAGATAAGGCTGTGACTTATTTAATGAAAAAAAATTTCGAGGCAAAGCCATGATTATACATAATATCACAAATTTGGGATTCTAGAATGAAAATGGCCAAAAATTAGAAGATAAAGTTGTAGCTATGCTCAACACATTGACTTTAGTGATATAGATTGAAAATGACCAAAGAAAGATTAAAGAGAAGTTGTGGTTGTGCCCAATGCCATGACTTTGGAGGTATAAAATAAATTAGTCCATTTGAAGCTTAAAGACAATGTCATTGCTATGCATAGTACAATAATTTTTGGACTTACAAAAAAGATAATGGCAAGAAAAAGGTACAAGACAAAGATACAATTATTTATAGCATCATGACTTTGGAACTATAGAAAGTAAAAGAAAAAAGACAAGCTTAAAGGCAAAGTTTTGGCAGTACTCAATATCATGACTTGAGGTATTCATAAGGAAAAAAAAATAAAGCAAAGAAGAAGAATCCACAAAATTTATTGAAGTTTCAACATAAATTGAGGGATAAATTTTGAGATGGATGTAGCTGAAAAATGGATGAATGAAGAGACTAATAAGAAATAAGTAAAACAATACACTAAAAAGTGGATATTATAGATCACTAATGAAGCTAAAGAGCTTTTGATGGCCTTGGTATGGACATTAAATGTAATTTTGCTTAGGTGGAAAACCTTTAAATTTTTTTTTCTTACAAGTGTGATGTAATAAATATTGATATCCACCACAAAAATAAATGGATATGCTCAATAACCCTCAAGTATAGTCTTGAAACTCAAACCCCACTATGACTATAGATATGTCCACTTGAAGTTGCTCCACTAATATTAAACCCTACAACACTTAAACCTAATCATAAGAATTCATTATGATAATGTACATTTATTTTTTTGGTTGGAGAAGTTAGTGACTAGGGATGAGTAAGTATTTTATTGGGTGAGTTTTTTATTGTTTAATTTACAGAACTCTATCAAAATGGTTGGAGATCATGTATATCCATTATGATCATGTGTCGATTTCATAATTTGTGGTATTTTGTATAACTTTGATGAATAATTGTGAAATCAATGAGTTTCTAGTTAATATTTAAGTCTTTGGTGGTTTCAATATCTATTCTTATTTAAAACTCTATCTAAATAATTGTTAGCAAAATCTTATATGACATGACCCTACCCTCTCGTTAGCACAAACATTCTACTGTATGATATATTTTCAATGGTTATGATATTATTATGGAGTTACAATCACACTTAAGTCATAAAATTTTAATGACTACGATATTATTTCTTTATATGGCTCAATAGTCTTAAGTCATAGCTATGACTTTTTCATAAAACCATGACTTTTGAGCTACATAAAACTAAAGAGCCACAAGTATTAAGACCAAACCCATGATAATTATTCAAAGCCATGACTTTAGGGTCACTAAATATTATAGATGACATTACTCAAATACAACCATTTATAAGGCTATGACTCTTATCCTTAAAGAAAAATATAACCATGACTTGTATACACAAGCTAAATGCAAGCACCATGGTCAGTTCACAATTCAAAGGTCATATACTTTCAAGAAAGATGAATGATTAATATTGCAGCCAACATACAATGTCATGGCTATATATCAATGTTGGAAGGCATCACCACCCTGCTACTATTTGGTAATACATTGATCATCTATGGACTACTAATAGCAAAGGCACAAAGAAATAATCATTACACAATATTGTGACTTTATGTCACAATAAGATTAGGCCCAAGTCACGGTCTTTTTTAGTATCACGACCTTGTGTTACAAAAAGATTAAGATTTTGAATAGATTCATGACCATTTTCTAGAGCCGTGTCCTTAAGATGAAGATATGAAGGTCTAAGTCACTATTTTTATTAGAAAATCCTAACTTCTTACATAGAGCAATGCAAAGCCACCCAAGTATAAAAGTAGAAGTTAAAGAATTTTCATAGAATATTTCTCTTCTTCTTCCCTCTCATGAAACAAGACTAGTTATAGAAACTACAAACCCTAAGAAAAAATTTTCCACTTCTTATAAGTTTCACAAGAAAGTAAGAAAGACACGAGCTATGTCAATCCTAATAATTGGGGGCCACGACTCTTAAACCATTCTCTTTTAGAGAGATTTCTTAGATTTTATATTAAATTAGCATGGTTTAGGATTTGTGTTATTTGAATAATTGGTTTAGATGATTGAAGTAATATTAATTTGATTATATATTATATTTATTGATATTAATAGTTGGTAATTTAATAGAACTTAAATTAGGATTTTGATTAATCATGATTTTATGTGAGGTTGTCATGGTGGAAGGTGATTGGTAAGCCATGAGACTCATTCATGCATGTGATAAGAAAGTTGGAATGCACGAGATGGACTTATAAGTCAAACCTCAACAATTGTATATATTAATTATCATGAATATGACATTTACAAAGTCAAAGTGCAAATAATTTTATAACAAATCCATTGTATATGTCTTAGAGGGACTAATTCTTAATTGAAATAGATATTATAGACTATTCTTTCAAAGAGTTTTCCTTTAGTGTGAGAGTCACATTTTTATTGAAATGGATAGCATGGGTAATCCTAAATACATGCATGAGTGTGTGGTGATTGGCAAGGTGGTGATAACCATTGTCAGTTTTTTTTACTTATATGATTCCCATCAGTGAAACATGAAGGAGACAATGATTAATTGTGCGAGTATTATTTTTATGAAGTCAAAAGTGAAAATATATACAAATGATACTAACAAAGGCTGGTGAATAAGAGTATGCATATGAAACAACCATTAAGAGTAATTGATAAAGTTGCCTAAAAGGTATGAGATTATGAATGACACTCATGTAGTGATGAAATATTGTATTTGTGGTGAGATACCAATGTAACAACTATGAGGGGACCACCAATAATAAGGGCTCAATGGTCATAACTATTTTATATGTTGACAGGGCAAGAAATCATTTACACAACACCCCAATCTTTATTTTTTGTCCATCATAATATATATCAGACAAATTAATGACATTACATTTATAGATAATATGACATTAGACCCTAAAATTGTTTAGCAATATGATTATCCATTCTACTAAAAATGGGCTTCTTCTAATTAGACATCTAAACTACGGATACACTTTCTATGAATTTGATATCAAAATGAAAGTCTAATATACTACTTATATGACTTATGCACTTGTAGATCGAAGTTGATAAGATACTCTCCTTAATAAGCTTTTGAGAAGTTGGCTAACTAATTAAATTAGGCATAATAACAAAATAAGAACTAAAATCATCATCAAATTTTGCTTCTTTATAATCATCATATTTTACCTCTTCTTGTTCTTTGTGTTTTTCATTCTCTCTTTCTCTTCTTCTTCGTCATAATCATCATCATCATCATCATCATTATCTTCGTCTACTACTACTACTACTACTACTACATCTACTTCTTCTTCTTCTTCTTTTCTTCTACTTTTTTTTTCTTTTTTTCCTTCTCCCTCTTCCTACTCTTACACCTTTTCATCATCATTTTCTTATTTAATTCATATTCTTTCCTAATTTTTTTTCTTTTGTTTTTGCTTCAACTTCTTCTTCTTCAACTTCTTCTTCTTCTTCTTCTACTTTATCATCTCCGTCTTTGTGTTCTTCTTATATCACTACTTTTTCTTTTCTTGTCCCTCTTCTTATGCATGTTCTTCTTTTCTTCTTCTTTTTTTTGCCTCTCCATATTATTTTTATTTATGTTTTCTCCTACCTGTTCATCATCTTCTTATTATGTTTTTTTCTTTACTTTTCCTCCTCCTCCTCCTCCTCTTCTTCTTCCTCCTCTTCCTCCTCCTCCACTTCTTCCTCCTCCTCCTCCTCCTTTTTCACTTAATATTTTTTCTTCTTTTTATTTCTCATCATTATCATCATGCTCATAATATTATGCTTCTTCTTTTTATAATTATTCAGTCCTTTTTGTTCATCTTTTTCATATTCATGTTCTTCATGTTCTTTTTTAACCTTTTTCTCTTTTCTTCTTCTCATTTTATTTTTTTACTTGTTCTTGTTCTTCTTTCCCTTCCCCTTTTTCATCAAGACATCATCACTAACATATAGGTGTCAAACGGGACGTGCTGGGCCAGGCCAGCCCATTTTTTTAAGCATGCATGTGCTTTCGTGTCGGGCCAGGCACGGCACGGTTATTGTACCGTGCCGTGCCTGGCCCGGTACGGTTTATCAAAGCCAGACCTGACATGGCCCACCGGCCCGACAATAAAAGTGACGTGCTGGGTCAGGCACGTACGGGCCAAAACAGGCTCATACGGGCCTGGTTAAATAAAAAATATATTTTTTAAAATTTTAAAGTATTGTATTAAACTTTATATGAAATATATATTATATTATATATAGATAATGTATAAAATAATAAATTTGTAACTTGAAAATTGTTAAAAATTTAATAAATTACAAAGTTTAAAATTTAAATTTGTAACTTAAAAATTATTAAAAATTTGTAACTTGAAAATATTAATAAAGTTTAAATTTTTTTTATTAATTTTAATAAATTTAGATTATAATTTATTAGAATTAAATTATAAAGTTTTAAATTTTAAATAAAAATTTTAAACATACAAATAAATTAAACAAAAAATATAGTTAAAACAAATTACAAAGTCACAAAAATAAAACTAAACCAAATGCTTAATTGGGCAATAGATACCGAACCAAAGCAAATACAAGTTACAACGTAACGAAAAAAAAACATATAATCAATAAAAAATAAAACATCGAAATCAAAAAGTAGAATCAAGAATAAATCACAAAAATCATCAACTGTGTCCGTGACTGTGAGGCCTCAAAAAACAAAATCAAGTGGCAATGACAAATGGAATATGACATGACATACTGGCGTGGCATGGCATTGGCAACTGGTGTCTAGCAACAGGCAGGGGAAACCAGCAACCACATCAATTGTCAATCGGCATATCATGAGCATCATCAATCACAACATCAAGATCACTATCATATGGACCATCATCATCAGCAATAAACTTCCCTGCTTTCGCAGCGGATGCAGTCATTCTCCCAGCTCCGGCACGATCTTGGATGCTAAACCACGAATCCTCCCAATCCTTCTAACAGTTCAAGGCCTCAACAATATCTGGATGTAATCTCGATCGCTTATCCAAAATCACGTTCAATGTAACATAAAAAGCAGACTTCGATGCTATGCTCGACACTAGAAGAGTCAGTAGATCTCGTGCCATCCTAGATAGCATAGAAAAAGTAGATTCATATGATTTCCACCACTGTAATATATCAAGATTTTTAGTATCAGAATGTGATAGGATTGAGCAGTAATTGGTATCTAAGTACCGAGAAAGCTCGCTCCTATGTGATGGTCCACCCTGTCGTTTTCCACTTGCTAACTGAATGGAAAAATTATCATCTCCGAAGAAGGTATCAATGTCCGTAATCATAGTCTCACTACTACTACCAGCATACCTAGTATCGTAGTATGTGAACAGATCAGTCAACTTCTCGTGAATGAACCCTTTAGGTGGGTCTTTCAGGTTCATGCATGAGGAAATGTAAGTTAGGGTGTTATCTACCCCTCCCACCTTAACCATAGGGTCCATGCATGCAGCGAGGCAATAAAGAGATGGAACGGTGGACTAGTACTTCAAGTACTTGGTTTCCATCTCTGTAACCATATGGCTAAGTGTCGGGTCAGCTCGATATTTCCTAAACATGCTACTAATGTTGCATATGCACCTAGAGGTGTCAAACGGGCCGGGCCGGCCCGGCCCGGCACGATAAAAAAACGTGCCCGGGCCCGTGCCGGGCCCGGCCGAACAAACCACGTGCCGGGCCGTGCCCGGCACGAGCCTAGCCGTGCCTGGCCCGGCACGGCACGGCACGGCCTTGCCGTGCCCACGGGCCGTGCCGTGCCCGAATTTAAAAAACCGTGCCGTGCCCGGCACGGCACGGCAGCACGGCTGGGCACGTGAAAAACGGGCCGTGCCGTGCTGGGCCGGCCCGTTTGACACCTCTATATGCACCGGAGTGCAATGCAAGTGGTGGGCGTATACACCGAATAACACATGTTCGTCGTGTCATAAAAAATCTTCAGGAATTTCATAAATAAAATTATTGTAGCCCAATCAGTGTTGTCAATAATAAGTTCATCACTCTTACTATTGACATAGTCAGATATCACGTGTTCATATCCAACACATGACTCCAACATCAGGTATGTGTAATTCCAATGGTGTCTCACATCCGATTGGAATTTTTTCTTCTTAAGATCCGTTGACAAACATAGACTACCAAACTCCTGTTGTCTGTGAGGAGTACAAATATATTTTAGTGTATTGCGTATATTATCCAACGTGGGGGAACACACATTCATACCAATTTGTACAAACAGGTTAATCACGTGACACATGCATCTAACATAAAAGATCTCTCCTAATGGTACATTTTTAATATTCCTAACAAACATGTTAATTGCTACTTTATTATTAGATACATTATCGAATGTGATACTAAAAATTTTATTTTGAATTTTATATTCTTTAAAGATTTTCATCATATACTTAAAAATGGCTGGGCCATCACGAGGATGGAGAATCTCAGAGAATTTTAAAATTTTTTTATTCATTATCCAGTTATAATCTATATAGTGGCCGGTGAGACATGCATATGATGATTCATCATGACTTGTCCAGATATCGGACGTCACGGACACCACTCCACTATATGCCATTAATTCATTTAAAATTTTTTATTTTTCTAACTTATACAATTTTAGTATGTCATTCCTTGATGTGGACCTAGGAATCCTAAAATAAACAGGTTAAAAATATGTATGCATTATGTGCACTACCCTTGGATCTTCCGAAAATCTGATCGGAAGACTCATCAATGTGACTGAACTGGATCCAATCTCAAAAAATGAAGAGCTAAGTTGGTGTTGCCTAGGATCTAATGCACCATATTTTTTGGTGCATAATTCGGCATGCCTCTTAAGGTGTCCAGTCCCAAACGAACTCTTACAAGTTAAATTTCTCATACAATATTTGAATTGTGCCATTTTTTCTTCCTCACCCCTAACATTTTTTTGTTTTATTATATTAAAATGAGTCCAAACTACAAAAGTCCTAGTTTTTTGTTTTTTAGAAGTTTGGGTTGAGATGACTCGAGAAACTAAAGTTTCAGCAGCCTTAGACCTTTGTGTAAGATTTTTATTTTCTAAATTTAAATATGTTT